>JAPZDX010000001.1:20745773-20762721 GCA_029783625.1 Naso annulatus | reverse complement strand
GAGTACTTGTCTCCGTGCTTAAACCTTTTTGTGCTATTATAGCAATTGACAGGTGGTCATTATTTTCTTCTGGCACAGATTGTATCAGTTTATTATTAATAGAATAGAGCCTGAGTGTATGAAAATAAAATTTGCACGTGGCTCAAATTATAACTGTAGCACCCTTCAAGCCACGGTAATTAGGAGGCACTAAAACATGTATCGGAGCTGACAGTTAACTGATAAATTAACGGACGTGCATCACATCGAGACCAGTCATCTGATATGATTCTTAATGAGACTTCAGTCCAGCTAATGGCCGTCATAGATCTCTCTTAGACAGCGGGAAAAAGATGGCTGCTATCAAAACATGGACCACTGAGATATAAAGCCAGATAGGAGGCTGCTTCTTTTTAAAAAGGGGGCTTGTGTCTGTGGGGCTTTGGATGCAGAGCGCTGAGGCTTCCATAGAAAGTTCTCCATTGTTTCCTGGTCCAGTTGTGCTGAATCCAGGGATTGTCTGATGTGTGACACGCTGGGCAAATGGGGACACACAGTCAGCAGGGTTTGCTGACTAGGGCGTTTTCAGTCTGAGGACCTGGAATGTGACTGCTGGGGTGAGAGGGGGGGCATTCACTGGCCTCCTCAACAGAACTGTAAAAGTAGAAAAGAGCATCTACATGAGTGGAAACAATAAGAAGCAGTGGCAAATGTGTCTGACTTTTTCCAATAGTCTGAAAGAATAACAGGTCAGAAAATCATCAAGTCAGAAAATCATCATGATGTTGTGAATTTCTTGTTCCTCAGGCGGTTTGCTTTTGCTTTCTTCTATTGCACACTGTAGTAAAGATGTATTGAACTGTGATCCTTAATCTGCCTTGGCATACAGGACACAGTTTTGAGAAAACACATACAAATTTAATGGAGTTTGTGTGTTTTGAATCAGAATCAGCGACTCCGTGTCTCCCCGTCAATGCTGTTTTTTCTGACGGATTGTTTTCTATGAACAGACCACGAGGGATTCCTCGCATGCCACTCATGTCATGCACACTTGGCTTATTTGCTTCCGAAAGACTCTGTATGACTGTGCTGAGCCTCTCTGAGTGAACCACATCATACACACACACACACACAGACACACACATTTACTAACAAAGGCTTGGAAGAGGAGTGATGAAGGGTTGTGCTGACAGGCAGAGGAAGCAGCAGCTGCTCCTGGGCGTGCCCAGTCACACAGGAGGATGGAGGGTGGAGGAGGGAGAGGGAGGAAGTTTAAGACTTTGATTTACCAGAGCTACAAGTCCAGACTGGTCACCGCAGACATCCATCACTCCGACAGACAGACAGAGCTCGGAGGCCTGCAGTTTTTCATTGGCCTGTCAGTGAATCAGGGATGGATTTTGAGCTCATTTATTACAATATTTAGCTGAATTACAGCATAAGAAAGATGGAATGTCTGGTATGGGGTATTTCTGAGCAGCATGCCACAAATATTTGAGTGCTTTTGAAAGAAGAGCTGCACTGTAAAGGAGCTTTGACAGGAGAAGAGGCCACAGGAAGTGTTTAATGTAGAAGTCTTGGTGATAATTTGTCTTAAAAAGTAGTTGAAAAAATCTTTGGGTAAACAGTGACCCTTCCCAGTTTCCACATTTTTATACATAAAAGTCAAGCCAAAGAGACTGCAAGTACAGTGTCAGGACATCAGCAGTCTGGCAACAGGTGCCATATTATGCCAGTGATGGTGACAAAGTGGTAAATGTTTGCAGTAATTGTCAAATTATTTATCTCACCTAATTTGCATTAATGTGGTTTGAAAATGTGTTTCATTTTTGAGTAAGTGTTCCTCGTGGAAGAGCAAGTCCTCCATGTGGCCTTTGATTAAATAACAGCAGCAACAAATTAATAATGCACAGAAAGAAGAGCATCCCACATAACGTCGAACGTACTCAGCTTTTTGTTGGACTGAATGGATTTGACCAAATGTAAATGTTAAATATGCGAAATGCTTTTTTTTGCCATTAAAAATGGCAGAAATTGTGAAATTTGTGGAACTCGAATACTTGTAGCTGCAAACATGTTTTTTTAGTACAAGGTACATTTTTATAGTTTCAATTTAAGGTAATCCAAAAGTGCTCAAATTCCATTCATAATCCAATTTGATTATTTTACTAATTAGAAAATTTGCCCTGTAAGTTGTATTGAGTTGCTGATACATTTCAAGTATTATGACCAAACCTTAATTGTGAGACAGTTCAGCACCATAGAAACCTTTCATCCAGAGTTTCCTTAGCTTGCCATAAAATCCTTAAAAGCCTCAATGCTGCATTTTCCAACAGCAACAACATTACATGATTGAATTTAAAAATCATTTTGTGTTCAGACAAAACGATTACTCAGAGCAGCTTTCTACATCTCAAATTCGAGACGTACCAGACGTGCAGCCTGGCACAGCAGAGCACGATGGTTCTCACCACTTCACTGTCGTTCAAAGCCTGCTGGCTGTGATGTGTGATCATGCATCACAGGGCTAATGTCTCCCCTGTGAGTCAGCCACTTTCTACCTTGTCAGCCTCGGCTTCACAGTCTTCATCGACTGCCAGAGCACGACAGCATGACGACTATAGAGAGACTGTTGGCTGTTCGCTCAGTCCTTGGTGCTGCTGAGCTGCTCACGATTCCTTGCGAGGTCTATACAGGAACATCGGCTTCAGTGTGAAAATCACTCAGCGAGTTTATTGATCCGGCTTAGTGCCATATATGCTGCTGCAAGTCTTGTCGTGTGTGTCCTGCTCTGTGGAAGGCCTGTACAGCTAATGATTTAAAGCTGAACATTCACACAGATATCCAAGAATACAGGCACATGTATTAGATATATATGAAATATACATATTTACATAAAATATAAATAGTTTATGTTTTTGTTGGAGCATCTAACAATGAACTCTTGTGGTTGTAGCTGAATTGTCTCACATTTTTCGCACATTTTACTCATTTGCATTGTGTTCATCAGGTTACTGCGTGTGTGTGTGTGTGTGTGTGTGTGTGTGTTGGTTCTGCTCTCTCAGCGTTTGTGCGTGGTCAGGGCTTTGTTTTGACCACTGGGTTTTCTCTGTGCAGGGTGCTGCTCAGGGTCAGAATGCTCTATTACCTGAAACAAGAGGTGATCGGAAGCCAGGCCCAGAAGGTGCTGGACGGCGTGGACTCAAGGTGGGCTACTCAAACATCACCTTTATCTTACACACACTTCATTTTTACTTCTTTGGACTCTTGAAACAGTCACTTATTCAACAATTACAATACATTTCCCAGAAAATAATTAGTGACCTGCTGAGATAATTTAGTAGCTGGATTCATGATACACGGACAAGATCAGATGGATTAAACAGCAGTAATACAACAAAAATGACACCTGTAGTTTAGTATCACCATTAAAATAGTTTTCTCAGACATATTTTTCTCCTTGAGTGATGATCGTAATTATTGGTATGTGATATCAACCTGTTGAAGAATCATCTGATCCGCACAATGTATTAGAAGGTTGTAGAGCTCCACCTGCTGGTGAAAGATGGGCAGTTTTCTTCTGTTTTCTACCATACGGCCCTGTTTAAAACAAAAAGGAAAATAGTCATCAAAACTAAACGGGGGCTTTTATCATTTCTTTCTTTCTTTATTTTCACATTTATGAGGAGCTGTTAGAAGTCTTTGTAATACCGTCAAATCAATGCAGCAGATGGGAGCAGATGTAAAAACAAAGTGGCTCCTGATTAAAATTAGTAAGTTAAAATATAGCATGTTAAGAAAATGACGATATCACTGACAAAAAAGCTCCCCAATATTTTTCTGTCTCAAATCAAACAATATAAATCTGTAGCACTCCAGAGCTTCTTGCCACGATTCATTTGCATGGATTTACTTGGTTCTCATGATGTGTTGCAATAGAGGAACTGCCCTAAACCCAAATTGTGGTCAGAGGGTGTAATATCAGTAAATGCAGAAACAAAGATTTTCCCCACTTACTGCCTGTCTAAACCTCCGCCTCTTCCTCCGTTTTAGTGAGATAAAGATCTGGGTGCCAGATCCTGACCACTCCGAGCTGCCAGCGTTGTGGTGGGATGCCATCTCTGACAAGTGTCTGCTGCTTGGTGTCTTTAAGCATGGTAAAGAAACCTCAGTTCTTTGTGGGACTTGTTTTATTTTTAAAGAAAATCCAAGTGAGAGACATGTACTGTGCATTAGAGTTAAAGTTTAACTCAACTAGTCTCTGCTGTACTTTCTGTGCACTGTTTGTTGTAACTATATAACTGACATGAAACATTAAAAAGTGACTACATTCCCAGTATTTAACATTCTTCTGGGACTTATTTTTTTGACAGGCAAACATGATTTTAACAGATAGTTTTGGCTTTACTATTTTTAGTGTCTGTGTTTTCCACTGACCAAGTGACGGTGAGAAATCACCCAGCTTGTGTATACTCCCTGGTCTCTATCTGAGAGTTTCCATGCATTTTCCCTTGCTAACTATTATTGGCTTGCCCTCCCGTGCACTCTTAGGTTATGAGAAGTACAACACTATTCGTGCAGACCCGACCCTGTGCTTCATAGAGCGTGTGGGACGACCAGATGAGAAGGCCATTGCTGCCGAACAGAGAGGCAATGATTTTATGGATGGGTGGGTGCATCACACGAGTCCTGAGTCTGAAAAAAACGTTATGTGGCCTTTGTTTTAATGTGCTTGGCTGTGATGTCAACTGCAAAAATGACACAAACTTTGTGTGTGTGTGTGTGTGTGTAGGGATGTGGATGATCCAGAGTACAAGCCTGCTCCAGCCCTGCTGAAAGATGATATAGAGGTAAGGCCACAATATCAAAAGGCCCATGTTGGTCTTATGATAAAGCACGTACTGTAATCTCCTGACATAAACACACACTGTCTTCTCATGTAGGATGATGCCTCTTCCCCTGGAGACTTGGTTGTCACTGACAGCGCCGGAGGTGAGTATTAGAGGCTTGTAATCTACAGCTGATTATCATTATGACTGTAAATGCAGGCTTCCTGCAGGTGGAAAAGAACTGGAGAAGTAACATTTCAAGTTTGGGTGAAAAAGACTCGTGTTTAAAATTAATTCATGAAAACAATTGAAATACCAAAATGGTTATTATTGTACTTTGATTTTTGGAAATTCTTTTGCGCTCTGATTCAGATGCAGTTACACTGACAGAAGGTGAAACCATCTACTGGCCCTCACCCTCGGTGCTGACAGCCAGGCTGAGGCGTCTGATTACAGCTTCTCAGCGCTTCACTAAGAGCCGGCAGATTCTCCAAATCCACCAGACTCAGACTCAGTCTCAGCCCCAGCAGACCATGATACTGTCTGCTCCACTCTACCCGCTGCCCCCCACACTCAACGACACCCTCAACCCCAAAATGGCTGCTAAGATTGAACGCCAACAAAGGTCAGAACATGGAGCAAAGCGTTGTTTTCTTGAAAATAAAATGGAGGTGTTTAGTTTCAGTCAGTGAGAATATATGTCAAGTAAAAATATAGTATTACAACAAATGGTGTGTATAAAGACTGTTACTGTAGTGTTAATTGTTTCACTTTCCTCAGATGGACCAGGCGAGAAGAGGCCGACTTCTACCGTGTCGTCTCCACTTTTGGTGTCGTTTTTGACCCAAACCTCGGCCGCTTTGACTGGACTAAGTTCAGGGCCATGGCACGGCTGCACAAGAAGACTGACGAGAGCCTGCAGAAATACCTGTGTGCTTTTACTGCCATGTGCAGAAGGGTGTGCCGCCTGCCACCCAAAGAGGGAGGTCAGAAGTCTACTTGTTCACTCGCACATGAGCACACTCAAATACATGCAACAACAAGCATACAGACTGTCATTATTTGGGCACAACTGATGCAAATCAGAGACCATGTCAGTCTTTTTTGTATCTGACTTAGAACAAACGGTGTCTGCTAAGCTGCTGGGATCACCCCAAGAAATGATGCCTGTTAGATAAATTGAAAGAAAATGTCATGATGTAGCTCAAGTACACGATTTATTTGATCTGTATTGAGGAATTGTACTGTAATTAGTGCTAAATTGTTACATATAGTGTTTGACACCATGTACTTTGCCTCAATGTCACGTGCACACTTTTCTCAGGATGAAGTTGCTAACATCAGTATTAACTCATTCCTGACTGTGAATGGTTGTATACGGAAAAGGTTCAGTAGCACTTTTTTAAACACACTGGCTCAGCAGTACTGGGGTAGAGGGGCTGATAAGGTTAATCATTCCTGAAAGACAAACAGTGTGATGTTTAAACTCCAGGAGAAAACATGTTTTTGGGGTTGTGCCTGTAGAGCAGCCTTCATTTCCTCTCACGCACTTGAGCTCACACCTGCTTCTCCATCTTTGTTCCAGACTCTGCTGTGGACCCGTCTCTGAACATCCAGCCCATCACAGAGGAGCGAGCCTCTCGTACCCTGTACAGAGTAGAGCTGCTTCGTCAGGTGAGAGAACAAGTGCTTCGTCATTCATTGCTGTATGAGCGGCTCTCGCTGTGTCAGATGAGCTCTGACTTACCCATCTGGTGGGAAGCTGGTACCCATGACCGTGACCTGCTAATTGGCGCTGCCAAGCACGGCGTCAGCCGCACAGACTACCACATTCTGAGAGACCCTGAGCTCAGCTTCATGGCTGCCCAACGCAACTACAGCCAAACAAAAGCTGCACAGCAGCAATCACATACTTCCACAGCGCTTCTACCCCCTCAGAGCCAGGCAACCAGCTCAGTGCTGACAGGCTCCCCGCTGCCTCCACCCGCTCAGAGAGACGCAGAGTCCTGCGGGGTTGTGCCAAAAGAGGAACCAGCATCAGAGGAGGAGGAGGGGAGGGACAAGCAGGGGGAGAGTTGGAGCCCTCCTCGAGCACCAGCTACTCCCACAGGTCTGGAGGAGAAGCCTGTCTGTGAGCCGAGGGACAGTGAGGTGCAGATGGCGGCTGCACGAACCAAACCTCTCACACCCAACTCCTCTGAGAGGAAACCCAAGAAGTCCAGTAAGAGGGGCCGCAGGGAGGCTCGCCGTGGCTCAGAGTCCGACTCAGATGGCAGCTCCTCAAGTTCTTCATCACGCTCCTCTTCTTCTTCTTCCTCATCATCGTCTTCTTCGTCACATTCTGGGTCCAGCTCCTCTTCCTCTTCATCGTCTTGCTCCTCTGGCTCCTCATCATCATCGTCCTCCTCCTCTTCGTCCTCTGATGACAGTGAAAGTGAAGGAGAGGAAGGGAAGAAGAAAGGTGAGTAATCAACAAAAAACTGTATTAACATTATTTTTTGTGCAAAACAAAGCATTTCACTGAATTAAACCAGCTATATCATATACATTAAGCAAAATAGCTGCTTATTATTTTTATTAAAATCTGCTGCTTTGGTGGTGATTAATAATAATTAATAATGACACAAAAATGTATCTAAGAGGTGCTCACTCTAAGGTTTAGGTATATTTCTAATGTCTGTCTCTGTGTTCTATCATATTCTCAGTGCCTGCAACAACAAGTGTAAAGGGCTTTGATGAGGACAGCGTTGCATCTCTGAGCACCACGCAGGACGAAACACAAGATACTCATGCGACTGAGAACGGCATCACTAACAACTCCTCCCATCCTTTCCAAGGAGGAGGGTACATGCTTGCTGCATCCTACTGGCCAAAGGTGAACTCCATGTCTGACTTTACATTTCCTCACTGCTGACACACTTGGCCCATTAATTATTTTCTCCAGCCCAGCAACACATTTTCTCATAAGATAATAATGCAAAAGAATAAAGGAAAATATTCTCCATACATTATATCTGTCGATGTTTAACATTTGAGCCTGGACCTCCCTAAAGACGTAAGCAAAATTCTGCTCTGTGCCTTTACTTTACCAATGAGCAGCTCGTTTGTCATTTTCACACAATCACACCTGACAACACACTGCTCCCTCTACAGTCCTTTCTCCTTTAAAATAGTTCGCTCCAAATGTTAGTCCAAGAATAAGTGAACACATATGAAATTAAATTTGATGTAACATCTAGGATAGCAAGACAGACAGACAGACATAATAAGCTAGCACATCAGCTTAAGGTTACTGTTGCTGACATCAAACTCGGAGAGGAAAAAACAGAGTTTAGCCAATTGCTGTACTCTTCATAGCCCGAAGGATAACAGGAAATATTGAGAAATGGGTTGACACAAGGGTGAGGCAGGACCCGCGTGTAATTAGCGGGGGCACAGGCAACTTGCGTAATAAGTGCACACTACAACCTGGCTCTGATGTTCTGATAGTGATGATCACTCAGTGATGAACTCAGATTAACTTTTCCTGCACAGACTGTTGAACCCTGGCACTGCTATAAATATATGCAAACCCAGTCACTGTTACTGATAGATAACAACTCTGCATAGCTTACGAAGCATCTGAACTCAAGCCATTTTAAACATCACTTAACCAAATACGTCTGGTCAGCTACGTTGTTCCTGTAAGTAGTCAAAGCCAATATTCAGTGGGAAAGTAAATATTTGATCATTAAATAGGACAAGTATTTGTCTCTGATGATTAGTTTTAATGATGATGAGTCCAACTCAGATGGTGATGAATTTTGAAAACACACTAATATGAAAACAAAGTTGGGAAAAGAAGGGCAATCAAACTGATAATGAAGAGTTTGAGTGTGCTGATTGTCTGTGCTGCTGTTTATTTAGGATCGCGTAATCATCAACCGCCTGGACAGCATCTGCCAGGCAGTGCTAAAGGGCAAGTGGCCTGGAACACGTCGGGTCTATGAGCCTGGAGGTGCAGTGGCCTCCTTCTACACCACCAAACTGCTGGACAACGCCAACAGCCTGTCCGAGGACCCCTCTGCCTCACCACAGGGGTCAAAGGTGACCAAGCATGTTGCAGAAAACAAGGAGTTCTCAGTAAAACTCAACGATGTATGTTCATTTCTCCCTTCTTCCCCTCCTCCCTCCGCTTCGCCCTAATCGTAGGACCCTACCACTTCTGCTGCCATGACCGGTGCTAGCTGCCGTGTTCAGCATGTTTCTCTGGTTTTCTTCCTTCTTTCCTTTGGGTATGATTAGTGGTTTTGACTGCCTGGCAGGAGGAGAGATTAATTTAATAACAGCCTTCCTCTCTTTTCCCACACACTCAATTTGAATTGGGCTCTGAGGCTGTGATTACATGAGCACAAATCACTCAGTCATGAGGACATAATAAGGTTCAGTTTGAAGCCTCTCTGCACTGAAGGGGCCTTGCTTATAATCTGATAGAAATGGAGAGACCTCGAATGTGGGTGTTCTCTAATATGCTTCTAGGCAACATGGCTATTAACTTGACAGGCTTCATACTTTTATCTGTTTATTTCTTGCTTTTGTGTCGCATTTTGATTGGGAACATCTTTCCCAAATTTGAGGGTTTTTTTTTTACCATCTCAAACACCTGCTGCTTGTTACAAATAAGCTCTTGAAATGCTGACAGCAGCTATCTCTTTGGCATGGCTTCCTACTACAGTCCAAGCTATAAACAGACTTTACCCGCTGCCCTCCAGCAACAACCCACTGTGTGTGTATGTATGTGTCCCAAAACTAACAAGAAAATACCTGAGAAATATTGACCTTATCGATAGGGAAATTCTTATAAGTAAAATGATACCTTTTTGCAAAACGTGAAATATAGTGATATGTAATAATAACTCATTAATAATACTTAAGTCTCTGGATAGACAGACAGGCAGAAAATGCTCATATATAGGTAATAAACAGTTTGAGAAGGACTAGAAATGTAAACAGAAGTTTATAGCTCTTTACTTTCCTGTACTGTAATGAAACCTCTCTCTTGATGTATTTAATGCTTTTGCTTGTCTGCCTGTGTAGCAGGAGGGAGGTCTAAAGTTGACCTTCCAGAAACAAGGTCTACCTCTGAAGAGACCCCTGGAGTCAGAGGAGGGCCCTCAGGCGCAGCAGCAGTACCTGGCCCGGCTTCACGAGCTACAGACTGCCTCGGACACGGGCCTGGCCGACATCACCAAGCCTCAGTGCAGCTTCCAGACCGGTGCGTTCACTCAAGAAACAGCCGATACCCAAAGACCTGCAGATGCACAATGTGTTGAAATGAGTCTATTCTATTTTCATTTACTGCCACTAGAGGGCAGCCAAATATCATTGTGATGTCTGAGAGACTGAATGGATGCTAGTTATTTTCTGTGGCCCTACTGTTTTTGTTTAAACACATAATTACGTTACAGAAAATGCGTATTTAGTTTACAATATATAATCTGAACTCACTTGAAATACAGATATATACAGAAATACAAAATTCTTAAAAGCTGGTTTAAATCTGCTTATTTAAATTGAAATTTTCCTAATTTCACAATTTTGAAAAAATTATGAAGTAGTCACAGCTAACAGGCTGATTTTTCTGCAGCACCTCCAGACTTTACGGGTCAGATGAGGCTGAACGGAGGACTGGACGGCCAGCCAGTGGTTAAGAAGCGGAGGGGCAGAAGGAAGAACGTGGAGGGGATGGACCTGCTCTTCATGAACAAGCGTGTCCCTGCTGTTCCTGATCAGGTAATCAATTGTTTTATCATTCCTTGTTAGACAAATGCAGTAACACATGTAAATATGGGTTTATGGGGCCATAAATGTTCAGCTTTAAATCTGGAATTCCTTTTTTAATGTTTCAAAATATTTGTACATTTAGCAAAATTGTTCTGTGGTCATGTATCTCTAGGTTCCACCAGGATGGGGTGGTATTGGCCAGGTGGGCATGGCTGTGGCCCCTGTGCTGGGGCACAGCCAGAGCTCCAGTCAGGTCTCTGGGGACACAGAGAGCAGAGTACCTGTCATCAACCTCAAAGATGGCACAAGGCTTGCAGGGGATGACGCTCCCAGGAGGAAAGATCTAGACCAGTGGCTCCAAGAGCACCCTGGCTTTGTGGCAGACACGGGAGCTTTTATTCCTGTAGGTGCAATTTTTTTAATTTGGTCTCCCAATCATCTTCCTCAGATTTGTTTTGACTGTGTAAAAAGGTTCCTCAAGTGTAACAGGAAAGTACACGGGATAAAGTTGCATTAAACGTTTTTATATGGTTTTATGGTTTTAAATAGTTAAAGGTAAATCCTGGCAATCAGTCAGCATGCCGTTGTAGGTAATAATATTAATACAATTGATATGCAGTACTTTTAGAGAGATCGAGGGGTACAAATGTGTAACGCAGATACAGAACATAGCTGATAAAGAAATTCACTCAGAGTTTGATAGCAGCTACTTTTGGCACAAGATTGACTGCATTTTGGACCTTCCATCATTTGTTTTAACGTGATAAAATGTCTCCATTTTGTTTCCAGGGAGTAAATAAGATGCAAATGCAGTTCCACTTCCAGGACGGTCGGCCCAAGCAGAAGAGGCACCGCTGCAGGAACCCTAACAAGATCGATGTGAACAGCCTGACAGGAGAGGAGAGGGTCCAGATCATCAACAGGAGGAACGCACGCAAGGTGTGTTTTTGTGTGGTTTTGTATGTGGACTTGTCCTCAAACACTTATAACAACAGCTAAAAAAAAGTTAGCATAATCATCTCCACAAATTATACAATCATTTTCCAATAATTTTACTTTGAAAAACTGCGTTGTTATGATCAGTTTGACAGACTCCATGCTGTAACTTTTAAGTGATCCACTGTAATGAAAATCTGATGTTACTGCTCTGCTACCTCTGCCTTCTAAACAAAGCTGTGAAGGAAGTTATATTTTAATCATTTGTAGTCACAAGTTGACAGAATGCCATTAATGTGTCTGAGATAACTGCATGATTCCTAAGTATGAAATATGTACCCTGTTTGTCGTGCACTTGAGTTCACGTTGCCTGTAATCTGTCCTGTAGGTTGGTGGAGCCTTTGCTCCGCCTCTGAAAGATCTGTGCCGCTTCCTTCAGGAGAACCCTGAGTACGGAGTCCCACCTGAATGGGCTGATGTGGTCAAACAGTCGGTGAGTCACAAAGTAACACAGATCAGAATCAGAGTACCAAGTAAGGCCATTTTGAAGAGTGTCAATATACAGTTAGGTTCATTTCTACTGAGAGGTGTTTTTAATATTTCGTCCACTCTATATCAATTAGGGAAGACTAAGCAATGTCAACAAAAACTGAACATAATAACCTTCATGAACATAGGATTAGTTGGAGGACTGTTTCATAAGACTACATTAGTTTAAGATAGTTGTCCGCAATAAACCAGCACTGATGTTTACCCTGCTGTTTTCACATGTGCTGTAATACTTGTGGAGGGAAGTCATCTGTAGATGTGTGTGTAAAGCTGCTGACCCAGCATATATCTTTTAGGGTTACCTCCCAGAGAGCATGTTTGACAGGATCCTGACGGGACCCATCGTTCCAGAGGAGGTTAGCCGGCGTGGACGTCGACCTAAGAATCCTCTTGCCAAGGCAGCGGCGGCGGCGGCGGCAGCAGCAGCAGCAGCAGCAGCAGCAGCAACAGCACCCAACCCAGCAGCCTCGGCCCTGGGTCTGAACCCGCTGCTGGCAAACGGCCTCCTCTCTGGAGTGGACCTGACCAGCCTGCAGGCCTTTCAGCAAAACCTCCAGAGTTTGCAGTCCCTGCAGCTCACCGCAGGCCTGATGGGGCTGCCGTCTGATGCTAGCAACCTGGCTGCAAGTAATTTAGCAGCAATGTTTCCCATGATGCTGTCTGGTATGGCTGGATTACCAAACTTGCTCAGCATGAGCAGCTTGCTTGGGAAGCCTGTTCAGGAGGGCACAGGAAGCTCTGAGGAGAAGACAAAGGGAAGCGTCAGCAGTGTAGCAGGAGAGCCGTCTGCCTCTAAAGCCCCTCACACCTCAGACACCAAAGGAGAAAGGACAGAGGGCTCGAACACGACTCCTTCCTCCACTTCCACCTCCAATTCCTCTGCCACAGCCCCACAAAGTGCTTCAGCTGCGTCTGCAGCCTCCACTCACCAACTGTCTCTTAACCCCTTGTTACTGTCCAGTATGCTTTACCCAGGGATGCTTCTCACTCCAGGCCTTAACCCTCCTGTTTCTGCCACACAACCGCAGAGCTCAAACAGTGACCCCACCCTTCTTCCTCCTCCTCCTCCACCTCCTCCTCCTCCTCCTCCTTCTTCTTCTCAGCCTGCCCGCTCCCAGTCATCGTCACAGGAGACAGAGCTGCCAGCGTCAGAGAAGGAGGATGACGAGGAGCTAGAAGAGGCTTTGGATGAGGAAGAAGAGGATGAGGAGTCAGCAGAACAAAAAGAAAACAGTGGTCCTGAAGGTTCAGGGAAAGCCGAGTCATCTTCTTCAGAGTCTGGGAGCTCTTCTTCCTCATCAGATGATTCAGACTCCAGTGATGAGGACTGATTCTTTGAATATATAATTATAAATTTATTTATGTATCGCCTAGAAATGTAAACATATATTCAAATATATATGGATTTTCCAGCACTTATGTTGCGATTTCTTTACATGTAAATATAAGAAACTAACTAAATTGTTGTGTAATAAAGATGACAAAAACCGTTAAAAAAAAAAAAAAAAAGCCAGAAAAAACTGACGTAAAAATAACTGAAATAAAATTTCAGTTTTTGTTCACAAGGTACAGTCTTGTTTTGAGACATTTTGCATGTCAGATTTTAGTAGATTTCTGAACTCTGTGAACTTGTATAACACAATTATGTACAATTGCAACAAAAAAAGGCATTATTGTAATTATGTCAGGATTTAATTTTATTAAAAAAGTGAAACTACATCAACACGCTCGTTGAGCTGTACTATTAATATATTTTGATTGTTGGGGGTTGGGAGAACCACACTTGACAAACACTTTGGCTTCTCTTGTAAATAGTCAGTACTTTTACAGGTTCGTTGACACTTAGGCTTTGCAGATCATACATTGGATATGTCAGCAATAACTTGGGCAGCTAATGAATGTCACTGAAGCTGTAGATTCTCTGTCTGCCATGTTCCACCCCAGTGCACAACTCATGCAGCCTCACTTACCTTCATATTACGTTGATTTGCTTGCATCTGTTTTGGACAAATAATTACCTTAAACTCTGTAACATGGCTTTCATATGGGGTAAATCTGTTCCATTATTTCTTTCAACAAACAAAAGCTTCAGTCCCTCAGAAAGGATCAGAATTTAATGTTTTGCTGTGATTTTTTTTTTTTTTTTTTTTTTTTTAAGGTTTTTAAGGTACCAAAACATTTACTCTCATTTTTATAGTCAGGAAATGCTACTTATATAACTGACTAGAAACACATTATTCAGCAACAGATATTGTTTTATAACAAAGAACAAACTGCTTTAGAATTTCTACTAAAATGTTGAGTTGCATCGGCTGGTAGTTAAAGGTAAAAACCTTTTTCCCTTTTTTTATTTGCTTTCTTTCCGAGTTCCAGACAAGAAGATAGATCCCGTTCTTTTGACTGTGCATGCAGTAACAAGGACGGGCAGAGCTCACCCACTGCTAATTAGCTTAGCTTAAAAACTTTCCAACAACTTTAAATGGTCCTGTGAGCGTGGTAAATAAACAAGTCACAACAAGCACGCAGGACTGTTTAGAGTTGTTGGAAAGTTTGTTTGATGACTTTAGGTGGAGGCAGGCTAGCACTTCCCATTGACTACCAGTGTTTGAGCTAAGCTAATTAGCGGTGGGTGAGCTCTGCCCGTCTCTTTCTTGTTACTGCACACACAGTCAAAAGAATGGGATCTATCTTCTTGTCTGGAACTCGCGAGTAGGGCAAATAACAAAAAAATAAAAGTGGTAATCCCTTTAAACTGGCTTCCAGAGACAAAAGCCTACTGCTACCCGAGGAGTGCAACAAAATACAAGTTGCCTGCAAACTAAATATGCATATACATAGAGATCATCAGTAGGTCACTACCCTTATGGGTCCCGCTTTCTGTGAACGGGAACAGCATTGCTGTCTGATAAACAATCAGCAGTGTAGGAGCTGCGAGGACAATAGTTCGATGGCTTGGCCTGTGCGTATTGAACTAGGGTTACAATTTTGTGACCTTTGTTAAGACCCTCAGTCTAAACATGTCTGCCCTGTCGCAACACATCACCAGACGAGCCCACTGATCCTGATCGGGTTAGTTGACATAGACCACCACCGTCTTTAAAGCGCGTGCAGCAGCAGTGGAGGAGTGAAGGATCCAACCCCGTCCAATCACAGACCACGACACTGCTGTGCACATACTGTACCTTCAACACTCATTCTGCTGAAGAGGGCCGTCCTCATTCAAATCCATTGGAGGAGGCGTGTCTTGTTGGCAGGGCATTACCAGCCACACTATAATTGCAGTGGATGTGAGCTTGTACTGAACATGCATGGTGAACTGCATTTACATAGCAGATTCAGTTTTGTCTCTGTTTCCTGGTGTGCTGGAGGACAAAAAGCAATCAAGTGTTCACTTTTGACCTGAAAGATTTCCTGAAGGAGATGTTTGGTTTGAGTGTTTCCCCCCCGTGGTCTCCACAAAGCAGCATGCAGCGGGGTGGACCGACAGGGCACATCACACACTCACTGTCTGAGCTGAGGTCAGAGCGAGCAGCAAAACTGTCTTGAATAACAATGAACTGAGAGCCGTGAGCACTAGCATCAGTTACCATCGACGGGCAGGCGAACGCATCATAAGGCGTTGACCTCAAATCCCCTTTGAGACCTCATGAAAGGGTGAGCAAAGACTCATTTGTCGTCAACTCAGCACCCCTGGGGAGAGAAGACGTGGCTGCTGCTTGAACTTTATTAGTGGCACAAAACAGCCTTTTCTCCATCAGATACTGAGAAAAGGACAGAATGAAACCAGCTGCACAAGCCAGGAGATAAGAGACTCATTTTGTCTCACCAGCATTGGAATCTAAACCATTTCAGTTTCTTACAGACAGTGGTGGACTCCGACCTTGCCTCGGGTAGTCAGTACGACTTGAACAGACACTCAGCCGACGTCAGCCTGTTGTTGAGCCACAGGTTCCTCTTCAGCAGAATCTCAGTCACAACACAGTGTAACAGAGACATAGACATGTATAGCTTATGTAGGTTTTTTAAATTGACTTTAAATCAACACATCTTATTTTTCCCTGATTCTTTCCATCGATTTAGGGTTTTTTAAGTTTTTCCTCACCCGGTGAGAGGGTCTAAGGACAGAGGATGTCACGCCTGTGCAGTTTGTGAAGCCCCCTGAGACAAATTGTAATTTGTGATTTTGGGCTATACAAAAATAAATTTGATTGATTAATTGATTGATTAAAGAAACAACTGGTTAAAACAACAAGTAACACTAAAAATGACATTAGCAGCCCTGCTTAAATGTAACATTAAGTCCTCCTACAAGTAGAAATAAAAGATGTTCAATACGGACGAGAAATATCTGACATTCCAACCCACAAAGCAACATTACAGGACCAAAAACAGTAATGTGTTGGTCTGTGGTGTCTTTGATATGAGTTTAAAAAATGTTGAATTCATATGTGGAAAGTAGCCGCCACCCGTCTGTCTGTACTGATGCCTCATTGCAGGGAGACAGCGTCTGTCTCAGTCTGTTGTCAGCAGTGAGAGGCAGGAAGCGCCGCTGTAGGTCCTGCTGTCTACTCAGGATTATAATGTGATGTGATTTAAAGCAAAAAACTCTTGTCTCTTTCCACAAATCAGAATCTCAATCACAACACAATATAACTACATCTAAGTGATAATTAAACAGCTTGTGGAGACATTTTGGATTTCGGTCATCTTGTGTAGCCAGACTTCTCTTCACACTCGCTCCACAAAAGGCGAAATGCCCCGTGGTGAGGTAATGACTGTTTGCATGGATTAAATTTAAAAAAGCAATGACCAATGAGGAAGGGTTAGTAAAAAATCTACTGTTTCTGTGTGTGTGTGTGTGTGTGTGTGTGAGTGAGAAAAACTCACCACTC
>JAPZDX010000001.1:20688112-20699801 GCA_029783625.1 Naso annulatus | reverse complement strand
GTCTCATGCTGTAACATGAAAGAGATGGGCAAAGCTCCTCCATCGCTTACTAGCCTAGTGCAAACACTGGTAATCACAGGACCGGCGCATGCACCTCTGCTGCTCTAGGCGAAAATCAATTATGCTGCACCTCTATTTGCAGTGTACTATAACAACAACACACAAATGCAGATCTGCCATACATAAAGAGTAAAAACCTGCAACAACACACGAACAGCAATATGCCACACAAGTCAATGCAATGCTGGTTTGCTCGAAGTGTCAAAAAAAACATTCATTCATTCAAAAAAAAAAAAACCCACATTCAATGAGGCCTTTTAATCGATAACGATTAACGCGTTAACGCTGACAGCCCTAACATATAAAAATGATATGTTAAACGGTAAAAGGTTGAATTGTGTCTCAGTTACACTGCACTCCAATTGCAGTTGCTAAACTATGTGCCTGGGGTAAGTGAGGAGGTTCACTGTGTGTAACGCCTTCCAGCACTCTTTCTCACACCCCAACAACTTTTATTGATTTTGGCTAACTGGATCATATTTTATTAAAAAAATGTTTTCCTGGGTTTTTCTTCTGATGTTTTCCGACTGGTCTGCCTCAACTCTCAGTGACTTAGTGACGGAATTTTCTAAACCTGTAACTGCTGTTACCACAGCTGCTCGAAGCACCAGGTAGCATTTACATCTCAACTGGACTATGAACTCAGCATCCTCTACTGAGCTCATGACGAAGGTGAAGTGACAGAAGAGGACAGGACAGGAATAATGTCGCACTGACTCAGGAGCTTCAAATAATAAAAGACTACAAGACAGAACCAGATGTGGGCTTCTTGCTGCTTGGCTATAAGTAATATTAGCTAGCCTGCTATGTTATACCTTGTGTTGATTCACTAGATGTGTGTAATATTCCTGATCTGGAGGTGTGTCTGTGAGTGAATAACTCAAAGAGCTTCCTTCAGTGTATTGTCTTATGTTTTTGCGCTCTTTTCCATCCTAATTTCAGAAATCTCTCCACCATCCTTTAAATAAACTGAGCATGATCCCAGGGGGATACTGAACTGTCTCATTCAAATATCCATTTTTAGATATTTTACATTCTCCTCCTATTATGAGTTTTAGACTGAGGTAATCCCCTAAAGTTACACTTACTGATTATGCCAGGTCATTCAGACACCATAATCCACAGCTTCCTGCCGTATCAATCAACCTCCTAAGCATTTCACTGAAAATATGGGTGTTTTGTATTCCTAAGGTACTGATATCTCCAAGGCCAACTCTCCCTGTGCTGCCCCCATGAAAACACAGAGTTTCATACCATTATATTCTGGGATTCTTTAGAGTAATAAAAAAAAAAGAAGTTCTTTATTATCTACTCTATATTATCTATTTCTATCTATTGACAAAAACATGATAATATTGTCACAAATGTTCAATGTTACACATAAATAAAAAGTCTTTACTTTTACTTTGGTGGGGTTACATTTGATATGACACAACAGTGAAATATTTTCCACATAACCCTTATGTAACGTTAGTAGGATGTTATTTTCCTAGCCTGAAGATTACAACTAATTCAAACATATAACAACTTTATTAAAGGGATTGTTTATTCAAAAATAAAAATTCAGTCAGTGTCTACTCACCCTTATGCCAATGGGAGGTCACATGAATTTTTTTACTCCACAGAACGCTGCTGGAGTTTCACAGGAAAAAGGCGCAGCAGTCATCTCCAAAACAATCAAAGAGAATGGTGACCATGTTTAAAATGCAAGAAATACATAATAAATACAAAAAATGCCTTCATACTGCTCATCTGAAGTAATTCAAATGTCCTAAAGCCTCAATGTGCGAGTTGTTGTCATATATCCCTTTTTTAGCCACCAAATTTTCATTAGATATTTTACCGTATATCTGGATTTTGCAGCTTGTTAAAACCAGCTGTTAAACTTTCTTGTTGTTTCTCAGCTATTTTACATAGTGCACAGTTTTAGAGCTTTTGTATCATGCAATACAAGAGGGAATGATTTAAGGTCAATATAAAAGAGGAACTTATATCTCCCACATGTACCACTCGAGATGGCCCAGGAGGAGTAGGCACAAGAATGTTTTAATTGTTACGCTCCATTGTATTTGGTCTCTATCTACAGTCATTCTATGCAGTCACAGTGCAAATCTTTTCCCTTAATTTGTACGGTATAATTTACTTGTTCTTTATTTGCAAGTCAATAAGTGGTTCTAAAGATGGTTGGATGTATGGATAGGAGGCTTATGGCCTAAAGCACCAACACAAAAGCTATATGTACAACTCGTTCTAATGCATATCATGAATACTTACAGCATTATCAAGTTTCATCCATGAATATCTACTTTTCTGACTTATGTTTATTGCATTTAGAAATTATGCTGCTGAGTTTGGCCCAGGGCAGTAAATACCTACATGAGTTCTGAAAACACTCCCCACACTGCTGCAGCGCTCTGTTCACTCTGTTAGCCCAGTGGCTCTTTGGCGTCTCAGGGCTGATCAGTAAACAGACTGACCTGATTCTGATGCTCTGCCTCCAGCTATTCAGTCCAGAATCATTGAGCACAAAGCTCCTCTCATGAACCGACAGACACTACATGGTCTTGGTATTTAGCTGGCCACTCCTCCTCCATTTTTCTTCCCATTCAACCAACTGCTGCAGCAAAGATAAATGTTTTTTGGAACGAGAGACAAGCTGGTGTATATTAAGCAGGCAGAGATTACTACACCACTTCAGTAAAAATCAATAGCCCCTATTGAGTCCGCCTGAGAAAAACAGAATGGTTCAGGTTTTAAAACTAATAGACTCTTATGGAGATATTCATTAGGCTCGATTATTTTGATCTGGCCAACCTGAGGTAACTGCTGTAATGTGAACATTTTTGCTTGCAATATAATTTTATTGCATATATTTATTCAACTGACCTCCAATTAAGATGTGAGATGGATTCCATCTGCTGACAAGTTTCATTAATACTTCCTGCCCAATTCAATGAACCACTGAATGTGAAAATTTTTCTGTACACACTCAATACTAGGGGAGGATTACAAGTGAGCCAGGGTCCATGTCAACACTAAAATCTTATAGTACATAACTGTAAACATAGTACTCTACACATAGCACCAAGTTAAAGAACAGATGAAAAACCTACCAGACGTAACATATAGGATGCACTTTATAGATCTATATAAATAGCAACAGTGCTATTTTTTATGTAAGAGTTACTCACCTAAAAAATAAATTTGCCACTGTCTTCAAAACCAAAACTGATTTCCATAGTTAACTTGCAGTCAATCGCAAATTAATCGCATATCTTTTTATTCAGTTCTAAATATACTTTGAATGCATATTTTTCAAGTTTTTAATACTCTGTCAACATGAGAGTGGACAAATATGCTTGCTTTTTGTAAATGTATGTTTATTATTGTTGCAGCAATCCAAAACAATGAAAAATACTGTGATATATTGTGTTTGAGCACTGTGCTCTTCCATGTTTTGCCTGTTGTGATCAGGGCTTGATTGCTGATGTCTGTTGTAGTTGCTATGAGCAACAACAACAGCTCCTTCAGTCTTGTCTCTGTGTCTTATTGCCTATTAGTCATAACTGTCATATTAAACACTCACCCTACATTCAAGAGTCAGACCACACCAAAATATTGTCCTGGTATAATACAGACTACAACATGGTGTCATAAAATGGAGTTACGGAGTTATTTGACTGAAGTACAGTGTGCTAACGGAGCTAGCCTGGAAGCTAGCAGCTGACTGCAACCAGACAGCAGGAACATGGAGCAGTTCAAGCTGCCTTCACAGCTAAAACTCTCTAGTGACCTTATAATAATGTCTCAGCGTACGAACTACAACAACTACTGTCCAGAATGTATACTTACCCCTTCATTTTAGTTTTCTTGACCTAAGTTGTGTATCTTGTATATATGTCTATGATGGTAGCTGCATCGCTTCCTGATTTCCCAAACTAAGGGGTGGGCCAAGGGCCAAAACGTGTGCATGTTAATAGTGTGTTAAAAAAATTAACAGCGTTAAATTTGAGTTAAGGCTTTATTACATGTTAACTGTGACAGCACTACAAACAATACGACTTTTCAAAAAAACTATGTTTTTTTGGGTCAGCTGGTTAATCGAGGGCACTAGGGCACTGCCCTATCACTCCCCACATGAAGAAGAATCACATAAACCTTCAATGAAAATACTAAATATATTTTTTAATTAACAAGGAAATTATTTTGTGGTTTGTGAATAAAATGCCGAACCTACAACAAAAATTATACATTAAAAAATGTCAATTACTGTTTATCTAAAGCTAGTATTTGTGATTTTACTGGCTGATGACATTTTTCTGCCTATTGACCCCCTGCACAAGTTGTTTATGCTTAGTTAGCCCTTTAATACAAGCCACGTAAGTTCGCAGGGTGCATTTTATTACCGTACACACAGGGGGCAGCAGAGGGCAAGTGGCTTGTCATAGTTAGAAGGTCCAAAATGCTTGGACTTGACCAGTGGGTCAACACAGTGGGTGGTTTTCATCTACAGAAGCCAAATGGAGTCCAGGATCACACACACATATCTCAAATTTATGTGATTTCCTCAGTAAGTAAACTCTCCGTGTACTGAATTTGCAGTAGAGGTCAACATAGTTACAAAAGGTTATTTTGCTTAATGCTTCACATAGAGAAGCCCCGATAAAAAGAAACCAGTACCAAGATCTACTCATCAAACTACATGGAAACAAGAGGTGTACTCACATTCAGTGAGATTAATGATTTATGATTATCTTCTCCATCTCATACTGAGTAGGCATGCACATAGTGAGATACACCATATCTCTATCACCTTGTCCTTAGAAAAAGCTCATTCCCATGGGCAGTCAGTGCAGAGTCTCCATTGTCTCTCCTGGAAATTACTGAGGAAGGGAATTAAAGAACAAGGTTAATTAAGAAAGGGCTTAAATCACAGCTGCTAATCACTGCAACTTACACACTGAGTGCAGTATCTACAGTAATTTTTGTTCAGAGCAAGGAACAGAGAAGCGTGCACAGAAAAGTGGTTGAAACAATAGGTGAGAGGCTCATTAAACTGCTGACAGTGCCTTAATTCTCTCTCTATAACCAGCAACACAAGCAACTGAAGGGAAACGGTTCCTCCTGAAAGTTGCTCTTTATAGTTTAATTAGAGGTCATAATTCGTGATGATTATGAATGGACAGAGTGAGTGCATTGCAGATTGACGCCACTACATTAGAACAATTAGGCAGATCTCTTTTCAGGTAAGTACAACAGATTTTGCCATTATTCCATGATAATTACATTTTGCTTTGCAAAGTCCCTGACCTCTTGTTTGAAGCAAAAAATCTCTGTAATTTGGATTTGATATGACATGTTTATGGAAGGGCAAAATGACCTTTGAGGATACAATGAGAACAAGTCACATGAAATTAAGATAAAGCATCTCTACTGGTCCTAACAGTATAAAGCTATTTATAAAGTTGGCCCTTAAAATATATAACGTTGACATATTTACTATCATTATTGAATGCACTGAGTGTGTTTTTGTACAAGGACACCAGACTTTCTGTAGACTGAGCAAATTGCACATCATCTCATCTGGAGCTTGTTGGTGCCAGTTTTCGAGAGAAGCCATCATGCTGTGGGCATATGCAGGTGGGAAATGAGGAATGCTTGGGAACAAAAACCTGCAGCTTCATTCCCCCTGTTCCCAAGACTGGCAGGGTCGAGCTGTACCAGCTGCTCAAAAAAACCCCAGTGTGGGAAAGTCTCTCCTCGGCTAATGGAAGACAAACACCTCAGAGAGCGGCGGAGATAGCATGAAAACGATTAAAGCGTGACCCAGATTCTGTTGTGTCTCTGGCCTTTCACTGCAGTTGACAAATATTGGAGGGGACCTTGCTAATGAAAACACTGAGAAAACACAAGATGCTAATGAAGACAAACAACCTCGTCTAAAGGTGCAGCTGGTACAGGCTTTGACATGATGGAAGACAGAAGGTCGTCAATGAAACTAATATATTGAAAATAAGAAACAACGTTTTCACTAAGACAAATAAAACAATAACAAAAATTATAATAATGGAAAATGCTCCAATCGTATTCAAAATTCTGTGCCTCACACAGAAATAATGGAGTATAAATTACACAAGCAGCCTCAAAGATGCCTTTTTGAATTATGAATGTGATGTGGGAGGCAAAGCTTGAAAACATTATTTAGTTTTCAGGCTATCATGAACTTTTTTGTGACATTTCTGCAGCTGGCATTTACAATCCACAGAAAAGCTTTAAATGATCTTGTACTTTTACCAACAACGATGCAGTTTCTTTGAAAGGATTTTATGCCATGTCTATGTATTCATTAGTGTCAAGTCATTAAAGTACACTACCTCTAACAAAAAAATACTAGCTGATAGTCATTACGAGACCCATCTTTTATTTTGTGGCGTAACCTGGTTGTCACACTGTTATGTTGGCTGCATCTGATCCTATTTACGTCTCCAGCAAACGCAGTGCTTGCAGAGCTTTCTCCTTCATGGTTTTTTGTCTCTGTCAGTATCTATTTGTCTTTGCAGAGATACATAGCAAAAAGGAATCTCTTTTTTCTAAATCTTATCTTTCATCTATAAGCTTTGCTCCCGCTGAGCTCTCAGCAGTTGAATACTCCTAATTGACCTGTAGTTGAGTGTACGAGTGCTAATAGACCAATAAGGCGGTGTTTGTTGCATTTTGCGCACCCTTGTGCTCCTCACCGTTGTGAGAGGAGAAGCGGAGAGAGAATGAAATATAAAAAGAGCAAGAGCCCCTTGATGTCTGCTAGTGTTGTAGCAGTGTGTGATGGGACTCTGGGGAGACATGCTCACATCCCAGTGGGGGAGTCGACCCAAGCCTTTAGTTGCAAACCTGCCCCTGTACTCCGCTGGGTTAACATCAATGAAGGATATGAATGATACACGGCTGATCAGGCTTTCCACTGTATGGACAGTTGAACTCTAAACCCTGCTGTACTACAGTGTACAATGTAGCATGCAGTATTTAGCATCAAAACACAGATAAGGAATCCTTCCTTCTTTATCTCCAACCACATACAGTCCTCCTCCCCTGGAATATATCCCTCTTGGGATCTTTCTTTTAAATATTCAACACTTAAAATAAATACATTCCATCCCTTTAATTCATATCTTCTACTTCTATTTAGTTTGATTTTTTTATGATGACTTTATGGCCACAGGAATAAGATAAAAGAACTTTGGCTTTAAAAAGAAAACACATCATGCTTTCAAATGCGTGCAATGTTTGTGATTTTGAAGATGAAGCCTGCTGGACCTGCTATAAGTTCTTCATAAAACTGTGTAAGCTAAATGCTAATAATGTGGAGGTAAACTGGATTAATTCCTGGCATGTGCACATACAGCAGTACACTGGCAGAGCAATCCCAGTCATGGGGGAATCATTTAGCAAATATTCCAGCAGCCCAGCAAAGAATCTAGGAACCCATTTCACTGTGTTTTTAACAGTCCCTGATGCCATACGTGCCTGGAATAAACAATAGTGTGTTTCCACTTGTGACCAGTAGGGGGCACTGACATAATACAGGAACCTGCCAATCTGTTATGCCTAGCTGGCCCACAGAGATGTTTGCAGTAATTTAGTTCCACTGCCAATATATAAATAGGAATTCTGCTGTTAGCACAAAAGAGAGGGGGGGGGGGGGAACATACCGCCGAATGAATGTGAATTGCTCCCCTGCTCCCATTTCAACATCAAAGTAATCAAGGAAAACAAGCTTTTTTAATCGAAAGTATGCAATTAGAATAAAGCAGAACTGTCCTGGCTGTGCACACTGCCAGAATGAAGAGATTAAATGGGTAAGGAGAGAGGGAAAGCACAATCAGTGTAGCAGCAGCTATCGGACTGCAGTCAGAACAGATAATGTAACACCTTTCATTTCTGTCCTGTACTGTTACGCCAAACAGCGACGGAGCTGTGGAAGATTCAAGGACGGAGGAAACGCCAAAACATTACAAACAGCAGAGAGATGACTTTGTGGGAACAGCAACTAATAAAAACGTGTTTTTGCTGTAACACCTGAGAGTTTAAAAGACCTAATTTGACTGTGTACTCAGTGACTTACGACTGCACAACCCTCAGAAGAAATACACAGAAAGTAAAATAAGGAATGTATGTTTCGTAGAGAGTGTGGTAAATAGTCTGTTACAATATAGCACCAATTTCTTTCTGCAGCATTAATGAATTGCACAACCTCTCTCTCTCTCTCTCTCTTTCTCTCTCCCCACACACACACACACACACTGGTACACACACAGGCTCACTAACTCGACACCCTATCTATAGGCATACCCCATGCTGTCCTATCCTATGCACTGTCAAAACAATGATAAACATTTGGCCGCTATAGGAGTGCTCTGGAAACCAGCCAAGCTGAATGGGCTGTTTTGTTTCACTGAACAATAGCTCTGCTAAAAGTACTTAACAGCTGTGCTATGCTCTGGGTTCCCTGCAGACCCACAACACTACAACATACTAGAAAGTGTTACTTTGTTCACTTGTAAATGTTTTTTTCTTCCAACTGGGAGCTACAGTGTATTTAAAGACCTTTAGTATTCACTATTCTGAATGAAGAGGGAGAAAGCTTGCCATTTTCAGCATGTGCTGCATCTTTTGTGTCACAGCTATCAATTAGCTGAAATAAAGACCTCCCTTTTTAAGATATTTGCCGATAGAATAGTCAAAATAATCGCTGCGACTGCAATACTTTATAATCAAGTGATTAATTTCCAAGTAACTGAGACTTTATTTGATAGTGTTATTCATTTGAGAATCATTCCCTTTCAGTCACTGCATTTTTACCTTTAGTCAGATATGCATACAGTAGAGCAGAGAAACACACCACTGCATATGTAAAATATATACACATTTTTCTAGCCATTCTCTCTGGAACCAAGTGTGAATACATGTTTTAAACCTTCCTTGTATCCTCAGTTTTTTTCTCCCCTTTTTGCTATAAAAGTGCAACAAACCGTGCAACCAAATAAAATAGCCAACATTAGTGACTTCAGGTAGTTGCTGGGCGTCACTGTATGCAGGTCAACTTCACTCTCCACAGGAATAGACCTAACAGCTGTCATTTTAGATCGATTTCTCCCCGAAGCCCAGTGTAATAAACACTTGAGAGAGTCCCTGGTTTGGTGATGTGTGAGTTTAATGAGGCTCAGTAACATGACTGACAAGTAATGTCTCTGCCTCTTCTTCTTTTCTGATTCAGACGATCCCTATGGAAACCATGTCCATCTTTTTGAGTGTATACCAGTCATTAATAGTAAAGTCCTTCCCTTGTAGTCAAACAATGAATCACTGTGAGAATGAGAAAAAACATCATTATCATTATTGTTTTGGCAAGTTAACGCTGATTGTCTGGACAGGTCATAGCCTTCAAATTAATTCAAGCTTTGTCTCTGCAAGGTATTAATTTATGTCAGTAAAGTTAATTTTTTGAATAGTGTGAAAAGATTCTTCCACTGTCTCGGAGTCACTAACCCAGACTACTTAATTCATCATGGTAAATTTGATGCCTTAATTTGGTAAGCTATTTTTCTTTTTTTTTTGTCTCTTTGTATCTGTTTTGTCGCCTTTGTTTGTGACTTAGTTTTGTGTTTTCATCTCAGTGGGCACATTATTTTATGCTGTGCTTACTGTCAATCACCTGGCACTCTTGGGAAGTAGCAGAAGTCCCTGTCAGGAAACAATACCTCAAACAAAAGCAATAATAATATTTCAACGTGTCACCTTGCAGCTTGTCCCGTCCATGTCTTCTTATTTAGACACATTTTTGTTAAAGGGAGAGAGCACTTGTTTTCCAGCTATACTCTCACACTGTAATTTTTGTCTTTCAGATTAACAAAACACGGACAAATGTGGCATACATGGTGGAATGTTTACAGGAAATATAAAAATAAAGGTAAAAGATAAGCCATGGGGCTAGATGACACCACTAAACTCCTTTAACCTTTTACATGCGAGTGTGCAGCACAAATAGTGTGATTACATCTGTAATGTCATCTGTTTCATTGTGCCACACCATTGCTCACACTTGTGTCCACTTACATACAAATAAACACTGATGCCCACACAAACAAATCCATGTAATTGATCTGTCTACACCTTCTGCCATCCACCTTTCTACTCATCTCCCACCAGCGTTAAGAAGTATCTACATGACTTGTAGCTAATTTGAGTCACTTTATGACTGTATATTTAAAACATGATGTCATTTGTGAGCTTCTTTGTTAAGCTTCCACGCACCTCTTCAACACTTTTTTAAAGTGTTGGAAAGTCAAATGGTAAAATGCGCAAGTATCTTGTTATTAGTGTTGGTGGTCTTAATACAAACTGATGAATGTTATCCATCCTGTGTCAACAGTTCACTATTTTTTTTCTTAAGTTTTTTTTTGCTTTTTGCTGTTTGATTTTGTTTTGTTTGTTTCACGGCATGTAATTTTCAGGTCATGTGTTGTCTGACTCAGTGGGATGTAGACTGTGGGTATTAGCCTGCCATTGGGCAATTCTTTCAGTCATCCTTCTCCTCCACAGCGCTGCCCCAGATGCAACTGAGCGGGCGAGGCTCAGCGTAGTGACAGTCCAGCCTGCTGCTCCAGATGTGCGGGCCGTGTCTCATGGGACAGCTGCTCCCACTGAAGCCCCTCCAGGCAGTAACCCCCACTGCCCTGTCTCACTGCACATGCCTCCCATAATGGATGCACACGGCGCCCCGGGCCTGTAGCCACGGCAACCATCTCCTAAGTGGGCCGCAGAGGTGCCCCGATATGCTCGTGATTTGACCCTTAATCACACCACATGGAGCAGAGAAGCTAAGTAGGCGATAACATGACTCACAGTACGGCTACTGTGACAAGGGATGACCACACCATTAAAACCTCGTCAGGAGACCATTAAACACACATGGAGTCACTCAATACATTTAAAACTTGTCCAGGCAGATTTAAGGTAGTGTGCATGGTTAACCTGGGATCGTTTTTCTGACATGAAACAGTGCAGTTAGCAGCAGCGCAAAAACATAATAAACACCGAGGCTGTGCTGAGTAAGCTGCAGCTCCGGTGGTTTCTGGCCGGTGACGTGCTGACGGGGCGTCCAGGGAGCTGCTGCCTACTGGCCCACAGTAGCAGAACACCTCTGTTTCTCTTTATCTGAGGAGCTGCCGCACGTCTAAACTACTTTCCCATGATTCTATGATAAAGCCTGTTAAAATGTTACAAGGTAAAATAACATTTTGTTTAGGTTGGCATTTATGGGTGGTACTATGACTTTTAGAGGTAGTAAAAACTCAGAGAAAATCTTTATTATTATTCCAGTGGTGGGGAAAAGTATTCTTTTACTCAAGCAAAAGTATTAATGCCACTTTCAGTCTGTAAAAACGAGGGCAAATATTTCAGTTTGTTGACATTATCATTCGATATTGGTCAATCCCAAATATATCGGCATCATAATATACATTCTTCAGTATGTGCCAGTTAGGGTTGTCAAAAGTATCAGTACTCAGATAAGTATCAAAACTAAAACGCAGAGTTATTGAAGGAGCTCATACACAAATCTTTAGTGAGAGCT
>JAPZDX010000001.1:20596641-20608177 GCA_029783625.1 Naso annulatus | reverse complement strand
TCCCTCTATGGCTTTTCCTTCATAATTAGGTTTGCAATAAGCAAACTAGAGCTCTAATGGGCTGGGAAGATAAGAGCTGTCTGTGGTAACCCAGCTGAACCAATAATAATCCGAAGCCGATATAAATTGACTGGGGTTTGGGGATTTTTTGTAAAAGACAAGCCCATTTATTTCGTATATCTGAATCTGGTGGCCCTTTTGATGCCAAGTAGATAAAGAGATATTTCATTGTACAAGTTAAAACCAAGAAGTGTAGGCGGTGCTAGATGACAAGTCATCAGATTCATTCTCTGTGTACCATGAATAACGGTGCTAATTTTCATGGAAATCCATCTCCATAGTTATTTATCAAGACATTTCACTAAGAGCCAAAAATCTCAACCAGTTGGACTTGGATCATCAATGACAGCAGGACAACATTGCATGTCAGTAAAACATATCTAGTGGTTGTTGAGATATATTAGCTTGGACCAAAAAGGTGGATGGACTAACCAACGATTCT
Source organism: Naso annulatus (assembly GCA_029783625.1). Classification (NCBI taxonomy): domain Eukaryota; kingdom Metazoa; phylum Chordata; class Actinopteri; order Acanthuriformes; family Acanthuridae; genus Naso; species Naso annulatus. The sequence goes on along the minus strand of JAPZDX010000001.1, from coordinate 20,607,675 downwards.
CATGAATCAGTTTGTAGTATGTCTTACATCACAGACCTGAAACCAGCTCTTGAATTTTTATTAACTGAAACCACAATCCTCTTCAAACATAGAGTATTGCTCACTTCCCTTTTCCTGCCATTGTAGAGTGAGAATTGTAAAGGCTGGCATTGTTCATTAAAAATGTTTTGTCCATGAATATAATCATTGTTACTCAATACTTAAGATTTTGCAGGGTTTTCCAATGTGAACACTCTGCCATCATGGTTAGATAGTACATGTGTGTGCATTGTTTACAATATGGAGGTCTTGAGCCTTATGTGTGGCAAAGTTTTGCAAAAGTCAATAATATTGTGAATGTAGTCATTTAGGTGAGACAGCGTAGGCACACTGCATGCATTAACACAATATATTCACTCACTTTTCTATTCACTTTTTAACTTCATGATTGTTGACACTCATGCTGCGCTGAGAATAGCTTATAGTCTGTGTCACTGTTTCTTTGTGTGATAAGGTGACAATTACCCTGTGAACACTGTAATTCACATGTGAAGCAAAACAAAGACCTGCTTCTTCTCTTTGAAGACTACAAGACAAACAACAAACAAGTTTGCCCTGACATGTTACAGAACAACTGACTGCATTTTTATAAATTGCAGGCCAGAACTATTTATCATTATGCATTGGACATTCATTACAAAAACTCATTAAACACTGAATAGGCACAGCACTATGGCACATTTATAATATTTTTTTATGCGATAACCTTTCTGGAGTAACAGATGTTCTGTCAAAACACAAAGTCATTATTTGGTGGCATACTCTTTGCTTTGAAGTAAATCTTTTAGAGGGCAGCAACGACACATGGTTTTCATATAGACCATGAAATAATAGTTCTGTTTTTTTTTTTACCTTTTGAAAAACACTGCTGAAGGTCAAACATTATGTGATAAAAGCAAATGCATCTACCAGTAAGTCTACATCACACACTACATTAACATAGTAATGAATTACATACATTCATTTAACTGCAAATTTCAAGAGTCAGATGGCCCAAATCACAAAAAAATACAGAATGTACATACTTCCCCAGCTGTATTTAAATATAATTAAGAACTATGCCTCAGTTGTGATGGTTATAACATTTGAAGTCTAAAAAGCTCAATAGTAACATATTCTCCTTGTCCAAGATGTTCAATACAAAATAGGTCCTAGTGAAAACTAAACTGTGATACACATTCATAAAGCTCGTGTATGTGCTGTAGCTGCTCAGCATGAAGAGCCATTTAAACCTTTTTGTAGCATTAGATTAGCAAGTCAGTAACTTGAATAAAGCACAGATTTTATCTTGTGCAAATGTATCATACAAAATAAAGACAAGGTGTCAAAGTCACCATATTTTGCTTTGAATTGTAGCTGATTTATTAATCTATAATTTTTAAGTGAATAGTTAATGTAATCCATGTGAATGTGGGTAGTGTCTATGTGTTGTGTAATTTAATACATTTACTTACTTGGTTTTGGTCTGAGTTTTAATCATCACTTGAACATCATCAGTCAATCATCAGGTTTGTTTTTGTTTGGATGTTGCTCTACACACAGTGTTGATGTGGACATATTTAAAGGAATTGAACAAAAAGCTAAAAAAAATCCTGGAAAGGAAATTGGCAATTATTAAAAGAAAACTGAAGCATATAATGTAATTACTTTCCGGATTTAAAGGGATGTCAATCAAGGGCATGTCTTAAAATTGCCTAATGGGATATTGAAATATACTCTTCCAGCATGTGGCACAGGAGGCAAGTGCTAATTAGTATGAATGACGAGAGCTAAGATGACTAATGCTGCTGAGGAAAGGTTTTAATTGAGAATAATATAATGAAGTGTCCTGCAGATTTTTCAGCATGTAGTTCTTGTTCCCTCCACACAGGTCCAAGGAAGACTTGTAATAAAATAACCATTTGTAGGCCCAGCATCAAAAAGGCTTTTTTTTTCTATTTTTATTCTTTTGTCCAAAGGCGTCATCCATTATTATTTCATTCAGAATCAAGCAAAGTAAGAAATACTGTAAGCAAAATTTGGGGTGGGGAAGCCACTAACTAGACTGTTTTTACATAATGGTATGCTTCAGTTCAGTCCACAATATGAATATCAAATGTTTTTGCTAATGACATTTGAATACACCTACACATTGTCTCTATATACAAAAGCATGTCCACCAATTCAACAGTACATTGAGGCATTAATTACATATGTTCATATAAGAGGCATGGATATGATTCAACAGTGAGAATGTTTCTGCAAATCCAGTAAGAATAAAATGAAGCTTGTTTGCCTTTCACGACTAATCTGCTTCATAATTATTGACAAGTGTAATACAGGCAATAGGCCCCATTCGCTCGACATAAAACGCAAACACAGAGGTGGGGGGGTTGGAATAAAACTGAGGTTACAACTATTGCACGACCGAAAGCTGTCATCAGCGAAGCATAGCAGAGACTTTAGCAGAGACTGGAGAGAGACCGAAACACCAAAGATATGTGGCAAGCAATTCAGAATGTCAAAGGCTACAAAAACTGAAGCGCCATCATGTGATGACCTTAATTCATTTTAAGCTTGCTTTGATCTTCTAAACAAAGATTCAGCTGTGAAGTTTCCTCCGCTTCTAAAAGAAACTGGCATCAGAGTCCACAGCTGATGCAAAGAAGAATCCTGCTGAGTGTTAATATGAGTGAAGCTGCTGGGCCTGATAGCATCCCTGGCTGTGTGTAACATACCATTTAACATGTCATGGGAAAATGTTCCCACTTGCTTTACGACAGCCATCAACATACCTTTACCTAAAAAGTCTACATGTCTAAACAGCTGCAACCTGCAGCACTCGCCCCTGTTGTGAGGAAGTGCATTAAAAAAATGGTTCTCCAGCACATCAAGAACTGCCCTGCTCTCTACACCACCTCACTGCCTCCAACAACAGCACCCAAATCAGAATGCTGTTCGTTGATTTCAGCTCACCAATTTAAGACAATCTCTCCATGAAAATGCTTGGAAAACTAAGAACTCTGGGATAAAGTACCACATAATGTAACTGGATATTGGACTTTCTCATAAGAAGACCCCAGATAGTGCAGACCATTGGCCACATTGGAGATTCACTTTATTGCTAAACTCTGGAGTCCCCCAGGGTTGTGTGTTCAGCCCCCTCCTGTTCACTCTTTACACCCATGACAGCAATCTCCAATATGAACAGAACTCCACTGTGATGTATACAGACAACACCGACATCATCAGCTGGATTTCTAAGAGAGATGAGAGCTCAGATCGGAAGGAAATCAACAGTCCTAAAGAATGGTACCCAGATAACAACCTACTGCTCAACGTCAGCAAAGTCAAGGAGCTGGTTGTCAGTGAAGCTAAGGTTGAGGAGGTGACTAAGTTTAGATTCCGAGGGATCAGCATCAGACAGAAACTGTCATAGAGACACACATCTTCACCATGAGAGAAAAACAACAACTCAGAAATGGCTTTATTTCTTGGTGAAACTTAAGTTTTACTATTTCCTTATCTCTGTTTCAAGTTCTTGTCCACATGTACAGAGGAGTGAGTGAATGCATTCTGACTAAATACATCACAAATAAGCGTGAGATTTGTTCAGCAGGACAGGAAGGCTCTGCAGTGGGGACTTATAACTATCCAGAACACCAGTGGTACCCATCTACTGGGCACCAGTGATATTGATGAGGTGAGATGTCTGTGCAGAAGCCAAACAATACCCACCGCAGCTACAGCCTGTTCACTTTGCTGCTGTCTGGCCATAGATACAGAAATAGACTGCTTGTATTTTGTTTTTACGGTGGTTCCATGTGAACTTTAAAGTGCCTTCATTTCACACTGTTACATGGTAATTTCAAATTCTTTTCTTAAGCCTCATTTCACATAGAGAAACATAAATTTTTCTTTTTTTAAGTTTATCACTCTTTTACTGTTTCAGCTCCTCTCAGGGTTTGAAATTCAACAAAATAAACAATTTCTTTCAGCTCTTTCCCGTCATCTGATATTTCACTAAGCACTCGTACCTAAAGCAAAACTTTAGGTTTAATAAACTTAAACTGAAACTTCAGCTTCTTCAGCACTTCCACTTTCAATGCTCTTTCAACTGCCATTTTAATTTCTTCAAATATTTGAACCATTTGAATGTTATAATAAGACATTTTAAGGACAGGCATACTTAAATTTTGGAAGAAAATTAGCCTCCTCCGATTTTAATATTGTCTAAACGTAATAATTATTCACTTATTCTTACCTTTATTTTATGTTCTGATAAAAGACAAAATACTATGTAATAACCAACTATTTATCTACCAATCTCAGTCTATGTTTGTTGTTCATTTCACATCCTGCTACTTACTGAAATGTGAATTCTGTTCATTGTACGCATGTCACTGTCTCATTAAGTGTCTGCACGTAAATTAAGCACTGCATTTAGCTTTGGCATGCATGTTTTCTCCATGGGTGACTGTGATAATAATCACAACAGCTTTGAGCACAACAACTACCTGAGCATCAAATTTAACATGATTTGAAATGACAAAAGAGAGATGGACAGTTAGTTTTGTTTTTTTGTTTGTTTGTTTTTTTTTTTAACACTCAACAGAATTACATCCAGTGGAACTCCAGTGACAAACATGAGACTGCAGTTTTTTGTGAGGATGTCACACTGACAGCATCACACACTCAATATAATATAAAGAAGATGTCAGTTAAAAGATTATTAGGTTAATGAATTATTTGCATTTATTACTCTTTTGTACTTCCATATAATTACTCGTGCAAGGCTTTTTTTTAATCTGAGCAGGAGCCAGCAGACGATAATTTGTTTTGTACGTTACCAAATGGTTCCAGTGTTGCCAGGCAGAGAGGAAATGACATATGGTAGAAGAACATAATTCATCTGGCTGAGACTCCAATACCAAACCATCAGAAAAGAAATTAATTCTGCTCCCCAGCTGCACAGCCAAACAACATTAAAAACAGGAATAAATAACAACAGCAAGCGGCATACACACAACACACTTGTGTTGTATTGAAAACCAAACATCCAATAACCAGGCTGAATTGGGAATGTAGAGGAGCTTACTTATCTGATATGTGGTGTGTGGGAGACTGCGTAGGTTTTTTTTATGTGTCTGTATGTGCAAGAGTGAATGAGATTTGATTGGGTGGGCGTATCAGTGTGAGTAGTATGTGAAAGCAATGCTTCGTTATGCATGGAGGAGCCACTATCAAACAGGAACATGACGAAAAAATGGTTTGCATATGCATCAATGTGTCCATAATTACAAAGCTGATTTCTTGGCGACTATCATGGATTGTTGACCATCTCTAAGCAAGCACTGGAGAGTGTTCAAATGAGGATTATCTCCTCCTGCACAGCACAGCAGAGTTTAGCACTGTATGTCATTGATTAAGCTTGCGTATATTACATGCCAACACACACCCCACTTGCATAGTGTTTTCTTCTGTCTCATAACAATTGCTTAAATGCAACCAGGAAAAACCCTATATGAAAAGGTTCAAGAAATATAGTGTACTCTACATTTTTGTTGTCGACTTTTATTTTAACGTCAGTTAACTTTTTTGTGTGTGAAGTATTCATAGTTTTCTGGCATGATAAAAATGACAATTTAGTAATATCAACACATTTGATCCATATTTTATTTAAATGTGTTGTACAATTATTAAAGAAGTGGAAGTTGTGTCTGAATTACATTTGCATTTGATGAAGGAGAAGGTACTACCGACCCCAAAGATACTTTACCTGCAGGTATTGTATTTTGAATACCCAAGTCGAATGTAAAAAGCATTAGCATCAGAATACAAACAGAATTTGAATTCATATGCTGATAAAAGATTGACACTGCCAGAATAAAATACTTCAGCTGATAGGTCCAAGATAATTGAATTGTAATCGGCTAGTATTATAGTATACAATCAGGGTGCAAATGCATTTATGATACACTTCAGAACTGCATTTGCCTGCAGTAGCTTAAAACTAAAAAGGGCAGTAAGTCTTCTAGACATTTATAACAGAAACATGACTTTAAGTTGTTTTTTTTTTCTTTTTTCTTTTGTACTCATATTCAGAAGGAAAGTACACAGAAATCAAAGGATATCAACATATATGTCAGGAGTTAATGTAACACATTAAATATTTTGACGTTTGTTACATCACAGCACAATTGAACAAAAAGTGATTCGATTACAAAGCAGGAGGCAAAATTTAGCAAGTAACAAAAGCAGTCTGATTCCCTTTAACTGTATACAATACAAAATAACTTGTTTTTATACACCAGACCCTGTTACTCCCCTTTGTACATTCAAAACTGTCACTGAAACGGTCATATCACAGATTATTGGATGGGAAAATTGTTACAGTAAACAGAATATATAAAAAACACATTTTGGCATCTTTTAAAGTAGAGATTTAATAGTAAATAAAGAAAACCTGACATTTGCAGACAAATATGACATAACAGCCAAGCTTTCTTATGTATTCTCGGGGTCGATAGCATTGATTTTTATGTTTATTCTGACACGTTCTTTCCACTCTGCAGAGCTGAATGTGACAGGTGAATGAAAAGACTCTTTTTGCGTGCTTACCGCACAGCGAGAAGTGTAGACAGTATTATTTATTCATCTCTGTATTTATGAAACTCTGCTCTCTAACCATTTTAAATTGATATGACAGTTTGAGTTAGAAATTTATAGTGTACACGGTAATAATCATAGGCCTTTTTGGCATGTCGTAGCAGAAAAAACACACGCGTAATTAAAAGCATTAATTATGGCTGCATTCCCTTCAGATGTGGATTTTCCAAGGTACTGGTATTCTGCATGCTGTCTCACTGATGTGCCGTAATGGGACTTATCATATATGTTACTAATGACACAGGTGCTTTTCCTGCTATACAAAGTCAAAATGTCTGCATTGAAAAGAGCTATGCTATAGTTTTTGGATGACTTGTCACCTTAATGTGCTACTAATGAATTACTGATCTTCTCTGATATTCTCTCATATGTTTTTTATTGCATTTCAATACAAACTGATGCACTATTCAAGTTTAGAATAACGTCCAATGATTAAAAAAAACATGTTCTACTTTCTGCTGAGGTATGACAACCTCTTCTTCCTGTTTTGCTGCACCCAGTTTTACTGGCTTTGCTTTCCATTTCCTCATCAACATGCAGGATTTAACTATTTTATCATTTTACAACTGGGCGGCACGATGGGTAGAAGTTTGTAATCCCTATGTGCTACTCTCCAAAGAAAAATTTTATAACTGGATTAATATATGCAGAAGTCATAACAAGAAACTATTTTTTTACACACACACACACACACACACAGAGAGTACTTTTTTAAGACTTTCATTAAACTCAAATCTTTCAACTGTTTCCGCACTAAACAACACTGTTTTACTATGTTCACACATACAGTAAAGCCACCTGATGTCTTACAGGAGATGGGCTTCTGTGGATCCCTGGTGTACACCTATTTTTCATTGCTGTAAATTACTTCTACTGAAAAATGATGGACAGTACTGATCTATCTGTTTTCCGGTGACCACCTAACAGTGACAGCTGCACAATGTTTCCTCGTGTCTGACTCAGAAACTGAAAAGAAGAGTTTGGAGAGAGTTTTGCACAGATCACATGCACACAGTAAAACATCATTGTGGTGACGTGCACATGGTTGTGTCGGACAAGAGTTGTTCTGTAATTCCACAGACACTATGTGGCTGGTTTCTCAAAGGTATGAAATACTGGGGCAGAAATAAAATAATGGAAACTGCCTGGCTGAATCATCACCACTATAATAAAGTGCAATCACAAAGTTCCATTTCATTAATAAAGAATGAAAGGTATGATGACATTGGAGGGAGAGAAGCCCCTGTATAATCCCATTGGAAGAAGCTCAGCAGTTTAACTAGTGATAATTTTTTCAAGCAAGACCCTTGTCAAAGGCAGTACCATTACAAAACCTGATGTCCCTTATAAAGCCATGCAAAGCAAAGGTAGATACAGCTGTAATTTTTTTCCAGTTGCCTCCAAGTACCACCCCCTCCCTTCCAATGAGTTTTGGTACTTTTGCATGTATTCTCTATTTTTGTCACAAATAAGCCTACTTAACAGACTAAGAGGCCTGAAACGAATTCACAGGTATTTCCCTCTCCACTATTTGCAGTGGCCTACCCTTCTCTGTTTTGGCTGGATGTTCAGGAGGTCCCAGGGCATCGGGTTTCATGGCAGCTGGTTGTTTATTTTCCTCTGTAAAAGTTTTAATTGAGCAACATGCCATACCGTTGTGAGAAGTTATGGCACTAGTGTGAACGGCAAAAATAAGAAATAGAAATAACAGTTATGATCCACGTAGGCTCTGAACTTTGCTGTTTGTTTTAGGATTTGCTGTAGGCTAATGTTTTGCAATTTGTTGCTGTATTTTAAAATTTATCATTGTGATTTGCACTTCAGGGCCACCGTAAATAACATAACAGTCATAATGCAGAAGATATAGAAATAACCTATTCATTGTTGTTTTGTTTTGTTTTTTTGATAAACATTACATTGAATGCGGAGCCCAGAGAAACAGTTAAAACCGTGTGGTTGTCTGTTATACCGTATATGGCTCAGCAAAGCCTAATAACACACACATTAAAGAAACAAAGGACTCCAGTAACTGTAATGAATTATCATATGCCAACATGTCACATGGACTTAAATGCAGTGTTTTCATGGGAGTGGCTTAGCGTGTTTGGGGAGTGGCTGGCTTGTTCACACATTTTGCCTTTTCCATCACTACGACAGGCAAAGCCGAAGGGTGGACTCGTGTACCAAGTGTACTACATCACACTCACTAATTGCACCATCTGTGGAGTGGAGTTTGGCTTGTTTTACAAACCCTCCAATCGCGGCATTTAGCCGATGGGCGCGTGCGGCAAGCTACCCACCTCTGACTGGAACAAACTGCTTCACCAACTAGTTTTCTAAGTTGGAGAAATAAAACTTCTGAGAGAGAGAGAGAGAGAGACAGCGGAGGACGCGGATACGTTTATGAGTGCGAGTACTGTCTGGACGCGCGGACTAAATGTGCGGTTACTATTACGACTTTAATTTTTGAGTTTTCATTTTTCGATTCCCTGCATCTGAAGGGGGGGGAAGGAGGTGGACCCACGCTCAGTCGCCGGTCTCGTGGCTCCTTTGTATACAGCAGCAGCTGTGTGTAATGCATGGGCACACAGCGTCTCCTGCACCTTGAGGGACAGCTTACTCGGCTCATTCCGACCTCCATGAGGGCTTCCTCAGACATGAAGCGGCTGAACCAGGTGTAGTAGAGGAATATCAAAACTTTAGCCGAACCTTTCCCCCGCGCCGCGGTGTCTCATTGAGCCCAACAAAGCTTGGGTCAGTTTCGCCGCCTCTTTCTCTCTGTGCGCTTGGATTGTAAACGGCAGAAACAAATTGATCTCCGTGCAGAGTAGCTACAACTATAGCTGCGCGGCTCCCTCACCCATCATGGATGTAAGATTTTATCCGTCTGCTGGAGGGAATTCTATTCCAGGGGATCCACCGAACCTGGATTTTGCCCACTGTTTGGGCTACTACAACTTCAATAAGGTAAGGAGAAAGCCGTGTGTTTTGTGCTGTAGCCTGTAGTTTTGTGTTGTGTGAGCGCGTTGGTGCGGAAACGCTGAGTGCACCGAAACTCCGAGCTCATCCAACATTAATGACTGAAAATCTAAAAGGAAGTTGGAAAGAAACTAATTCCATGTTCATTTTTTCCAGCTGCCCTCACTTGTTTTCCCCCTAACTTAAGCTAATGCTTATCACTGCCGTCCTGAAGTTGTTAATTAGCCTAATAGTTCCCCTCCTGCCACAAACTTTGTTGTTGTGTGATAGTGATGGAAATGAGAGCACAGAACAGGTGTAGAGCCACAGTGTCACTTTTGTCCTGCTCAGAGCAGCCACACTGCACTGCTAAACTCTCACCAGAGTGATGGGATCCACAGTCATGGGCGCTGGTGGCTATACAGTTACATGTTCTTAAATATCCGTGATGGATCGTTGCATCAGCACCCTACATAACAGCAGCCTGTTTGCAATAGAGAGTGATGATAGTAAGACACAGTGTAGCCTATCCAGTGTGTGGTATTAAGTGCTCTGCTGAGCCAACACATGATGCAGTTAAATAATGTTGTAGGAACACTTTGGCATGTGGACTTGTGACTCTGTCACTGTTTGTTATCTAAATGCACAGCATCATTAAAGTATTCTCACTCAATTGCAACTTTAGTTAGTCTGTAAATAGCTTCAGCACATCCTGGTTGTTGTTTGAGGCTTTTGAATGTAGCGCTGAAAATTACTTATCTGATTGTGAATTTATAACAGGACACCTATACACACGCAAACAGACAGGGAAGCAGATAGCTCACTTATTACCTGTTCAGTATTAATGCATTCGTTGTAAGCATTGCGCTGTGTTGTGCATTTGTCGTTTTAGTCAGCAAAACCTCAGAAATTTAAACTACCACAGGCAGCACATGGTGCGCAGCAGTTATGTGCTCTCTTAGGTGAACTAGGCTGTTGTCGCATTGTTTACAATTTGTTTTATTCACTTCCCTACATCTGTTGACAAGAGGCAGTTTCTCAGTTGTGAATAAGAACATTTCTGGGTCATGACAAGTCTATTAGCGCTCAAAGGAGAGGCAGAGGTTATGTAAAACACAGATGATAGTTTGTGAGATGTTGTAACACTTGAACTATTCAGCCAATTATCCATCAGCTTGGATCCGTTGCAACCCAGCAAGAAGGAACATCAGTGTGATTGACTAATGACACAACTGCAGAGTGCTGTTTTCATAAAGTTTAAACAATGGTGCCCCCCACATCCCCCTCCCCTACTCCCCCTCTCTTTTTGACACACACACACACACACACACACACACACAAACCCACCCACCCACCCACCCCCTCCCAAATTATTCAGCCCTATAGTGC
>JAPZDX010000001.1:20570918-20583105 GCA_029783625.1 Naso annulatus | reverse complement strand
GTGCAGTGGCTCTTAGCAGGGCTAAAAAAAGAAAAGTACATTAAAAAGGGGAATATGTGTAGTTATCAGCAAAAAAAAAAAAAAAAAACCCTATCCCAAGTCAAATCCGCTCAATTACAGAGCTCTTGAGAGCTATCCCCAAGCAGCTCTTCCATTGGCTATTCAGTCACAGCAAATTGCAGTGTTGAATATTTCAGACTCGACAGATTTGAATAAAGACATCATGATTATTTCACTGTTGTACAGTACCCTCGAATAATTTTGAAGACCTTCAGCTGGAGCCAGGATAAACTGCATAGCTCCTGATTTAAAGGGGAAGAAGTCGAGAGGAGAAAAGCAAACACAAGTGCTGTCAGTCAGTATGGCGAGCTAACTGAGTCGATCTTTTTAGCCAAGATGAATAAAGAGATTAACTCTCCCTATGTGTCCAGTGAATCTGCCCCTCTGGCTCCAGGTAAATTAGCTGATGACAAGTTGGCAGTGGGAATTCTGTCTCTCACACCAGTTTCAATCTGCAGTCAGTATGTCCAGCATGGCGCCCCCTGTTGAAGCCTCTGATTTTGTCACAGGCTTTGTTTATATTTTATTTGACTGGATTCGTTGCATTTGTCTTTCATGGTTTATTAACGGAATGAACCTGACTGACTTTGGAAACCTTTTGGTACGTATTTAAGATATTTTAAAGATTTAATTTTGTTTCGTTACAAGCAATTTACTTGTTCCTTACAGCTGCATATAAACAGGATGCTGGGGGATTTAGGCTACATTATCACACGCTCCGATGCTCTCTGCAACTATATTACACTGTATAGTGGCAGAGCACTGAAGATGTGGGTTAAACATCAGCCTAATGAAGACAAATGAAGAGTGATGGAAGAACATGTGCATGGGAAGGTGTGAGAGTAGAGCAGACTGTGCTCTGCTCTCATTTATTTTAGTGGAGAAACTCACAGCATGATCCTAAAATAGAGGTCAAGGCTCAAATGCAGAAAATGTCAGTGACCCCTTTTCTTTAGCCGCCAGGACTGGAGGAATGGGATAAAAGTGCTCGGAGGGAGCTGTGGTCAAAGGAGGAAATCAATACAGCTGCAAAAAGGGTGGCTGTACAAATACAACGTATACAATGACTTTCATTGTAAGAAGAGACAGATTCAGGGTTATTTACTTGTACACTGTCATATGCAGCAATGTTGGAGAAACATGTCATAACTCTATCGGCAGTACACTGACGCAACTCTTTGTGTTTGTGTACATTATTTTGCAGTACATAAACAATGCACGTGTCAAATTTGGCAGACAACTTGTTTGACTGATGAATAGGGAAATTCACTCAAGCAAAAATGGTAGCATTTGATTGACCACACATTGACAAATGCCATCAACAGAAAAGCTTTTTTGCATAGAGCTTTTTTTTTGTGTTTTCATCATGTGCAAACACGTTGATAGCTTACGTTGTTCTCTTCTAAAAGCACTGCTTCTGTAGACGGCAGACCTCCAGGCCCTCGTGTGCCTTTAATCTCAAACCTGTCATTGTTCATAGCGGAAAAGAATTATTTTTTCATAATGACAAGAAGATGTGTAGTATGTCTTTGTTCCAAATCTCTTGAAATATCAGTGCAATGATATGGAATCAAAGTTGAAGCTTAGTGTTTGTAATTATTCAAAGCCGGTATCTTAATCGTGCAATGCTTTTGAAGTAGGAAATGTTAAAGTGACATTTTGAGTTTAAATACTGTTAAAAACATTAGTGAAGCACTTAGCCTGATGGTTGCTGTCACAAGAAAAACAATGTCTGTGACTCAACAGCCGTCAGGTTTGCTAATGATGTCCTGGTGTGCTGTAAATCTACCAGATGAACGGACAATAGTACGCCAAGGAGAAAATGCTTGAAATAGCTAATTGCTTCGAAGAGCCTGCACAACAATTCTTTAACTACTGTGTGCTCACAGATGTCTTTTCCAGCTGCTGTTCCATTATGGAACTCAAAGACATTACAGATGCAATGCACAGGCTTTCTTTACGAGCCTTTGTTGTTGCACATCAAGTTGTAATGATTATGGATACAGTACATTGTTGCAGCCACAGTGGAAGAGGAGAAAAAATGGCACGTGCAGGAACGGCACAATGCACAACATCTATGTTTGTGCATTTTCATTATTTCACCTAATATGCCCCAGTCATTCCTTTAATCTCTGCCAACTTGTTGATTGTCAGTTAGGAGACACATTTCTGGAGAAAAGCCCGAGAGTATTTGCAGCCGGACCTCTGTCAGTAGTGCCAAGCAACACAGCCACAAATTGGAATGTGGTACAGCTCTGGGAAAGCAGCCAAGATTTAAATTAGACAATAACCTCTGCTCTCGCTATATTGCCTCTCTTTTCCAGCTGCAGGCCTAGCCATTTGTTTAATACAGTCAGCCCTGTAGTATATAATAGACTGATATATGAGTCACCGCTCAGCAGTTTGTGTTTTTCAGATTTATAGAGATTGAACAACTGCTAGTCGGTTTGTGCTTACTGTGGGCTTATGGTAAAAATAACAGAGCAGACACAGGTTGTGCACTTCTTGGAAAGTGTTTTCACAACGCATACTGAAAGGTTTCAGAATCTGTAACTGGAGTCAAGTATTTTAAGTTAGTTTTGCTGTTAAATCTGCAAGCTACTGGAAAAGATTAAATTGAACTCTACTAATTTATTTTTTATTTTCAATTCCACAGCATTTACAAGGAAATCTTTAATTTTGCAGTTTATTACTGGAATCAGATACATTAAACTTGAAAAAAAAAAGAAAAAGTAGACTAAAAACAAGCTAGCCGGTAGACCAAACAAACCAAAAGATATCAATACTTTTAAATGCGTTACATCTTCCCTATTTTTCCAGGTACAAAACCAAAATATTTCCCTTTTCTGCCATTACGAGATAAGAATAAATAATTGAGTTAAGGCTGTTACTAAAAAGCTCTTGACTGTGCAGATTCCAAAAGCCGGTTATAATGAGTGTATTAGCCAGTAACGGCACATGGGGAATAGAAAAATGCATCTGTGCTGCTAGACCAATAAGAGACGGCTCCACTCCCAGAAGCTTTCAGCGGAGGTTTATGAATACAACTACCAGAGCTCATAGCCATCTGACATACCAGTAGAAGTAGCATGAGCATCACCGTTAGCACCTCCAAAAACAAACCAATTTCCGTTTGCGGAAAACTCTTATGCTCCTTCATGGCATTTCACCGTGTTGTCATTAGCTTCCCTAACATAACTGCAACCTCTCGCTCTGCAGTGGAGAAAAAGCACAGCAGAGCGTAGTAAGCTTGGTTCAAATCCACACCTCTTATACCATCGAGTTGGAGTTGCTTCAAAGCTGCTGAGAGTACACAGCCTTGAGACATGGCTTAGTAGTAAAAGCAAGACAACACCACCAAGCCAAGCCTTTCTCATGTTGCTTCCTCAAGAGCTGTGTGTCCATGCAACAGCAGCCATTGTGAGAAAGCTACACCATGTTTCTGAGGCCCTCTCCATCGCCTAAGCTCCTTTGTGGCTGTGGGCCAATGGCTTTGCACCCCGCCAGATCAAAGATGGAACCCCATTTAGCTGGTGCTTTCTTTTAGGATTTGCTCTTGAGAGTACAGAGCAGACTCAACTGCTAAGAATAAAACGGGATGTTGGATGTTGACCTGCTTGGTATTGAGACTTTGGGGCTCAGGCTGTGGGTCCATTATGACAAATGCTGAGGCCATCTTTGTTTTGGCAGCATTTGCAAGTCTTAGGCCTTGGAGAAAGCATAGCTACGGAGCACCTCAGAGTATTTTAGTCCCATTGCGTAACAGAATGTTCGATGTGGCCATGCCACAAAAATATGGTGTTAATGTTACTGTCACTATGTTTAGTCTTACAAATGAGTTGATGATTAAAAAATCATCAGAGAACCTTTCTTAAATTTTATCTTTATTTTTTTAAAGAGAGTATTTAGGAATGGCTGGAAATGGCTGTGTCAGTCTGTCGTTCTGTTAGTTTGTCTTTTCCTTTTGGTCCTGACTAAAATAACTCTCTTTACTTTAACTATATCGTGGATGGACATTAAAGCTTGTACAGACATTCATGTTGCCCAAAGGATTCATCTCACTGAAGTTGGTGTTCCCCTAACTTTATGTCTCGCACCACCACGAGGTTAACATCTGGGTTTTTCGGTCAAATATCTATTGTATTGATTGTTCATTTGCAACTGTCAGGTTAAATTGTAATAATTTTGATTTTCCAATGATCTTTAATCTTGCACCATCATCAGGTCAATGTTCTTGGCTTATTTAATTTTTGCACGTAATTTGTCCAGTCTATGGTCTATTACCTGCAAAAGCCAACCTTATGCCCATCAGCCTCAACTGCACTTTGGATTGAGTGCTAAATACCAGTTAGCACTCTAACATGTTAAAATAAGGTTGTAAACATGGTAAACATTACCTGCCAAACAACAGCAGGCGTTTCTATGTTGAGCATGTTAGCATGCAACTTGAAACACTTCTGTGTGTCTATGTACAGCCTCACAAAGTTGCTAGAATGACTTCAGTTGTGCTTTAAATTGAAAGACTTATTTTTAAATTACAACATAAAGCAAAGATCCAAAAATGGCTTTGGTTTTCTGTTCTTACTTATTAAATTCAGCAGCCAACGTCTCATAATACTCTGGTCAAGCCTGGGTGAAAGACTGTTTTAAATGTGTATGTACATATAATGAGGAGGGAGATTCTGACAATCCAATGTGTGCCACGTATACTTATCTGTGATTGACAGTTTTTCTGCCTAAGCTAATGTACTAATGCAGTAAACTCAACAAATCTCATTCTCAAATACTTTAAAAGAAATGAAAAGATATTACAAATGCTGTTTCATTCTGTCTGTTGGTGTCTCCCTGTTATCACTCTTGTACACTGCATCTGTGCTGAATATAAATGTAGCCCCAAGGAATATGCTGAACGCACCAACTATAGCTCGCCTTTTACTGTCTTTCAACACTGCCATAATGACTGGGGAGCCTGAAAAAACACAATACATATTTGCTGAGCTGTGAAATCGCTTAACGTTTTTTTTCCCCCTTTATTTGGATAGTTAAGCTTGTCATTTTGGTTGGATATGCAAACTTAGTTTCATGCTGCGTGACAGAATTGGAAGAACAGAGGCTCTGCTCTTGGATTTGCACATGACAACCTTCATTTATTATGCCAAAAGTTAAACATCCAAATTTCAATCTGACTCAGGCATCTTTAAAATTCTCTGATCAAACAGGAAGGAGAAGCAGCATTCTGCATCACTCTTGTTACGTGATCAGGAAACGTGGTCTTCAGTGGCAGGTTCATATGTCTGCAACTGCTCCTCCAGGTCTTTGTTTACTAAAGCAAGCTGTGATGATGACACCAGTCCAGACCGTATTGGTCACTGTGGTGTGAGAGAGGAGATAATCAGCACACAGCCTGAAACAAACTGTCATCAGCTTGATTCAGATCCCAGATAAGACCAAGACTTTTTCGCACGCCGATCCTCTGCACTACTGTGGTGGCAGACACACTGAGAGGCAGAGGAAGAGTGAGATGCTTACAGTGAACTTCCCCCTCAATTCCATCTTATGCAGTCCTAATGGTGGAAGACAGTGGAGGGCTTGGGGAGTAATTATTTTAGCTTTAAACTGAATTACCAATCGATTCAGCCTGCAGATCAGAACACAGGTTGCAAGCCGACTGTGTGGACATGCTGTGTTGTGGAGTCGCTTAACAAATTGACTGCTGCACACATAGGAGGAAATATATATCTATATGTGTCAGCTCTGCGTTGCTTCCATGGCGGCCTGCTGGGCGTGAATAAGCCTTGTGATAACCAGAGAGGTAGCTGCAGAGGGTTTATGCTGAATTGGGTTGTAAATGAGCATTTTCTTGGTGGAAGAACTTGAGGAATCAGAAGATAACTTTCCAAAGCCTACAAAAGACTTGACTTGGATGGCAGGGAAGAAAACGGCGCTGCTCTTTTAAGTTTCAAACCCCCTTTACTGAATGAGTGGCTCAAACCTGGTGGTAGGCTGAGCTTAAAAGGAAATTGCATAAAATAATGTATAGCAAATTACCGCGGGTCTCTCTGAATTGGAGGTTGAGCTTTAACTGTGGTGTTTTGGCTGTCTTTTATGGAGGCCTCTGAAGAACATATTAGCACAAGTGTCATGTTCCAGAGAACACATGCTAGGCTGTGATTACTGAGCTCGGTCTGAACTGTAAAATCACTTGTCAGCAGTTGATATGTTTCTGGAAAAAGCTCAGGCTCTTGATTGAATTAGTTTGGTGGCTTTCAGTGGGGAGAAAGAATGTGTCCAATTTGGTTACCTGCTGACAGACAGCAAAGATGTTGTGACTTTTTGATGGTGCAGTAAAAACCAAAGAACAGTCTGCTGAAGATTTAAAAAATGCAAATCCCATTTTTCTTTTTCTTTTTTTTTTTTCTTAATGATAAAAGGCAGTGTCACCTTGTAGCTTTCCCAATCGTTCCAAATCGCTTAATCACCATTGACAAAGCAGTATTCAATGCTCCGATGAGAACCTATAGGCTAGTGCATGTTTGTTTTCCATTTGTATGCATGCAGAGATGGCAGCTGTGCTATCAGAGGCTCTTCAGGCGTGTATTCTGCAGATCTTGGTTGTCCAGTTCATGTTTACTGATAGGATCTGTGTGGTTACTCCATCATATGGGGGGTGAGATGGGGTCATGTTGGTGCAATATTGTGTTCGCCCTGAGGTTGAAATAATTTTGTTTGCTGTAATAGCTGTAAAACACCTTATTTCCCACTGGACATTCTTTCATACACATATTCCTGCACAGGGATTTAAAAGTAGGGGGAAAAAAATCAAGCCTCAAAATTATACTGAGTTTCAGTCAGAAAAATAAAAAAAAACAGCAGCATGAATGTTGCTGCTTGTTGTTCAAAAGCATATTGTAACTGTCTGATAATGAATAACTGAAGCATCACTGCAATTCAAAGAATATCCTTAAAGTATTACGAATGAAAAGAGGCAGAACTGTGTATTTACAGAAAAACTAAGATTTTCATATTCATCCCATTCACTGCGAGGTTGCATGGTTTTTCTGTCTGCCTGCGATCATGCAGACAGTAGAGTCTTTTCACGTTAGGATCAGGGTCCATGTAAGCTCTTAATTCTCCCCTGTTAAACAGTTATTGAAGAAATGTGCTGGTGGTGCAGAAGGAGAAATAAAAACACTGAGTGCCCAGTGTTTGCTCTGCCATGTAGCCATGTCTGGCTCTCAGAGCGACTCATATTACAGAGCACCTTTAACCGTGAATTCACTCTGTTAATAAAAGCCTTCTACCCTCAGCTATTTTAAATCACTCTTTTCTATGGCCTCCCTTTGGGCTCCTTCTGGAAGTACACGGCTGCTTTTTAGAAATGTGAGGAAGTGAGATACTGGTTTCATGAATGCATGCTGGCGTAACATTAATGCCTGAGCTGCTGCTATACCACTGGACTACACATATAAAGCCGGGTTATCGTGTTTCAGGAGGATTTATTTAGCAAAAATAGATTCCACTCCTCAGATTTTCTGAAGTTTTCATTTACCATGCATGTCTGATTCCAAAATGCTTCTTTTCTGTGCTCACACGTGGTTGTTTGGCCCCTCACATGGTCACCCCAGCTCTCATCTAGCTCGTCACATCATTTTAATTACAGAGCCTTCATTGTCTGCACTGACCCATTTTCGCGCGATTCCTTACCGTCAACTGCGTGGTCCCGCCAGTCACACTGAATTTCATCTGGCACTTGATTCAACTGGCAGTGGTGCGAATATGAGTATTGAATGCCTCTCCCCTCAAAAAAAATAAAACTAAAAAATTGGGAATAACAATAATAATCTCCACTCCTCACCCTGGTCGTCCGCCGAGGCCTCTCGTCCGGGCTGCACCGCCACATGCTACAGCTTTTAATGGTGAAGATTGATAGAGGTGGCTGGGGACATTTCTTGGGATGTTAGTCACAGTTCTCTGAGGAGATGTGAAACTGCTCTTAAATGGCCCTGGAAACACAATAAAACATGACTCACAGAGACAGAGCCCAGGGAGTTTCACACCACTAATTAGCACTTGGACTTAACTTGATTTTGTTTTCACTAATGAAACTAATGTCCGTGAGTACGGTATGTAATTCAAGCATGCCTCTCAGTGTGCTGTTTGCGTTACTGACACATTGCATCTTGGTTTATAAGCACTTACATGCTCATGAAGTTGTCATCCACGCATTACCCAGCGATGTGTGACATGGCAGGTAATTAAGTCGAAAATGTGCTTCTATTAATGTCACTAAGAAGTTCGCATGGAACCTTAGGCTTCTTTTCCTCCGTGCAACAGGCAATAAAGTGCACAAGCATCTATATTAAAAGTGGCATAAAAATTTCAGATCTGTCTATATTACCCTGGGATTTTCAGTGAAGTATTTACAACTATGAGATGTTGTCTGCTCACTTTTCAAACCTTATTCACATCCAGAGAGATGCAGGAAAGGGAAAAAAAAACAGAGACAGCACTGCATGAAGCCGTATCTGCCTCCACAATCAGAACAATGTTCCTAGTGCTTGAATGGAGAACGATATCTCTGAGACTTCAATTTGTTATCTAAAAGAAGAAGGGGGACAGAGTAACACTTCATAGATAAGCCCAGCATAAGGTTAATTACCAGCGAGTGGCTGACGTAACCCAGCCATGTCATGTCTCAAAGTTACACACAGCTGGGAAATGAAGGGATGCTCGCTATTGACAGATGTTCCTCACTTGATCTCTGTGTGTGTGTTGATTTATTTGTGTGTGCATTTGTGCAAACATGTAAACCCCCAGTGTTTGAGTCACTTATAGTTTAGTGGGGCAGCTCCAGGTAAGACTGCACCAGAGGCCTCGACAGAACAAACCACCTGCTTTAGCAACTGCTAGCAGAGCTTGTGGCTCTCCTTCTCATTGGTGCGTAACACTGTTAACATTGCTGCTGATTCCCCACTCTCTCTCCAGGGCATAGACTAATTAATGGATACCATTCGCAGTTGATTAGCAGCAGTTCTTTCTGTAATTACATTCGCATACTAACCACTCAGAAGAAAAGGAGATGGGGAAAAAAACACAAAGGGCTAGAAAATATATTAATGCACTTCTCAGTTCGCTCTGATCTTAATTTGTTTCCACTATTGTTTGGCTTCTGCTGAGATAAGAAGCCATTTTTTTTCTCTCCCTCCATCTATTGGAGTTTTTCGTCTCATAATGTTTTAAGAGACTGACTTTGTAATAAACACACAAAGGAGATTACTGCAGAGCTTTGTTGAAAATGTGTTCTCAGTGGAACCTCATGCAGACGCAAACGCTCTGTGATTCTTTCTCCTCTGTGCCGTGTAGGCTGGGTTTTGCACTCCTCACTCACAGAGAGGTGCATTGTGCTCCTGGGCCCAGCTGCTAGCCCATAATTCTTCATTCTATGTCCCATTGTTCCTACCTGTCAGCGTGGTTGTGTCTCCAAAGAAAGGAAGTGGCTGCCATTTTGCCAGCAGGCTATGTGTGGGTTGGGGGGAGGCGGGTATGTTGTGAAAACATGTTATTTCTTACCAAAGTACAGAGTTTTAATAGCTTATCAGCTGTCTTAAACACTAATGTGTCTTTACAATGCGGTATTTGCAGTTTTAACGGAGCTGGTTACTCTGATATCAACTCTGTAAAATAGGATGGATCTAAATGCTTGAATGTCAATATCAGATTTTTATGAGAGTGGATAAGTGTCAAAATCCTTTTGGTAAATTAAACTGGAAAAAGCAGCCCCCATCAACCAAAAATGTACTCCACCCATATTAAAAACACTCTCCACTTCCTTATTTCCCCTCAGTATCACTCCTCTCCCTTAGATTATTTGAAGTTAATAACCTGCCACAGCATCTTGATACTTGGCTTTGTGATGCAAACATATCCTTAATTGCCATCCCGCAAGAGCTGAATAGCCGGACCAGATTCTCATTACCCTGGTTTGAATTGGCCTGGGCCTCTCACATGCCTCTCGTCATGTCACAATAATAGCAGAGTGGCAGAATGCGCTCGTGCACACAGATAAAGGGGTTAACTCAGTGTGTAAACATTCAGAGCCAAGTGTGACAATCTGTTTGACTGACAGGTGTCCATTATGAAAGGACAGAGAGCTCGGGTTGCTCTGGATATTATCTGGACATTAGTAGGCTCATTGTGTTTTTTGGTCTTCATTTACAGTTCCAGAATAACAACAACTACATGAACATGGCGGATGCGAATGGCGCCCTGCTCGCGGCTGGTGATGTAAGTATGCTTTCCTCTTTTCCATATTAAAATTACCTTTTGATCGTGGGAAATTTAACTAATGCAAACCAACCCTCCAATACAAATTCATCCAAATATGATGCAATAAATATCTGTTGTTTTTCTTTCTTGTTAATACTTTAATAAATGTTTTTTCATTTAGTGAGGCACTTTCTCAGGTATGGTGCGTAAAACATGTTCTTTTTAGATATTTCTCCGTCTCATATCATTCACTACTTAAGGACTTCTAGATAGGCAAAGTTGGCGATCGTTTAAGCCAATATCATAAAGCAGAAGCACTATATATAAAAAATTTAAACCTTGTAAACCAGCCATAATTATTATTTTTTGTTTCAATTTTTTCGTCTTTGTCATAGCATACAGAAAGATGGGCTAGGCTCAGTGTTTATTGCCTGACACGAGCTGACACTGGTAATCTGAGTGTCTTAACTGCTCTCTGTAAGATAAAACGATATCACAAAAAGCGGAAGATATAAACACCCCTTTTTCATCCTTTTTTCAAAGATATGATGAAGAAGCCCAAAATGATTCCATAGTTCTGTCGCTCTCAGAGCCACTTTATCTGCTGGCACTTACAAAAAGTGAAATGTCACCAACAATCAGAATCAGTGAAGCTGCTGGAATAACCATGTATTATACTGTTGCATTAAAAGAAAGAAGGGAATAGTTGTTTCTTTGGAGGTATATAAACTGCCACTCTAAGCCATAGTAGTCCTAACAGTGTGCTAAATTTACCCGTTCTATTCCCCCTCCACCCACTCCGCTGCCCTGTCATTAGAGACAAGTGCACCAAAAATACCCGTCAACCTCTGTGGTTCAAACCGGCCAATCTCATCCAGTTTAGCAGGGAAAATTGATCTGGCTACAAAAACCCACAGCAAAGCAACATTACACCATTCCAAAATGCTGAGATAGATGTCATCGTTAACCTCATTGTTTTCATTCATGTCACTTGGGCAGTTGGGACGCCACTGTGACATTCAAGCTCCGGCAGCGACACAGGAGTGTTTTGTGTGTGACCCCATGTTAATAAAGTGGCAGCTTCATAGAGCGCAGTGGAAGAACTTTAATTTTCCCCTACATTTACGCTGAGTGGGCGCATCCTCTGTACCAACTGGCTGCTGAGGCCCACTGCAGCGGGGTCCACGCCGACACAAGCTGCTTGGAGAGCGTTCAGCCCCCAGCTGTGAAGGCCCACTGTGGCAGTCAGGGAAAGGGGGGATGGGCTTGTCTTAGGAAAAAAAAAAAAAAAAAAACACAGCTTAGCTCATTTGCATTTAATCAAAAGGAACAACTGTTTCCAGTGTTAGGGCACAGATGGTATTGTGCTTAGGAGAAAGAGAGAGAAAAAGTCCTGAGCATTGATTTTTCTTTTCAAGCGATTGAGTGTCCAAAGTATTATTTGTTGCAGCCTGAGCTAAAGTAAGATTAATGTGACTTCCAGTTTTAGTTGTGAGGTTCAACACTATCTCCATTGTAATTAATCTGCTTAATGTGTCTGGCTGAAGCTGAGGGTACAGTTGGGAAGGAAGTCTCAATAATGAACAGCTAACTTTAACACAAGGCTAAAACTGTGCCACCACATTTGATTAGCTTATGTTTTCAAACCAAATTTTAGGGTTGTGCTATAAAAAATATGCACTCGTAATTTATTTTATGAAGAGTAAAGGTGAAGTTCAATTTTTTGCACATTAAAGGCCGTTACAAATAAACGACAGGAGGATGCAAATTGTTTGGATGGGAAATGTTTGGATCAAAACTCTTCACACAGGCAGCGACATGAAAAAAAGTATATTTTCGTCCCAATTAATCCCATGAAAAA
>JAPZDX010000001.1:20494037-20504111 GCA_029783625.1 Naso annulatus | reverse complement strand
TTTGGTTGAGGGAGGGTCACAGCCTTTTATTTCAGAGCACTCAAAAATCCTCCAGTGACTCCTCGTTAAAAATAACGTACAGTCTCTTAGTAAGAGACGAGGTCTGAGAGTACTGCAAGATCTCTGTGTTTTCCCATGCCTCTGTATTCAGGAGTCTAAAAATCCTAACACTCCAATTATCTTTGCTTAATCAGCGCTGCTCTCTGCCCAGAAGTCTCATGCTACAGCTAGCTTGATGTCCGAATGTTACCAACTACAGCTTTAAGAGAAATGATGGTATAAAAACGATTGATGATTTGTGTCCACCTCCTCCCACTATGCAAAAGTCAAGCCAAAATACCCCTGATTCAGGCTGCCATCTTGCGCTGGTGACGTCACTTGGAGCCAGAGTCTTTGCAACAGTAATCAGCAGATTACACAGACACACAAAGTGATCATGTGTTAGGTTTTGCTCTGTACTACCTCCTTTGTGTTTAACCCATAGGCCTACTGTGATTTTTTAGTTAGACCCTTGTCCTATCTGGTAACATGGCTTATACTGCAGCCAGCCACCAGGGGAAGATCAAGATGATTTGGCTTCACTTTTGACAAGCTGTCATGTTGTCAGTCTTTTCACAGTAAAAGTCTAATTGGAGGGCAATAATTTTCTTGTTAAACAGTCAAGTGGAGGATTGCTTATATTCTTTAAAAGATAGACTAGATAAGGAAGCAGTTTAATAATGGGGCAACTGATGATGTCTCTAGCTAATAAATAACATTTTAAAAAATACTATCTAAAGAGTCTTGTTTTTGCCAGCAACTTGATGTTGAAGTTTTTTCTCTTGCTGCAGTAAGTGTGCACTGCAGGTGTGGAGAGTACACTGGAATCACTGCTTGGTTTGATTAGAGCTGCGACCTGATACACTTGTGACTCCACTCAATACAATAGACATGCAATATGCAAACTTTCATTCAGAAGGGAGCAGTGAAAACAGTCTTTGAAGCCTGGTGCAAAGTTACTTTTTCAAATTCAGCCTGAGCAGCCTGTAAGACAACCTTTTTCTTCCATGGTGTTATCTTTACCTAATTTACCCCTATTGTCTGTGCTGCTGCCATGGTGACTAGAGGTTCCAGTTAATATCTTCGTGTCAGATATAAAGTGTAGCTCTATCTTCTATCCAGCTGTATTTGAGAGAGGAGTCAATATGGATTTTTAGTGCGTGAAGAAAATACAAAAAAAGACTGCCTGAAATGAAGTGCAGGACATAGCATTAAACATAAACATTAATATAACTGCTGGTATTCTAAAATCTTAATTTCTACAAACATAATGTGATACGTTGAAATACATGGTACATGTACATGGTCTCTTGCAAGATGTACACTTTAGGTGATAAATGTGTATATTTAGTGAGTATTTTATTCACAATGTGTTAACATTTTAATTATTATTTTGTGAATATCTTTTTGATGTTTCGTGCCTGTCACCAGCTCAACCTGGTTTCAGAAACCTGAGTAAGACCTTATCCTGGTTTTGAGAATCCTGGATGCATTAGCTGTGTCCCCATTCAAGGGCTGCATCAAATTCCGGGGCCCATGATAAAAGCAAATGCTGAAATCCGAAAGACAATCTGGTCTACAAAACATTTCACTGTTTTTTTGTTATGAACCACTCCTCGTGTCACATTGCACCACTCCTATCACCTAGCAACCATGACTCAGAAGTCAACTTATGTGCTTGTAATGAAGTGACCTGGACCTTTTAATACGTATATTCAAAAACATACTCTTCTATCTGCCGCTGCTTCGTTCGTCATGTTGGCTTGAAAAAAAAAAACATTGTCAGCGGCGCTCAGTGAATCTTGTTTGATTTTGCCTTGTGAAGGACCCACCTGTTGGATTATATTACTGCTAAGGGGTCTTTCTTTGGCCCGAAGCTAAATGGAATCACAGTGTATCGTGGCCTATGAGCTATTGATCAATCACTCGTTCTTTCTCTGAACAAAAGGTATTTTGAAAACTAACTAAATGGGACAGCCTTCGTCGGGGTGTGGTGATGTAATACAGTGATGCAATCTACAAATACAGCCTTCAGAGGATGTGGCCCCTGAATTGGGACAAAGCTATAGCCTGAAGTAACTGGATGGAAAGCAGTGCCTGAAAAAACCCTATCCAAGTTCCCAGACTGTCTCATAGTGGTTGTTTTGGTGCAATCAGACACACCTGCACTCAGACTACCAGAAACCTGGATACTGTTAACACCACGTATGCGGGGATGTAACCAGGGTTTTCATGGGTTTTTATGTTCCGTGTAAAATCATATCCTCAGCAAAATCAAAAACAAGATAAGGCTCAAAACCATTTAACTAATGCACATGTAAACAATCTCTACTCTGTTACCTTAATGACAACTCATAACATAGCCTACATGTATCAAATGAAACCAGCTGAAACCTACTTTAACTACTGCACCTTTTTTTCTAGTTGTATAACAAGAAATCTACATACTAATAAACAACAAATAATTTGAACAGGAGTAGTCATGTTGAGTCACAACACTGGGATGAAATCAGCTAAAGATAACGTAAAGACTTAAAGAAAAGCTTATCATGATATCGAATGCAATACACATTTTTAATCTATTTTTGGTGGTTCATCTATATCAAAGGTTTATAACTGTGTTCTGCCGCTCACTGGAGTGCCTCAAGGCAAGGTCAAATGTCCGAATGGGTCTGACTCATATTTTCTATCAGTGGGGACGAATGATTATTATCCTTTACTTACGGTTTAAAGTTAATAATTAAACACAGCTAGCACTTAGCTGACAAACAGAAAAAAAAATATAGAAAAGCTTTAACTTTCTTCTCACCAGCATATAATAGAGCAAACTATACTGCACTATGAGACACAAACACACACACTGTCTCTGTTCGTGGAAGGAGAGAAATAACAAATGAGTTCCTCTTCCTCTGTTAAAAGGTTGGTTTGCAAGTTAGCTGCCTGACTACTTTGACTTTAGCAGATAAGTATGGAGGCAAATATGCTCCCTATGTTTAGCAGCCGTAAAATGCCACAGATGCTGTTAATTATACTCCTTTGCAGTCTCTTTACAAGCTAATTTTATTTTTTGGCAAGCATCAGTGGTATTTATTTGGTTATAGAAATTGTACCTAACTGCACACATGAAGAATTAATTTGACTGGTCCTCTTAATAGAGAGAGACAGAGAGTGGGAGCGATATCTGGATACATTGTTGTAAACCCACAATGTAATGTTGGTTTTGGCTGGTAGCTGCTGTTGTCTGACAGACAGGCTCAATAACATCTCAGAGGAGTGTAGTTAATATTCCACAGCAGAGCCTGTTTTAATAGCTCAGACATTTGTTAAACATACCATCACAAAGGGAAATGCAGTTGTGATCACACTGCATCTTTGAGGGGAGCAACACTGTTAATCATTCTCTGAATAAATAAGAATAGGAATAGTGTCAAAGACAAAATACATATAATGTCTGCAACAGAGTTACTCAGCATTTATTCACACTGACCCCATTTTTAGGGGTTTAAAATCTCAAAACTCTACTTGATAAGACAGGGTGGCTTTTTTACACCTTTTCAGTTTACTTTTCGTTTAGAAAAAGAACAAACAATTGATCAAACGGCCACTAAAGGCCACAATTTATTGTGATTCCCTTTTGAGTCTGGCCCAGTAAAGCCCCTTAGCAGTAATATAATCAAAACATATCATAACCGGGACTTAGCTGTTACAATATTTTTCGTTAGGTCAAACATTTGAGACCTTAAATACACCTGAATGAGCCTATAAATGTACTGTGTTGTCCATAAAGGGGAGAACAATCCAAAGCTACCTACAGGCTGAGTGATACAGAATTGTGTAAAGAAATTGGAAGTCATCACCATACGGGTATTATACGATGGCTAACAACCACTTTTCGTAAATTTCAGTATATCAATCTCAGACTTTTTTTTTGTCTCCTTGCATTTTAAGTGACAGCATGCTGGATATCTGCGGGGTTGAGAACGCGTTCAAGAACCAGGCAGTCAAGGTGCACTCTGTTGCTTATGTGTCGAATTGTGTAGGCGTGTTGAGGGGGCACTTTCACCAGGGTGCAAATGCATGTGTATCAATATCTTATACCCAGTAATTCAGAATGTCCTAACATCCTCGCCATGTCATAAAGGTAAAGGTTGTCTTTATTGTTGTAAAGCTGGACTGGCTTTATGAGAAACATCTGTCTCTCATTGCCTGTTGCGAGACACACCAGCCAGTAATGTTTTGCTCCTCCATCTCTGTGACAATCAACATAAGCAAAGACTTTTTTTGTTTGATTTGGAGTCTATTCCTTAGTGTTTGAGCATCAGTAGACACACTGAAAGGTTCACAAAATGATCAGATTCAATGAAAAGTACATAAACATTTACAGAATGCTATTTATTTTAATTGAGTTTGTTGCATTGCACTGCATTTGCTTGGGTTAGTGGTGTAAAGTATGGGTGTCAGTGGGCTAAAGTAAGATTTGACTGGTTTCATCTTAAGCCGATATGGTCACTGGCTGCTCTTTGTCACCATCATGTCAGCAAATCTTCATCACTCGCCGACTGGTCCCAGCTGCCAGCTCCCAAGCTCAGGTGAATAAGAGGTCTTTTGACATGATCCCCTGACGACATTTATGTTTGTTTCTATGAGGCAAAATATTGTTGATATAATGACTTCTGTCTGCTGTCATAGATTCACAATATTTGTTTGTTAGCTCACTACATTGGAACAGTATAATACTCTGTAATGTATTTGACTGCCACTGGTCTTTTTCACTGTTTTACATTTTGCTCATGCATAAATATGGTAAACCATTTAATAGAATGATTTTTTCATGCAAAATAGTTGCCAGTGCAAACATTAGCTTTCATCTGCTACTTAGCAGTGTGCTGAGGCATTTTGCTTAACAAATTAGGGAGGAAAACTAGACCCATATTTCAATATCACAAAGTTATTTTTTTTCAATGACCCAATTTTACTTTCCTCAACTCAACAGATGGAGCGAGCCTCGGCAACAATTAATTAACAGGGATTAGTAGCATTAATTAGAACAAAAACTTCTAGGAAGTCATTAGTGTATGGATAACATTTCCACTGAGAGTCAACCAATTGAACTTGTAATGATGAACAGCAGTTTACTAAGACATAATGAAGAAAACATTCTAAATTTAAGTAAAGT
Organism: Naso annulatus; assembly: GCA_029783625.1. Taxonomy (NCBI): domain Eukaryota; kingdom Metazoa; phylum Chordata; class Actinopteri; order Acanthuriformes; family Acanthuridae; genus Naso; species Naso annulatus. The sequence continues at coordinate 20,498,896 of JAPZDX010000001.1, read as the reverse complement.
AAACGAGCAGAGGACACTGAAATAGACCATAACAAGTAAATTGCCTTTCATCCGTTGTGCTCTTTTTACTTCATAAATGACATAAATGTGCATATGACATCTTCAGCTATGCCAGACTGACCTTATAATTAAATTTTGCCACCAGAGGTACTTTATCATTACGGGCCACACTTGCACTGTGTCACGTAATTGTTAATTTACATTATGTTACCACATTAATGCAGTGTTATATAAATGTAAGGGAGAAAAATGTATTTTTAATATGAGGAATTTTATAATTATTATCTGTATTTGTATCCTGTATTCTGCTCCTGAATATCTGATGAAAATTGGAGCTGAAAGCACCAGTGAATGTAGTGTCTGCCACTGAGCAAAAAACTGGTGATGTTTGTGGCATAAGGCAGTAGTCAGTAATTATGTATGAAATTGCATGTGGATGTCAAGAGAGGTGCCAACTGCTTTGGACATCCCTCCCATGGATTTGAAATCAGTGGAACAATGTAGTGAAGGTGTAGTAGCCTCTTACTGAAAGCATGCATTATGTCTGTTGGTTGGTCGGTCAGCCACTTTGTTCCAGACTAAAATATCTTGTCAACTATGGAGGAATTGTCCCGAAATTGTTATACACATTAATGGATCAAAGATTATACACAATACTGTCTTCGATAATCTTCTGACTTTTCCTTTAGCGCCACCATGACACTGACATTTGTAGTTTGGAGCCACAGGTGTTGGTGACAACCATTGGATGACTTGTCACTAAAATGTGTACAAACATTCATGTCTCCCTTAGTAGGAATAATAAATCCTTTGGTGATCGACTGACTGCTCTAGTGCCACCATAAGGTCAAAATTTGTGCGATACTTTGGTTTGTGACCAAATATCTGCCATATATCTGCATTTATTAAAGGCATATAGTTTGTTGTATGCATAGGCGCCAGAAGCAGGGATACAAGGATGTACTCGCATCCACATTTTTTTGGCCCTATTGTACCCAGGGGCCTCTGCATTCTTAATCCATGCCTGACCGCAGCATTGGCCACAGGTAGCCTAGTGAAGCCTATAAGCATATTGTAATAACCTGTCTCCTCGGGATAAAGCCTGTCTTTGCGTCATGGAGTTTGCTTCTGACTCGTCCATTAATTCCATACATAGGGACACACTGGTTTGCCCTGATAACAGGCAGTATGTGTGGTAGGCTATCTACTACTATGAATGATGGGTGTTGAGTCGAGACAGCAGACCTCGCATGCCTGTCTTAAAGCACTCTCTTGGTCTCAAACTGTGTGAAAGTTGTGCATTTAGCTGCAAGAACGTAAAAATTTTCCTAAGGGAGAAACCCCCAGACCCCCAGGTTTGGGGGTTTCTCCCTTGCACCCCCACTTTGAAACTCATTCCGGCGCTACTGGCTGCAATGGATTTAGTGCTAGTTAGTAAATGTTAACAAGCTGACACGTTACACTAATAACAGTAAAAGAGAATAATAGATGATGATAAGATGACATGGTTATTGAGCAAAGTGCCGACCCCTAACTGCTGGGGTGCCTGACCAAGCACCAGCCCCCTGACTCTGACATCTCTCCGAACATCAGTGCATGTGTTGAGGTCCTAATTGTGCATGTTTGTATTCCAGTCCTGCATGTTTGAAATAACAACAGAGAAACAACTGAGTCCCGCTCGGCGGGATTAGCACTGCTGTGCTTAATGACAGCCTCACAGAGCCACACATATGGCTGTAGAACAGTTTAGAACAGAACCTAGAGATTAGCCTAATGCAACTACATGCAAATCAAAGTTGTTTGATAAACTGAGCTGGTAAACTGAGTCGATTGACTCTGGAATAAATGCCAGTTGTACCCTTGAAGTCAAAAGCCAGATGTCAGTGAATGTTAGTTGGTTTTTAGGCCACTGTAAATGGAGTATTACAGTAATTAGTCCAGTTTTGTCCAAATAGCCTACAGAGGAGTACCCGTGGCCTGAATTTTCTTTCTCTGATCTTTTTATTTGAATATTTGACAAGACCTGTCACCTCTGGTTGGCATCTTGGGTCACGGGCAGCAGCCCATCTTGTATTCTACAGCTCAGGTCAAACCATGATGTGTGGGAGGAAAGTAAATTCATCTTACACATGCAGTATCAGCTTGCACCATCCAGTCTTTTTTTCATTTTCACTCTGGGGAAAATCAGGCTAAATAAAGGGACGATGATGCTGATGATGATCATATGCAGGATCTTGATGTTGCATGCTCTACAATGTTACTTGGAAAAGAAGCACATAAGTGCAGGAAAGGGAAACTTCTAATACTTGAATGTCTACTTGAATTTTTTAGTTGCCAGTCATCCATTTTAGTTACCTTATTTGTAAAATAAGCTTAGTGCACTATGTTGATGAACAAGATAAGTATTAAGGATGATATGTACAAAACACCTCTGAGAACCTGCTTTTGACATAATTATATCTGTATTTCCATTATTATCTGACTGCCAGGTGGATTAGGTGAAGATTGCAATATTGATCTTCTTTCATCTTAACTGTTTTCAGCAATCTTATAATGCTTTGCTGCATTTAAACTATTCCAGGGTGGGCTGTCACTGTAAGTTAAGATATATATTACTTATAGCAGGCCAGAGGAAACATCACTGATCTCTGCTAATAGACATTCAGACCAGGAACAACTGGATGTCTGGCTCTCTGTTCCAGCAGCTGATCTCTGGTGGGATTTAAAGTGAGGAAAATCACAAATAAATGGCCGTCTATGCTACACTGTAGCTGATTTCCATTATACTCCTTTAAATAGGGGGAATGAAAAAAACACTGTAAATTCTAAAAACAAATCTGCAGTGCACATGACAAGCATGAGTCTGTTTTGTTTAAGGCTGAGATATTACTGTATAACAGACTGCATTTAAAACAACCTGCAGACTGGAGGGAGAATGCTAATAATTGGATGAAAATGTATAAATTCAGTGTCAGCCTATCGAGTTCCATTAAAATGTATGGTGACAAATAACCCAAGAGACAATTTTCTTCTGAAGAAATAGGTCACAGATTCAATTACAGTCACTGAAGCATGGACTCAATCTATCATGCCAAATTAAGTCCATTTTAGCAACCTACTTTTCTCCGAGAATTTTATAGACACATTCAGTCAAGTGGAGAGATTCTGCTCAAACAAAATTATATCTGCTTTTCTTTCTTTTTCTAATTTATAGTGGTTTTAAACAGAATAAACTTTGGGAATTCATTTTCTCCTCATAGAAAGCTGTTAACTCCTGGAGCTGAGTTTATCTTTCTGAAGAGGCGGGTGCTTCACCTTTCTCTGATGCTTGTTACAAGTTAGAGCGTTGCAAAGATTGCCACTCACTTACATTTTTCCAAGTTTCACTGCAGTGAAACAGTAAAGAAATTCAGTATATACATACCATTATGTTTAGGTCACTGCAGTATATAAAGTACACGATTCAGAGTGTTGAATCTATCCTGTTATCTGGCATTTTTAATACAGCAACAGTTCTCTACAGTATACAAAAACTTAATATTGTGCAAATGTTTTGAGATATTTATCTCTAAAATATTTTAGCCTCCAACTTACAACAGTGTTGGTCAGATTAGTTCATTGTGTCACTGACTTAATCTCAATGCAAAAATTCCCTTTTTATACTGATTCATTTGATATATAGGCTAATGCAAACTCTTGAATAATGTGTTCATTCAAAAGTAGGTTTAATTACATTTCAGTATAAACTTGGTGGTGGGGGGGGAGTTATGTGGGGATCTGACTTGTCACTATAATATAATTGTATATCGTTGTTGTAATCACAAAGATATAAACAAAAAGGCAACGCTGTAATATGTGACCTCATCACTTTATGTTTTTTTTTTTTTATGACTCATCTTGGAAATTTACCTCGGGGTCTTCCCATTTTGTATTAGTAAGCAGTATTTAAACCTTATGCGTTATAGCATGGCTGCCTGTTGATATTTATTACCTTATTATATCTAATATGTTGGCATGTATTTCTGAAGGTCCGTAACTGACAGTCATATATGATTTGTTGTCCTCATAAGTGTAAAGACCGCATGTAAATGATTTATACATGTGTATAAAATCTTAACCAACAATAGGATTTGTTTGTGTCTGTTTATATACTGTAAAATATAAAACCACCTAAAAGCCTGAATATCATGGATTATTGTTGCTGTTTGTGGACACTTCATTACTGTCTTGCATCATAGTTATCAAAAACTATTTATTTAACATTTTTACAGTGTTACAATCAAAAGCTCCATTTGCCAATGCATATTTTCAACTTTTAGAGTGAAGTGAGAAAATAAATGAAGTATACTACTGCAGTGGTTCTCAAACTTTCCCATGCCAAGGCCCCCAAATAATGTACAATATGCCTAATCTGGGCCCCCATTTTGCAAGATGTGTCCCTAACAACCCTTTGACATAACGAATGCAATACGTTAAGCAGAACAACTTACCAATAAAAAATCTTTCTTTATGTGTGCTGTCAGTACATTTGAGTTTGTTTGTTTTGTCTCACCAGAAGTTTGAATTTCTTTGCAGTTGAGGTCTCCTGACAAAGAGGTACACTTAAAAGATAGAGAGTTAAAATATGATGGTCTACAATTAGAAAACCACAACTGTTTGGTTTTAAAAAGAAGCATTAACTTTGCACCCTGAAATTAAATTGACATGCAAGTTCTGAGCAGTGTATAATAATTACAGAGTGATTGACCGTAGGTATTATTGGCAGTTTAATGTTAGAGTATCGTAGTTAGTATTTTTAAAACATGGCGAAGTGAAAGTAGTTGTCCCTTAAAAAAAAAAAAAAAAAAAAAAAAAATTTT
>JAPZDX010000001.1:20458503-20476359 GCA_029783625.1 Naso annulatus | reverse complement strand
AAATCATACACAGTGGGTGTGGCTGTTTGACTAATTGATTGATACAGTTGGTTCTGGCCCGCAAATTTGATCATATCCATTGCTTTAACCTAGATAACATGTATGTTATGGGTGAAGTATGTCTTAGCTATCCTTACCTTCCACTGCTGACAATGAAGAATGAATGCCAGCCATGACCCTAGAGCCTAATGTCACCTGAAGAATTTTCACCACTTAAACTGGTTTCTTTTTCTTAACTTGTTTGTCATAGACTTTGTGACAAAGAAAAATGTCAAATGGAAGACTTTAAATTTAAAAGATTGTAGAGTTTTCTGAAATGAGAATCTGTAATGTAACCTTCAGCATTTACATAAGACCCTGTCAAAACTAACTCCCTCTGCTGTCAAGAATGTTAGGGAATAGACCTGTCAAGGAATGTTTTGGAAGTGTTTTCCGATAGTTACAAAGGTATGCCATCATGCTGGAAGAATGACAGTAAAGGTAGATTATAGAGTAGGATAATAACTTTTGTAAATCTTCCTCTCTGATCTTTTCTTCCTTTTGTAGTAGATTGTGAACATCTTTCACGGCAATCTAATTTTTTCTGTATTTTGTCAGAGGCTGAGGCAATAACACTGCAATCCCTCTTTTGTTGTCGCTCCTCTGGTATGGCTGTGTATTCCTCCTAATCCTTTGTAACTGCTCTCAAAAAATAAATGGTATGTCTATAGTGATATTTCTAGTATGACTTTGGTCCAGCTGTTGTCCGTTGGCGGTCAGTGTTTAATCTGAGTTGGTTTGAATGTGAAATTTCTATTTGGGCAATGGTTCGATTTAGGTGGATCAGTTTGTAGGATGTGGCAGAAATAATATTCAAAAGCATATTTTCATTAGTGTAGAATCACCTAAAAATAAGACGTTTTAATTACTGTAGAACGAGGGCTGCATGATATCACTAAAACTTGCATGATAATGTTGAAAACTGGGATGGCAAGGTGAGTTGTGATGAACACATAAAATATTTAAGGCTACAATTTCAATGTCTGTCTGCTTTAGATTTGCACCGCTGACAGATTCAGCCTTTAGTGTGAGTGTGTGTAACAGACGCACTCATCAGCATCTCATGGCAGAGACACGAGATAACAGTGTGTTTGCTACATGGTGGTGTGGCATGCACCGATTATGTTAGCGTTACTTGCCCACCAGCCCCACTGTCATTTTACCTCTTGATAAATCAATACTGTCGGACAGACGGACACTCTCGGATCTGTGCAGCAGAAGAGGCAAGGCTGGCACAGGGTTGATATCTTTCACTGGTAATATGATGAGAGTAAGGAGAGTTGACCAGCACGACGATGGCAGAGGATTAGTTGTCAAAGCGAAATGCAAAAAGCCTCTACCTCACAATATTTTGGATGCTTATAGAGAACTTGATAATTTGAATAAAAGAGAAATAACGTTAATGTTAGCATGTTACCTTATACTTGCAGCTCATCATCTAACAGCATAACTTTCACAGACAGTATAAAACTACTCCCATACGCATTTAAAATTGATCTACTGTCAACAAATGCTGAGTGTGACAGTTCTTTTGATCAGCAAACGAGTTTAATAATGGAAATAAAAATCAACTTGCATTTTGCCAATTAAATACTTGTAATGTGAAGCTTCAGCTGTGAGATATTATTTATTTGCATTAGCAGTATCTGAATGGCCAAATATATTGACATGCAGCATCTGAAAGTCTGACGTTTATCGCAGTTCAAGAAGTCTTTTGCGATACATTTGTTGTGAATATTAATATTGCGACGATAGTAAAGTTTTGATATGTTGTGCAGCCCTACACAGAATAAGACTTTTCTTTCTACATAGCGAGTGGCTCTAAGCTCATGTAAGCCAAGGTTCGCTGCCATGTTTCTGCAGTAACCCAGAATGTACAAATGGGCACTAAATACGGACTTTGCGTTTTTCAGAAATTTTTGGCAGACACCGTAGCTCCTCCTACACGCTTGGAAAGGGAAGGGGAAGGAGAGGGTGAGTGGAGGCTTACTCAGTTGAATGCAGCCTACAACTTCAATACTAGATGCCACTAAATCCTACACACTGGGACTTTAATGCCTCTCTGTTTCTTTAGTGATAAGAGAATCTAGGGCCCTCTGATTTCTATGATCATGGAATTGTGAAATTGGCCAATAGAAACAGAATCTATTGTTGAACACTGAATATTGTGGAATTGACTGTAATTTGAATAAAATTCTGTTCTTGGGAGAAAGACGAACATTTTTCTGTGGAGAACATTCCAGGGGAGTTGCTAATATGTGGGACCACCCATATGTCACTTCACAAACACTGCTGCCGCCCTCTCAAACAATACAAGCATGTCAAAGCGACCACTCAAGATGCTGGCAAAGTTGGCAAAAAAATACAAAACTCGTCATTTACCCCAAAAACAGAGCCAAGCAGTTTCCGAAAGACTTCTATGCGTTATGTCACGTTACGTTATGTTATGCTGTTTTGCAAATTCTGTCAACTTACTGTTGATTGGAAATGTGTAGATGCATGCAAAGACCACTTGTGGTCTAAAGCCCATGAGAAAAACAAGGAAAAAGTCTACGTTTCAGATTTCCAATAAATTAAAATGGAAAAAAAGGAATTTGGGAAAAAATTAAAACGGAATTTGGAAAAAAACAACCAAAACGAATTCCATAGGGCCCTTCGAGTCATCAGAGAATTACTGATATTCTGGCACTGTAACATGTTTGTCTTCAACAAATTGTCACAAACCAAACAAAAACAATATATTTGGGTTTCTCCATTAATAATAATTTATGCTGTTATTTATTTTTTTAAATGTTTTGTGTGCCATATTATACTGTGTTTTTGATGATGCTTTTTGAATCAACATTCATTTGACCAGCATCATACTCTGTTGTTTTCCACAGTGGTGACAACTACAGGAAATATGGCAGAGGATCTCATGTGTGGTAATTTGCCAAATGTCTCAGAGTAAGACATGCTACATTGACACATTTTATTCTTTTGAATTATAGACCTGCAATTTTAACTTAAATGGCAGTTATTGGACCAAAGCTTCACATGATTTTACTGCATTTTATGGCTAAACACTGTACATTACTCTTACAGATTTTAGGGCGAACTGGTGCTTTAAATACTGACACTCTTTGGTGTAGCCTAGCTGTACTGGCCAAGTGGATATTTTAGTCCATTTTACCCAGCGTGGCAGGCATGCTTTTCTTCTTCTTTAACTAAACTATTCCACATCCCACTTATTTTCAACCAAGTAACTTCCTAAAGGTACTCTGACAGTGTTAGCACACAAACAAGGGCAGAGGAGGAGGAGAACGAGGTGGAGTAGGAGGCAGGCAGAGGAGGTGGAAACAGTAGAAAGGAGCTTTTAAAGCCAGCTGAGCCACCAACTGCTCCTGCACATCTTTTCTCTTATCTTAATAAATAATGAGGCTGCCACAGGCTGACAATGAAGTATTTTGAAAATAGTTCTAATGTATGGCTTTGAAAGGAGTTGCTGGGCATTGATGTATGGTACAAAAAGGCTTGGAACCAAGTGAAATATTAATGGGCTGTTTCCCAGGAGTTAATGTGGGATTTGCCTGATTGCTTCGGTGGGCGACGGGGGCTGGGATGAGGGTGCTGAGGTGCAAAAATATGACTAAAAGACAAGGCTTGATGTTTGTAGTGATGTAAAGGTGTGAGGTTGGGTTTTCAATGATCAGATTTCTAAATTAAAGCCATCCAACACATAAATGAACATTTATTATCCAAATTGATTCAATGCTGCTGGTCTAATCGGCAAGTGAAGAACGATTACATGAAGTACTTATAAAACCATACAGACTGAAGCCTTTCTGTGTAATTTGTTGGTTTTGGTCTGCATAATGAACTGTTTTTTTCTGTTAGAGTTTAACAAAGCTGTTTTTGTATGAATTCTATTTCAAAAAGCTAGCTCAGTTTCTATTTATTAACTCTTGTAAAAGGAATGAACACAACAATCCATCGCTTTCCCTGTTGCTAATTAATCACCTGAGACTTTTTGGTTTACATTCAAACCATCCTCTCCATATCTGGTTACACCACAAGGGAGCAGCAGTGTAAAAGGAAGAGAGCTCAGCGGGTTGCTTAAATGCACCACAGAGCATGGAGACAACTGAACTCTGTCTGTGTCTTGACATTTCAGTACCAATCTTCTGTTGTGTTGGACATGCAGTGAAAAAAAACATTAAACAAGTGGTAAAAAAAAAAAAAAAAAAAAAAAAAAAAAATCGCAGTTCTTTGCGAAATGTAAAAACAAGTGTATACATTCTCAGGTTATCAAAATAAAGACCTTAATAACAAGGTTCTTTGGAATAGATTTGAAAATGTGTTACTAACAGTGCAGAAATAGCAGATAGGCCCACAGTTCGAACAATGTGGTAAAAGCGTGAGCATACAGTAATAGTTTAATTGCTTTACCCAGGAGACGAGGCCTGAAACAACACTGACGCACAGAATTAAAAAGTTCCGTTTGAGAGCAGCAGTGGCATCCCAGAATGCTTGGAAATGCCATTCAAGCACTGGAAAGGTCAATAGTTAGAATAACTTTCGTTAGAGGAAAAAGAAAACTTGGCTGTACCATCACAAATTGCTTCCAGATACTTTCTTCCTCTCCGAGCAAGTTATTACTGAAATTGAGTGCAGACACTGACACCATTTTAGCAGAATCATACTTTTCTCTTTGAAGTGCAGAATGAGTGGGCAACCTCCTAAATCTGAAACATGGCCCTCTTTCTTGTCAAGTCATCCACTTCCCATTTGTTGAATGAAGTCAGTGCTCCCTCGGGATTTTGTTGCACATGAGGTGAAGAAATGTTTTTTGATTGACGGAAAATTGCTCAATATTTCTGACAAACGGCCTAGTTTTACTTCTGTACTTGTTCGTGCTTCCTGCAAAAGTTACTACGAGAAATAGTGTTTATGGTTTATGAACAAAGTCTATTTGGTACCTCACATTACCACACATTTAACCAGGGTAATCTTCTTATGCTTTTTTTCTGTAAACTTTAAGGGTTGCTACCTATACCCTATATCCTATACTTTGCTTTAACTTAGATCATAGTGATGCAGTTTTCACCACTACATAGGATGTCTTATATTTTATTTTTTAGTTATTGTAGGATCTGAAGACATCAGGCCACTTTTGGAGACATTTTACAAAATCCAATGCATAGTTCAGTTGCAAATAAAATACAGGCCTGAAACCTGCAGCAGTCAACCTCAGTTGCTCTTCTTCATTTCACCTAAAAGTAGTTCTGTGACACAAGCAGAGTAATCACTTTTAATGCTTAACATAATATTGCAACTTTTCGCCATTTGGTTGTAGTTTACATTGTGTTAAAGCCATATGGACATTGTAAAGCTGCTCCGAATTAGCACAGTGTTGTGATAAACCTTTAGACGTAATGACACAAACTACAGCATTAGGACATGGGTTGTAAAAAAACAAAAATACAAAGCACAACTTCTTTCAAAGGCTGTAGGGCTGACACTTCTGTAAATCACTCACTGATTAATTTCCTTGTGATATTTCACAGCATTTGCTACTTTGGATATCAACTCTCTGAACACAGTCTATTACTCAGCTTTAACTTCTCTATTTAGAACCCAAAGTGCCTCCACTGTGCGATCGCTCTATCACATTGTGATCTGTTCTGTGTTCTTTGTGACTGGAAATGTAATGTAGGGTGTTAAGTAAGCCCTCCCCAACACTGTAGTTCTGTTGCTTTCAGCTAGAAAGACACCCTGGCTGTGATAAGGCGACGTTCTCATCTTCTGTCAAGCACCGTGTCACGCACAAAGAGAGCCTTTACCTCACAGTCAGTTGTAGTGAGGCCTCACAATCTTTTCATTTTTGCCTTTGGAAAAAATGTCCTCAGTTATAGTAAGCTTCTATTTCATTGGCCGATCAAGCACATTTAGTCACTATAATATCCTGTCTGAAGGTCACATTCGCCACACTTGGGCTCTCCTCCCTCTTTCACTCCTCCTGAACAGAGTGCCACTGCTACTTGAAATGAAAAGCAAATATTAATATTCGCTGGTGTTACTCTGGAGGGTAAAATATGGGAGGCCCAGTGAGGTGTTACACATTCCCCACTTAATGACACATTTACTTTCCTGTTCTGTAGGCCGTTTTTTTCCCCCCAAATACCTGCATCATCCAGCATATTAATTGCACAAATGAAAGCATTCAGACTTTGTGTTTTGATGGCTTTTAAGAATGTATGAAGCAAAAATATAGAGGTGAGTGAAAAATATAGAGAATAGAATTGCACGTTGTCTATTTTATTTGTAGTATATAGATATAAACAGTTAACTAATTGCTAAAGCTAAATGGTGACTTTCTCTCTATCAAATACATATTTGGCCGTTTCAGAGGTATATGCTAACTTGTTAAAATGCAGATCAAATCAATGTATAGTAAAGTGCATTTTAGGTTCTCTGGGAATGACCCCTTGCTCTTAAGGGTTCTGAATCAAGATCAAAATAGTAATTATAAATGTACAATAAAAATCACAGAAAAGTCTTGAGCAGCAGTTAACATTAACTTAGGAGCTAAATTTATGTCCAAGATCGTCAATTTTTAATTTAACATAGAAATGCAATCATTTGTACCTGGTTCTGTAGGTTTTTCAAGTTTTTTTTTCTTCCAATGCAATTTTTCACCTAAAGATGGACAGCTTTGCACAGATGATTGCTTAAAGCTACAATCCCCAAAACTGAAAAACCAGTTAGTATTGAAGTGTCTTTATGAGCAGAAGGGAGAGCGTGCCGTGTAATTTCAGTCCGATGGATGGCCTCCACATCACTGCTCTCACATTAGGAGGCCAATTACTGCATGGGGAGATGAAACAGTCTTAGTAAATATGAAATAGGTTGTCTGGGGTGACGTTAATAGAGTTAACCCAGGGACAGGGTGGGATCAAAGGGGCCTCAACCATATTAACCAATCTGTCTGTGTCTGCACACACAACAGCTGATCGAAGATAATGACAGTGTGTGTCATCAAAACACACTGACCACTAACACAAGGCTGTGTGTGCACGCGCGTGTGCATGCACATTACATTGTGACTCCACCTCATCTAGATGTCTTCTGCTGAGAACTAACACACCGTATGCTCTGTTCCTCAGTAGGAAGGATGTCTGTTGCTTCTGTCAGCCCCTTAACTAGTGAATCTGTTAACACACCAGCAAGCAGTACAGATGGAGCAGACTTCGTACCACGTGGTAAGGGGCGGCAGACAGTGGAGGCTGTGAACGGATGGTCTTTAATTAGATTCATTGTAGCATAGGTTGTTTACGGTAACCCCCTCCACCCCCATGCTCCTGACAGCCTCTTTGAAATATGGCACTTTTTGCTCGTTGGCTTTCTTCAGCTTTGCCGTCCAGATTTAAAAGCATATTGGTGTTTATGCACAGAGAGCTATAATGATCCATCATACCATGCGGACGAGAGGGCTCAGCCCTCTGCTCCACATAAATAAGCGGCAATTTGGCCATCTGCTTGGATTCTTTCCGTCTCCCTGGAGACCCCCATCTGCCTTTACATTATCAATTACACTTCCCCTCACTCCGCCACTAACACAGACTTCTCCACAAAGCCCCGCTTCATGTGCAGCCACCATCACGCCATCCTCCCATGCACATAAGAAACTCCTGCACTTTCTTACCCATCACAAAGTATCTAAACTCTGGTGTTGTTATCGCGTTATCTGGCTCCCTTATCATGAAACTTTGATTTCACACAAAAATATAATATGAATTAGATTTCTTCCTGTAGAAAACATGTTTGTGACTATGTGAGAGGTGTAATGCTGTCACGGTTGCAGTGATTTAGCACCTAGTGTTACACAGGTGCTCCCCCGTGTAAACCATACAAAAGGACGACTGTGTACTTTTGGCAAAGGCAAGAGGAAGTAATGATAAAATACCTAAAATAGGTGAAAAGAGTGCAACCTAGAGGAAGCTGATCATTTCAGGAAACTGTGCAAATATGCTTTGGATATTTTTATACAACCACAGGAATTTTGGCAAATAAATTCCAGAAGCTCTTCAGTTGTTGAAGATGCAGAGTCTGCTTACGGTATGATACTTTCCTACAGGCTTGCTCTCCCAGATGCACTGAGAGTAAGACTTTGTTGTAAAATTTGTTGTCAAACATATATATGCAGCACTGTCTTGCTGCTTATGGCTTCTGATTCTTCGTATTTTCAGAGTGGCATGCCGTATCTCATATGATCTTGTGAGTTTGCTCACTGACAAAGAGTGAATGCAAGAAGACGGCAGCTCAGGAATCAGAAGCACCTTGTTCTGCGGTTTCCAGGAAAAGCGATGCTGTTCTCAAGGGAACAGGTATGTGTGGGAAGAGGACCCTTGTCAAGTGCACGGTGCCTCATTAATATGTAGACAGGTGCTCTTTTGATGAGTTCATAAGCAGTTCACCAGCAGCCTGGAAGTAGTGCACTTTACAAGGCTGTTCAAAGATCTTTGACATCTGAGGAGAGCCAGTGAAGCCAATAATCCTACTTTCAGAATGTGAGTCTTTCCTCGGAGATCAATCCCAGATCGAAACATCAAATAGAACTGCTGCTTTTCTCTTTTTAAACTCCCCCTCCTCCCCTTACAAAAAATCACTTACTAGATGGTATTAGACAAGCCAGCAAAAGTGTCATTACCGCTGGGAAGAGGGGATGGATAGATTTCCGTCAAATTGTGGAATATTCTGCACCAATTTAAGCCTATAGTTAAGAGTGCAGCTTTATTGATAAGACTGTGCTCTGGGTCCAGCGCTGTGCCCAAGGGCCTAGAGAGAAGCAATCCACAGAAGTGGGCTTTCATGTTCATCTATGTACAAGAACAAAGTGAGGATTAAGTCTGGGCCTTTCATCCACAAAGCAGGAGGAGTATTTTTATTTTATTTTTTTATTTTTTTACTCACCCCGAGGGAAGGCCCTGCACTCAGCTGGAGCCATTTGAGGAGTAGCATAGCACTGTCGCCTCTGGCAGGTCTGACGATCCCCCACACTGTCTGAGAAGAGTGTGGGAAAATTTCTGCTTCTAATGGGAACAATGGCACTTTGATACAACTGCAGTACACACAGACACACATTTTGATTTACAAAGTGTTGTATGAATCAAAATATACTTGAGGTCGTACTTACAGGTTATAGTTAGCAGAGCAAGTAGCATGGGTTGTCTTGTCTAATCAGAGTGACAGGAAATCGGGTTAATTATTTCCAGCCCCTCTTTTAATTTGAACGGATGTTGTATTTTGACAACAGAGCGGTCAATCAGTTTGTATTGATGCTGTCATTTCTTGAGGCAAGAATAGGTCCAAGTTAGATTGTAGATATGTTGGGAATCATGTTTCATCCGTCTCTGAGGTTTATAAGTAGATTACCTTTTGTAATTCGTTTTGTTACACCAGTCAATAAGCGTCCAATGCAAATGTGGTTCATTTGTATTTGAATTGATGTCCTGTCCCCATTAACTTATGCCTCTAATGCATTCTGGTACATTAGTAAATAGACCTGCCGGATTAATCATTAGTTCATTGGGATCATTTGCTTTCCTCGTGCTTAATCGAATCTCTGACATTGGTAATAAGGGCAGACTTCACCTGCCTCCCTGGACGTTCAAAAACAAGGAAGACTAATTTCAGGGGAATGTTGTAGTCTCTTATTTTTATTTATTTATTTATTTATTGTGCACTATATTTCCATTTCAGACAAATAGCATGCATAAACATGAAAACTGATCAATAGTTTTGTACTTGTTTCTTATATGTAGTAATAAAGTTTGCTAGTTTAATGGCAATTTAGAATTCTACCTGCTTTACTTATTTCGATGCGCCCACGCTCTCCGTTATCTCCATCTCTCTTATTGACCCTGATAATTAATGACTTTTATGTCTTGAGAATAAAACCTCTAAATAGGCTCCTTGCACATTATTTATTTAGTTCTAATTAATTGAAGTATACCTGGATTGAATTGAACAAGGCTAAGGTTGCTGTGTCTCCTTATGAAGAAGTCTCACATCCTATGTAAAGGCTACATGACCGCTCTCAAACTACCTTTTCATGGCCTAGCAGATTAAAATAAAATATTATTAACAGATAAAAGCATGTATCTTGAGTAAATTTGTAGTTCTGACTGCTGTCACCTTTGCTGGTCATTTTGCTGTGGACTCTCTAAGGTTCCATGGTAAGGACATTTGCTCCGTTAAAACAAACGTTTGTGATGTGATGCACATAGAGCTATAATTGCAAAGTGTCAATGTGTCATTGGCCTGTGCTTTACTGCTTGTGGCCCTGCAACAGAGACATGTCATCAGCCCTTGATTCAACACCACCAGAGATGATACATGGGTCATTCCATGTCTAGAAGTCTGTGTTGTGAATAAGTATGAGCCATGTATGCTGAGGCTTGTGCTGCAATTGCAGAAAATCACCTCAGTGAGTTGCTTTGAATACATTTAGAATGAAACAATTGCTGATTGTCGTCTTCAAGCAGTTTTCAAAGTTAGCCATAGTGATTCATTTTTCATGTGAGTTATCAGTGTTTAATGCATTGCAATACATGCTTAGTGGCTGTTTTGAGTTTTGTGAGATGTGCCTTGAATAAATGGGATTGAGACCATTCAGAGTGAGGGGCATGACCGGGAATACCAATGCTATGTAATAGTATGCTTGCCAGTCCCTAAGTGTGAATGTGTGTAACTGTTTTATGTGAAGTGGGGTGCTCCTGTTATTAAAATTATATTCAACATATAGACTTGGTTCAGGTATATTCAGAAGAGGTGTTTTCCCTAGAAGACTTGCAGGAATTTTCTTTTTGCACTCTTCCACTGGGCGAGGACTCACTCATCAGATAGTGAGAGTTGTGGGTTTACAGCAGCAACAGCAGCCTTTATGCCCTGTGTGGTGTCCCATCCAAACAAAGAAGCCCTTTGTAAATGTGCCCTTAACCCATAACCCTCCCAATCAGCACTTGTATGTTCCCTTTGTTTTTCAACCATCCCCAAAATACATCCATCTACTTAATGGATATTTTTTGGCGGATAACATGGTTCAGAATATAGCAACACTGGGCAAGGAGGATCATAGATGGAGTCAGGCCACACAGGCCCTTAAAAAGCAAGATTAATAACCCAGCGCAGATGATCTCATAGTTAAGTGTTTTCTGTTGTATTTACACATCCGCCTGGGCTGTCAGGCTTCTGCTCGTCTCTGAGAAATGGAACCGACACATCCTGACACTAATGCATCACTGAAAATATTTGAAATGAACAAAGCTCATGCTCTCCAGCAACAGAGAGAGACATTACAAACACTCCATTTGACATTGACACAATGGCGCCTCTGCTCAATGCAAATACTGTTATTCTCCCCCAACCAACCAACCCGCCCGCCCATCCTCCTTTTGATGGAGGAGTCACACAGGGGGAAATCTACAGCACTCAATGCAAACTAATGAGACATATTAATGACACTAGACACTTAATTCAATGCATGTATAATTCATAATAATTGATTGCTCTGGTTTGAAGGAGTACCTTTTGTGAGAAAAATGATCCTATTAAGCCAGGTTTAATCCAAATCTAAGCTGTCAAAACACCCAGCTCTTATTGCATCTCGCACAGTTAATTGTCATAAGCATTTCAGATTGATCATTCTCACGTTTGGGAGTGGGCTTTCAGTCATGATTCTCCCTGTTGTAAAATAGGTATGTCACTGGGACACCCTCCTCCAATGATTCTTTATTTCCACGTAACTAAAAAGGGGATATTAGAAAAATCAATTCCCAAGATAAATATTTCCATACTAAAAAATTAATCTCCAATATCAACGTAATCTCCCTTTCCTCCTCTCTCTCTGTCTTTTTTCTGTCATGTCAAATTTATTATGCTGAGTTTCTCAAATCTTTTACAGTGCTGCCATGGAAAACCATTATATAGCTATTATATATATATAGTCACTGACATTTCATACATTGTTGTGTAGCTCTGTTCACAGTATATTAAGGAAACTCTACCTAGAAAGCAGTTGGAGTCTCATACATGGCCACTGAGCTTTTTGTTGTTGCTTTTAACTTTTTTTGTGACCTTTTATCGGGTGGAGGGATTTTTCAAAACTTTCTTAAAAGCTGTAATGACAAAATTATACTCATTGCAATCTAAAGCCCTCTTTTTCTGCTCACATCCTGTTGGTGGACCATGGGAGAATTTGCTAAACTTAAGCCCTTACCAACAGGCATTAATCTTGCATATCTATGCCACTTTCATGTTTTTTAATGATCAATTTGTCTTCAAAGCTAAAACTGCATGGGAAGAGGAAATGGGTGATGAGTTCACAAAGGACAAAAGGGATGAGAAAATTGACAGAGCACATTAAAGTTTGGCCTGTGTGTGCCTCATACAATTCAATAGAACCCAACCGATATGGAGTTTTTCAGCGCTTTTCAGGAACTCAGAGATGCTTTACAATAAAACACTTGAGCGGGCAGCACTGTTAGAAAAACAGCAGAAAATGTCACACAGAAACAGACACAGACAGAGATGTGTAAGGGTGGGGGCTAGGAGTAGGCAGATAGGAAGAAATGTGTTTTGAGGCGGGACTGGAAGACTGTGAGAGACTCAGAGTTGCGAATGTTTTGTGAGAGGAAGTTCCAGATTCCGGGTGCTGCCCTTGAGAAGGTTCTGTCTCAGAAGCAGTTCACGCTGGACTTGGGGGAGGAAAGAAGATCAGCTGAGGTAGATCTGAGGAGCTGTGATGGTTGGTAGGGGGAGAAGAGGTCAGTTAGATGGGAGGGAGCCTGATGGTGAAGAGCTTTGTAGGTGAGGACCAGGATTCTGGTGAGAAACAGGGATATATTTAATATATATATATATATGATTATCAAATGCTTGTGACAGAGATATGTAATGGAGGCAGGATATCTTACATTCTGACAAACTTTATTCCAAACATCAGTGCACTGAACAGTGAACACTTCACTTATTAGTTATTAAATAACAGAGCGCTCTGTTCTGTACAAACTAGGTAATTACACCATGTTAAAACACTAGTTCAGGGATTTTTTTCTGGCTTTAAGAAACATTTTTAATATTGGCACATATTGGAGAACATATACACAGATACAGATATATCTGCTATAGGCCAATATCCACTGATAATATTGGCAAACAGATTTATTGTTCAGGCCCTACAATTCAATCTGTGAGAGCTCCATAGCAGAGAGTCTGTCTGTTTATTTTTTTCTGTACCGACATTTTTGACTTTACATTATTTTAAATGACTGAATGAATCAGATCTTTCCAATTTCAGCATAGTCTAAAACTAGCTCCCCTATACAGAATAACTTGGTGAGTTTGGTAATGCAGGATTTTCTTCAGCTTTACCACTATTTTATTTTTTTTTCTTTATTTGATATTTGATACTCCTCGTGAGTTTGTGAGGACAAGGAATTATCTGTGAGAATTTACAGCCATAACGAGCTATTACAATCAGAAAAGCTTTTGCTCCAGTATGCCTTTATTATAATGTCTGTCACACAAGCACTTTATGTTTCGTAAGTAGATAAGCATAATGTTGTCGTTTGTAGCATGCTTGTTTTAATTTCAAAGGCCCAGTTGTGAATAGTGATGTTGACTCAGTTATTCAGGGGTTTACTGTTATTATCTGCAAATTATTGTCACAAATGTTTATTCTATGAAATATCAAAAAAAATAAAAAATAAAACAAACAAAATGAAGCAAAACATGCTCATCACAATTTCCCGAAACTCAAAAACCCCCCAATTTTTTATTACTATCTTAAATGACAAAGTAAACCAGCAAATTCTTATTTGTAAGAAGCTTTCACCAGCAAATGTTTGATATTTTGACTTGAAAAATTATTAAAACAAGTAATCGGTTATCAGAATTGTTGGCAAGAGTTTTTCTTTGGATAATAGTACAGAGTTCTTTTATCTGTTTGCATATTCCTTAAATGTTTGTGTGCTCCAGTTTATTCTTACAGTTTAAATTGCCCACAGATGTGCATTTGTCTAAGCTGACCTTGTGATAGATGTTCGACCCGTCACAGTGGCTTTCATCCCTTCTCCAACCCCCGTCTCATGCGCCCTGTACTTAGCAGACTGTCGCAGTGCCAATGGCAAAGTGATGGAGCAAAGGTGGCTAAGCGGGTGGATCGTTCAGCAGCTGCAAAAACATGACCTCTTTTCCATCTTCTTTCAATAATAACACAAGTCAAGAAAGGTTTTATCTGACTTTATGGCCAGATGACAGAAAATGGATTTCTTAATCAGGCGCGTTTGAGTGAAGGTGCTGTGAGTGTTCAGCCCTCATCAGACTGTATTGTTATGAAATCACTGGTTGGATCCTGACCTATGATCTCTGTTTTATGAACATACAGGGAGGTTGTCAGAAATTACAGGGTACATTGCAGATCCACAGGGATGAAAAGTAATAGCTGCTCATCTGTAGACATAAATGCAATTGCGTGTACAACATGGCAACATGGCAACAAGACATCTTTCTCTATGTAGCATATTATTTCAGTCAGTGATAGTTTGCTTGTCTTCTGACATTGCCAGTTGTTTTTATGAATACAAAATGCAGTGAGTCTCGGAACTCAGTGGACACATGAACTCATGCAATTCAAATTAATTTATCGTCTTCACGTGATAAAGATTTCACAGCTAAGTATTTCTGTCATGAAATCTATGGTAGTGACAGTGTTGCTTGTGGCTCAAAGAACTGTTAAGGGCTGCTGCAAAGCGTTGTTGCATAGCATTCTAACCAAGCAGGGGATTTTGATAAATAAGAATTGAATTTAGTTCCAGCTGTGACATCTTGATTGATCAAAAAGCTCATGGCTAAGGCCTCCCTCCTCTCCCGTCTTATTTATTCTTTGTCAAATGGTTTCAAAATCAATACTAGCCTTGTACACAACCTTTTCTGCTGTGGGCACTTGGGTAAAAGGGGGAGGGGGGAAGAAAAACACCTGCTCTCTTGGTGATTGTTACTAATTTTTCCTGTCAAACATTTGAGCACAGAATAATTATTTGCTATGTGGTTTGAGGGCACAGCAGATTATTGTACAATCCATTTAGATAACTTCTGAGAGGGGTTGGAAAATGAAATTGCCTCGAACCACACAAGTCAAGATGAGAAGGTGATTTATCAGACACTGCAGCAAATAACTCAGCGTAAAGAAGCTATAGTCTTGGATGGGCTGGATTCCTTATGTTAGAAAAGGAAGCACAAAGCAGTCGTCACAGTGCAGATGAGACCTCGCATGGGACTTTTAGAATCTGTCACATTTACTGAAGTTGTGTGCTTGTCAGTATGTCTCTTGACATCTGGATCTGTATTGTCTAACTAGTCCAAATACATGTTTGATGGACAGCAGTGGACTATTTTTTGTCCACCCATTGAAGAAAATTGCTTTTATTTTTGAATCATAAATGCTTTTGTACATTGAGCTGGTTAAAAACACTAATATTGGTGGAGCATATGTACCATGGGCAGGAAAAAATGTTAAAAACTGGAAGACTAAATTTAAAGTACTACTACTACAATTATAGCAAAAAAAAAAAAGAACACTGTGCGTTTTTGAGCACTGACACTGGTGTTTCTTTTAAAAAGTTGCTGTCTTTACTGTAGGCCTAAATACAACTGAGCTGAAAGACAAAGAGATAAATCACATATTTATTTAAACAAAAATAAATAATAAAAAAAATGATATTACCAGTTATGTTGCAGTGCACTGCCACAATCTATTGAAGACTAATAACATCTAGTACATTCATTATATCTGTAATCTATAGTCAACATTTGGGGGCATTTTACGTGTCCTTAGTGAGGAAAGAAATGATTACATTGGTCATTTCCTTATGCTTTCGGGAGCCGGACTGATAAATAAAGTTTAGCTCTGCTCGACTTCAAATCGACAGCCGTGGTCGCTCTGGTCGCTGCCATCATGCTCCTCGCTGCAGCCGAGGCACCAGACGGCCTTCGTCGCGAGCATGCACTGAAAATCAACGGCAGCCGGCTGCTTTTGACGCTCATGAAACTTTTGATGTGAGCCCACAGCAATGCGCTGTAAAGCGTGTCCTTGATTAAAGAGGAAGGAGGAAAAAACCCAAATGTTTCCACCACAGTGTTTGTTTTATCTTTCTTCTTAACCTAATGGCTTGTTTTTTGCCTTCTTACAAGCACCATACTAACGAAGTCTGAAAGCGACCGAAGAGGCGATGGGTTGTGACTCACTGCTCTTAACTCACACTGAAACCTCTGTTTGGTCTCTGGTGGAGGGGCCAAGCGCATTCGCTGGGAAGGGGTACGCTTGATTTACAACACAACCGATACAGAATGCCAGTAACTGGTAGACTCGTCATTCAGCACATCATCGTTTCTCTCGATTAACTTGTTCCTATGATCGTGGGAAGCCAAAATCGTAATTAAAATTGAAATTTGATTAATTGTCCAGCCCTACGTAGTACTACTTAATAGAAAAAAAAAAAAAAATTATATAAAACCAACAATGATCAGGCTCACATTCGACTGCTGTAACCGTCATCAAGAATTTGCTACTATGCACCAATGTTGTCGTTTCAGTGGTTAAGATGCTCACAGTCTTTTCTTTGCCACAATACCAACTTAAGAATGCGTCTAATTGGCTAAAATCATTAGATAGTGGCATACCGGTATGTCCATTGTGTTTCAGAAGGAATGGAAAACTGGCCAAAGGATTTGATCAACAGTAAGTAAAAACAATGAAAAATGAGTCACAGTTTTCATGAGTGTGACTGCCTCTTTATTCTGAGCTCAGAATACCGATGTTTTGAGCGGATTTATCCCAAATTTCAGCTCCAAGGATGATCTCACTTTGAACACACCAGGTGAGAGAGTGAGAGAGAAAGTTTGTGAAAAGGTGTGTGTGTGTGTGTGTGTGTGTGGACAGGGTGTGGACAAGGTGAGAGACACCAGCATATGTTTTTAGATTTTTTTTTTTTGCTTCCTTCTGGGAAAACTCATTTATTTTCTATTCTCACTTTTGGGTGAGTGTTTTAATGGTAACAGAGAACTGGCTTTCGTCTAATGTGCTATGTTCATTTCAAAATTGCTGAGGAGTTTCATATATGGCTTGTGTGGGTGGGTTAAATATATAAAATACTGATGTATGAATATGTAATATGTGAAATATAATATTTTTGTTGCATAAAACAACTGCTGAATTTAAAACAATGTGCATCAGGTTGCATACTTCTGTACATTTTCTTCATCTGCTACAACATGACAATGTCATTCTGCTTCATTCTGCTTCATTCTGCTTCGAAATGCAAAGTAAAGCTTCATGTTTGTTGCTGGACGGAGAAGCAGTGCTGCATGTGGCTCTCTATATGTACACATGACCCCACATCTCAAAGTGTAGATGTATTAAAACAAAATCTAGCTCAGTGGGACTTGGTTGGTAATACTGGAAAGATTTTCACCTTTCATTCAAATGGCTTTTTCAGTTCTAAATGATGAGCAAAGAGCCCCACCTTTTAACCTCTGTGGAGTCGTTATGAAGGTCATTGGTTGTCCGATCTCTTTGGAGCTCCTGGCTGTTGTTTGGACTGTTTTGCTGTTGTTCAGCCACCCCTTTTTGGTCAATGACAATATCCCTCTTTATGGATAATAAAGTGAGGTTTAAGAAACTGACCTCCTACATGCATATCCGAAGATAGTTTGTAATTAACTTCAGGTTGTTGAATTTGTATTGACATGGGTAATGTAAAACACTCTGTGTAGACT
>JAPZDX010000001.1:20422254-20437253 GCA_029783625.1 Naso annulatus | reverse complement strand
ACCAAAAGACAAGAAAAAATGAGGAAATAATTGCCTCAGTAAATTAAAATAAATTTTATTGGTGTTTTCTCTTTCACATTCTAACAAAAATTTATCAAAATTACAGAAGAAACAAAACTATTGTAATTAACTGGTTCGATTGCTAATATTACAATTACTTGTAATTTGTTACTCAAAAGTAATAATTTGCATTTCATTCTTAGTAGATGTAATTAATAATTCAAATGAATAAAACTTCATAAAACTTGATAAATCTTCATCCACGTAAATGTCTAAAAGCATTAATATGCTCACAAAGAGTTAACGCGTGTTTCAGCAGGAGGTCACAAGCTGCATGTCATGAGGTTTCCATCTAAATTAAGTCATATATCAAATTCCAGTGGCATATTAAATCTTTGGGAACTGCTCAGAATTAGAGGGGTGCTACTATAATCCAATTGTGTGAGAGGACACAACAAGAGACGTGTGTGGTTAGCAGAAAAGTGGTCTTGTGTTCGCATATTATGGTCACACAAGGTTCAGAAAGTGTCCACCTTGGAGCTGTCACTCTTCCAGGAGCACCCAGGAAGGATTACTGACCTTCCCTCATGCAGGCAGATGGGCTGTGGTCACTCTAACACTGGTCAGTCTGTGGCGTCAGGGTGCAATGCAGCGTGCCATGAAAATACTCAATCTGCTCTCCCATTTCAGTGTTTAGATTGGGCTGTGGAATGACCACAGGCTGACAGTAGTAGGGCCTGTTCTACGCAGAGCACAAGAAAAACATTCTGTTTTTCTCTGGCCAAACATGAGCTCACTCCTCTGCTTTCCTGTCTCTTTGTTAGATTTACAAGTCATCCAAACACAGACAAAGTATCGCTAAATATCCCCCTTTTTTTTAAAGTGCTATTATTTATACACTTGTGGCCACAGTTTGTGTATTTGTTGTAATCTGAATTTAAGTGCTCTTGTATTTTTCTGTTTGATCTATTCTTTTTTTATATATATAAAATGAAATAATCCATATTCTTATTTTATATATAGTTATTTAATTTTTAAAATCTCTGTATTTATTTGTACTTTTGTTGTTCTACCCAAACTTCCCCTCTGGGAATCAGTAAAGGATTATCTCATCTTATGTTTAAACAGCTGTATGTTACATTTCTAAATGCTAACATGAAAGGTGAGAGCAACATTGCAGGAAGTTTTTTTTTTTTTTTAAACAATTGAGTAGCTTAGATTGTCACACTCAACACTCACCAATTATCACAGGAAATTTAAAAAAAAAGTGTCATTGCCTTGCACTGTTGTTGGCTTATGTGATCACTGGCTAAAATGTGTTTGTTAAATTGTAGGTGAGCTTTAGAATTAACGTAGTGTAAATCATCATTGTTGTTTCTATGGTAACTTGCAGTCAAATGACAGTCTGGGATCTTATGAGGACTTATAATGTCTAATGACTAGAACTGAGTTTCCCCCAAAGAAGTTTAATTGAGAACTTGTCAATATTTTCTGTGCCCGCAGTTAAAATATCGGATTAAAAAAAAAAAAACATCAAAGGGAAATCAACATATTGAATGCCAGAGATTTCCCTCTGAGTTAATTCTACCACTTGTTACTTTCTTAGCTTGGGTTTGGTGTTACGGAAGGTTGTGCTGCTCAGTCATGTATTACGTGAACAGATCAACCTACACCTGTCAGCGCTGTCACTGCTTCCTGCTGCCACAGCAGAGCTCACCTTACCTCCTCATTTGTGATAAATGCTGCTGCCGCTCCCCATCATGATGGAAAGGGTCAAACAGTGCTGTGGTCATTTCTTGTTCTTTCTAATCAGTTCAAATTCAAATTCATTCAGTCTGAGACTGCTTAAGTCATTTTTTTTCCTTAAGGATTAAAAGGTGTAGTTTTTATAATTTCTATTATTTTTTTGGTTGGTACGTTTTTCCTAACTTTTCTTCTTCTGAGTACACTGTACGTGGATGTTTTCCTTTTCTCAGCAATATTACAACTCTGGCAGCACATTGCTCATCAGTAGACAAACTTCTTCTCTCTGTGTGGAGTCTGTATCATTTCCTCATGTATGTGTGCGTTTTCTCAGATTGATCTGGTTTCCTAATAGAAAAACATATGCATGCACTTGGGGTTTTTGAAATAGTCTTACAGTTGTTGTTGTGGCTTCACTACAGCTGGCCGACACAAACTGTAACAAGTGTCACTTACTTTTTACTGTAATAGCTTGTAGACTTGTAACTTTGTTATTATCTGGTGTTTCTATGCATTTACATTCCAGCTAGCAGGGAGTGTGTTTATTCTTTCACAGAGCATCTGGGTTAATCTCATATTAGTCAAGATAAATCGTTCCCACAAACAGCCTTAGACTTGTTTCACAGAACTATGATGTAAATTAAGTGAAGAGTGTCAGAGTATTCCTTTAGATCACATTAGAGATTCATAAATGAAAAGGTGCGAAAAAGTCACAAGAAAAAAATCGCAAGAAATTCACAAGAATTCACAAGAAAAAATCTCTAATGTTGTGAAGATCACAACTCAGAGGGCTGAATTCCTAGAATCCAGGCCTGGTATGAGTGCATGCATAAAATTTAATTAAGCACCGTGTTAGCAGTTGCATTCTTTGTCATAATGTTTCTATAATTAATTAGAAATCTAATTAAAATCTAATTAGAAATTCCCATAAGTCAGTTTATGTTGTTAAGTTTAATGTTTGAAATTCACAGTCCTCAGTTTGTGTTCTGAACGTTGTTTGTCACTGGTCCTGCGTACAGCTGTGCACTGTGTGCATGCACTTCGCTGTATGTTTAAATATTATTTAGTGTGTGGTTTGCATTATTCAGTTGCACATTCTTTGTCCCATATACAAACTTACGCTCTCGCAGTTGCTCTGTTTTATTTTCATACTGAAATATATTTATCTGGGAAGGAGGGGCACAGACATCTGTTGCACTAATGCCCAACAGAGCAAACAATATGTTTTGAATTAAGATTTGACCTTGAAATAAGCCTTATCTTATTTAAAAAAAAACATAGTGAGTTAAATATGCTTTGTAAGTAGATTAGGTCATCTGGAGTGCCCCCTCCTCCCCCGTCAGCACAGTCTCTCAGCACCGAGGGTGAAGCGATGTAATCCAGATTCATAATCCAATGATTCTTACAAGCTGTTTTGTGTTGTTAAATACGGGGTATTTGTGTTGATTTAATATCATTCTAATCTCCTTTTAAACTGCCAGTTGCTGTCTGGTTCATAGCCATCTTGTTTATTGCTTGCTCTCTACTCTTTACTACGACTCTTTACTGTAAGCGGGGAAGTTAAATCTGACAAGCCCTAAACACAAATGATTGATGCGTTCACTGAGGTGTGGAGCTCGATTTGGATCATTTTTACTAAATTCACTGCATTTTACATTTTGAAAGTCTTTCACTAATACCCTCCTCTGATCATCTTCTCGTTAAACTTTAAATAAACACGTTTTGTAATGGTGATTAAGTGCAACCTTTTGGCAAAAACATTTACAGACTTTAGCCGGCATTTTTTTCCTCGCCCAGTCACCTTTTATTAAAGGAGCATCTTGGAGGAGCAGCGGCGTGCTGCAGTGACAAACTCACAACTGAGGAATTTCATTTTTACTCTGTCACACCATGACAGAGACCCACATTTAATAAAATGAATTTGCCAGACTTAACGTTTAGGCTTATTCTAAAAGGCAGGTGGAGTTGTGTGTGTGTGTGTGTGTGTGTGAGTGATATAATGTGTGTGTTCGGCAACATGTAACACAAACAACGCTTAGTTAAAGATTTTAGCCCGGCTTGTTTTTTTCAGTCCAGTTCAACTGGTTGTTCTGAGAATTTTGCCCTAATAGGTGTTTACTATCATCTCTAATTTGCTATTAAGTTAATTGTAAATTGCATAATGGACTCATCATAAAGCTTAGTCTGATTCTTATCCTTGCTATTTTTATTTTTATAGTAAGTGGATTCTGCTCGCAGAAGATTTCCTCAGCTCACTGACTTGCATGTCCAATATTATTAGTTGCTATGAGTTCAGCCTGCGCAAATCTGTTAATGCATAAGACCATAAGAGCTTCTTATGTTCCAAGCCAGGTCAGAGTGAAGACACATCAGATTAATATTTGATCATGCAGAAGGGCCCTTAATCAGATTTGCTTATTGCCTTAGCTGAGTGCTCTGCAGCAATTATCATAATTGTTGTGCTAAACATGCTTGTCTTTACGGCTGGCCGTTGGACGTGAGCGTGTGCCGTGACAGGGGGATTCCAGCACCAAACCCAATTAATGCAGGATGGATGGCTGGGTCTGCTGAGAGAGGAGGAGAAGGATATAGGCAAGAGGAAGGGGAGGGCCGTAGGCAGGGATGCCGGTCCAGCCTACAGCTAGTGACATAGCCGAGGGCAGCACACTTTACTCCAGCCACCTGGAGCTCCTCAGGCAGGCTCGTCACATGCTGAACCCCCCCACAGCCATGCCACCGTCTCCGGCTGATACGAAGGAAGAGCTGCAGCAGGAAAATGACAATTTTGCGCCTATACCACTGCTTATTTTTAATAGATTTTCTAAGCTTGCAGATACTAGGATATCTTTCTCATCGTTCTCAAATATGTCTATAACGCTCTTTGAACAGGGGATGGAATTCATATTTTAAAACAATAGTTATAGTGTGTAGATACAGGAGGGAATTTTACTTATGATTGTTATTACTCAAGTAGAACGGATCTACATACTGAGATTTACATAGATACTTAGATTTACTTAAGTAAGATAAAAAAAGTTTTTTAAAGGTTTTTGTTGTTGATAACAGCACATATGTCTACCAAATAGCTACAGAGATGTGATAAAATAAGATCCAGTTTTTACTTTTTTATGAGAATAAATCACTTCAAGGTCTTTAGATCACTTTCAGTACAATACAGTGAAACTGAAACCATGCTTTATTCTGTTCTTCCTTTTTTTAAAAACAACTTCTGTAAACTTGACTGTAATGAGACTGTGTGCGTCTGGCTGTTCTGTGGAAAAGACACACACACACACACACACTCAAATGTTCATATGTTTCTTTCTACAAAAAGTGCTTAAATCTTAAACACTAACATCTAACATTTAACCCACAACCTTGGAGTAGTTGGCAAGTCAAGATTGTTTTTATGTTCTGAATCATTAACAGTTCTAAAGTTTTATCTCATAATGATGTGTGTCAAGAAGAAACAACTTTTCAATCTGTTGAATACATAGGACTACTTGAAAACCAGTTATTCTATAATTTAAATATCTGAAAACTCTATCTTAGAATTCGAGCACATCTTTTCCAAACAAGGTTTTCCCAAACAGAAATATTTAAAAACGTATAATTTAAAATCAAATGAGAACCTCACAGCCTGAAAACAGGGACACAGCCTCAAAAAAAATAGTTTCTAAATATTTAAGTAAAACCAACAGAATGATACGAGAAACCATCTTCGGGAAAGAGAATCATTTTGAAGTTTTAATCCACAGAACATTTCTATTGTTGGATATAATATTCTGTAATATTTAAAAGATAAGTGAAATTTGGGAGGTGAAATACTTAAAATGTATTTCCAGAGTTCTGAGATGAAATAATTCAGGTTATGATGAAAAAGAAAAAGCCAAGTTTTCTATTTGAATGAAGCACTTTTTGTTTTCAACAGAAACAGAGAAATTCCAAATCCTGGTAGTATGTCAAGCCAAAACAATAAAATAACCAAAATAAAACTATGCTTGGTGTCATGTTGATTGCTCTCTGATGAGTATGTTCTCAGCTAACCAGTCTGTCATAAACACGTCCATTAAATAAATGAGGCTGCGGATCAGTTCTGTCTGTATGAAAGTCATCCATCCTGCTGGAGGCATGGCACTGTGCAAAGAAACACTAGGAGAGATGGTTCCCCATTAATCTACGTTGACTGGCTGGAAATTGCATCTTTGTAATGAGTATTAGGTGTGCATCTACATGAATTAAAGCTGAATGAGTCTCTGATTGATCACCTCCTCCCAAATGATGCTCCTTTCATGATCATTATTGTTTAAAAGTGACTAAATCATATCGGGATGATTAAAAGTCTCGGCTCTGTGGGGAAGGAAGATAAAGTAAAGACACGATGTCTGAGAAATTGTGCTTCTATTCCCAAATTCTGTATATATGGTTTTAGTGGGTTTTTTTTTTTAATCTTTCTTTCTAGTCAAATAAGAACTATATTTTGAATCGATGAGTTCAGTTACCAGATACAATGCAAAGGGAGAGTAGATATGTTCATAATAAATACCAGTGGGGTTCATCTGTTTATAACATGACCATTTGTTTTGTGTTAGATGTCCTGTGTGAGCTGCTTTCTGCTCTGCTTTTTCCAGTAATTTTTTGCCCATTCCTTCCAGCTTAACTGGGCATAAACAAAAAAACACTACAGCCTCAGCTGGACATTTAGAAAGGACTGACCTGCATTCACACAAGTGCAACCATGTTACATATAACCTCCATACTTGATTCTGATGTCACACATTCAGCAATGCTGGGATGAGATTATGTTTTCAAAAAACTTGACCACATGAAAGGTTCTGTAAGGGTAAATAGAGTGCACAGGCAGTGTTTGAAGTCTGGGCCAAAAAGTCCAGGTGTTTTTACAGGCATTGTGGCATTTATGTGGTCTAAACTATATGTCTGGAGTCGCCTGCACGAAAGTGCTAGACATCCCTGCCAGGTATTCGCTTACTTCATAAAGTACATTCAACTGTGGGCAGCTGATTTGCTGCAGTTTGAGTCTCAGCCATAAAATCTTCATTGTTTGGACTCCCACTTGACTCTGGTATTTTTTTAAAAAAAGGGCCCCACACATCTAACAACTGGACATACCACAGTGCAAATTCAACTGTTCACATGCAGCCATTTTGCAGCTCCACATTCTAAAAATTTAAATGTAAAGCATTATCAGGAAACCTATTGTTTCAGGGATACATTGTTACTGTAATTTTCCCGGGTGCAGTTTGGCACATGTGGGAAAATAACAGCTTGTTTAGAAGAGATCCAGCCTCCGAAAAAAAAGCAGACCTCGTCACCTTGTAGCTCGACATATTTACTGTACCTGGACACACTAATGTTCCTCTGTAATGTCTTTCTGGTAATTATACTGCCAAGCACCCTGTTGGGGTAATTATACTAAAAACACTCTCATTAGCAGCATCAAGATGTAAACCCCTAGAAGACTCGCAATCTTTCCCCTTGTGCACCTTTGGTAAGTTATCTGGCCGACTTCACTTCATACTTTACTCTCTGCTAGTTGTAGTGCAATGCAATATCAATGCAATAGTGATATAAATACTGCTGCTTTTTAATATGACTGCTTTACATTAGTTGCAAAAAAATTCTATCATATAGTCATTTCACTATTTTTTTCATCAGACACAAGTAATATTTTTTGCATCAAGTAATGTCAACAGCATCTCTTAAACTGGCTTGAAACTGTAGCTTGTAGCAATCGGTTCAAATGAAGAAGGCTAACAATGCTAACAGGCTGTTTACCAATTAAAACCAAAAACACCCAGAACTTCCAGCACACACACACACACACACACACACACACACACACACATGCATACACAGTAGCTGGTGAAGGAATGTCATCAGTGTTTTCAATGATGTTACTTATCTGACATTAAATTAAAAAACAAAAAAAACAAACACTCACTGACTTACTGACAAATGCTTTGTGAGACTGCTTAAATGTCTCAGCCAAAGCATTAAGAGAAGGTACACCAAGAATAACTACTTAAAATGTAGCATGCAGTTCTGCTCATGAAAAACGAACATACTACTTATTACAATATACCAGAGAAGAAATCACAACAGTCCCAAGCCGTGCATTGTCTGGCAATTTGCTCTCTTTAAATTATTCACAGGCAAGCCTTTTTTATGTCAGCAACTGTGTTTTCCAGTGACAAAGCTAGCCTCACCTAATAGTTTCACTGCGTCTGCCGTTTTATGACTGACATAGCAATAAGCAGATTGTCCAGATATTTATGCCATCTGCAGCTAGGAGAGATAATTAAAGTATATAAATTAATCAAGTGCAATTAATTAGAGGCTTTATGTTCGCAGCAGTACATCTTTGCATGTATAATTTATATTTATTGATTTGTTTGGTTTCATTAGCCCATAAGATAACAGTGCAAATGCATTAGAGGGGAAAATGCACAATTAGCATGCGGTAAGAGCTGCTGGTAATTGATAGATCAGCGAGCACTCCCTGCAGATATAAAGCTGTGTAAACTGTCATAAGCAGTTACAATCGATGACTGATATTTCGCGCCATATCTCTCCCTTGATTAATGATGTTTTTGAAAGCAGCCCCCCACTTAATGGGACCCTGATAGGCATGCAGAATTTACTGTTTAATCAGGGGATAGAATTTATTGCGGTACAGAACCTGTGTCGTTGCTGGTGGAAATGTATGATTGGTCTCTGTAAGTGCTATGCTGATGTTATTTGCTCCCGTCAGCAGCCAATATGGCTGAGCTTTAAGAGCTTTGTGCTTCCCAGTTGATTTTTCATTGACTGTGCTGCCATCGTTCATCACTGGCTGGTTTCCCTTCGTTCTGCAAAGCTGAGAGGAAAGCAAGCTGGGTAGTCGATTGCAACCGATGTGTTCACGGCATTCCAGCCTCTCCTGCAGCGTTAACGGTGTGTTAAACTGTGTTCAAAACGAAAGAGACACTAAGTTTCTTTATAATGAGGCTTTTGGAAAGTTAATACTGGCATTTCATATACAAAGAAATTTTTGTTGCATAGCCTGTTGACTTGCACATGCAGTACACGCAGTGACTTTGCCATGGGAGTGAAATCACAAGAATATTAAGGAGTATTCCCATTTAAGTTGTTGGAGTACAGAGAAATGGACAGATACATACATAGTCGGTCATATTGCTCATGTGTAATTTTAGCTCTTACGAACCCTGTAATGGAAACTGGAGTCATCTGAATTGGAAGCTCCTGTTTGGTGTAGCTGACATATTTTGAAGATGTTGTAACTTTGTCTTGCGTCATTGATAATTCATGTGGCTGCAGCAATATAATTACTCTAACTAGGATGTGGCTTTTATGGGCACCACATGTTGCTGTTTGGGATCAGCTTCTGTTTACTTGCGCTCAATCTCACTGAGGTGGACCACTTTCTCCTGTTACACTCCTCAGTTCAGTCTATGATGTTAACTCTACCTGCATAGTTCTCAGGAGATGAGAGGCACAGGTGCGTGGCTTAAGACTGTGTTGAGTTAGCCAGACGTTGGTAAATGGTGGTTTCCAGTAATCCAGACAGCCTGTTTCAGGAGCTTCGTCCTGCAGCTGGGTGCCAGACATACATACATTTTTGCCCTGCGTCTCAGGCAATTTCCTCCCCTTATGTCACTGTAAATGCTTACAGAGACACCACCCCCTGTTTAAGGTTGCAGATATGTGCAGTAAAAAAAAAGTGGAAGAAGCCATTTGCCTTCTGGTGATGCGCTCGAAATTCTGATCTTGCTTGACACCTGCTGGTATCTACTCTCATTTCCCACCCCGAGGGCAGCGCCTGACTTGTTGTTGACAACAGATCTTTGGCAAATTCATGAAGAAGTTCCCTGCTTGTACTTTTATTTACACTGTGTTTTTAATCTGTCCTGTGTGTACACGGTGAACAGATCATCTTGTCTTGTTGCCTTCTAAAGCAAGTGCTACATGGTAAAATGTCTATGTTTGGAATATGAGGATGGTGGTTTTATCTGAATAATGCAAAAGAAGCAGGAGTAACAGAAACCCTATGACCTTACTCTCATCTTCATTGTTTGCCTCTGCTGAGGCGACGAAACAGCTGGAGATGTTTGGGGCTGGCTTCCCTCTGATCCTGTCATCTTGCCGTAGAAGCTGGTAGAGAGTTGAGCCTCCTGATAGCAGGCCTATATTGACCCTGCTGGACCTTCATGGCCCTTAAACCTACAACAGGCTATCTGATATCCTTACAAAAGATCCCCAGAGAGTGAGAGCTTCCATTTTTTCTTAACTTGTGTATAAGTAAACTGCCGAACCTAGCTGGGAGGTCAAATCAATCTCTGCTATTTATTACATAGAAATGTGACACTCTGTCCTAAATGCTCCCATCCCAAGTGATTTAGCCTTGTGTCTGTGTTATGTCTGCCGGTGTGTGTGTGTGTGTGTGTGTATAACAGGGAGGTGGGGAGTGCGGCATTTTACGACCATTGTGCCATATTGTCTTTTTCTCTGTCTTGTCTCTTCTAAACAAAGATGGGTTAATATGCTCTTTGAAGAGAGTTTTATGTAAAGCTTTTAGCCCCGCTGTATGCATCATATTTACTGTAAGTACACTTCAAACGAAAGGGAAGGCTAATGCAGTGAGAATGAGTAAGAATCGTAGTCATGCACAGGTCAACTCCTGAACACAGCGCCTAAATATGATCAGTATCTCATGTTAGATGAGCAGCTTTGATGCTCGTTCAGGTTATGTCTGTATTAAGTTGTTCAGACAGTGCAGGAAAATGGGACAGTGACACAATCATTAGCCCCTAAAGGGGGATGCACTCCTGTTTCTGTGGGAAGCAGAGCTCTGTTTACTGCGTGACAATGTGATATTGTGCGGCTCATGCTGTCTTAATTGGAAACAGTCTCACCCCACAAAAGGTGCATAAGACCCCTGATTTTGTGAGGCAGTCTCACCCCTCCCCTTTCCCACCCCCGCCTCCCCCCTCCTCCTTCCCTCTGAAGAGCAGCAAAACCCCCTGAAGCATTTCCTTAATCCTCCGGAAGATCATGCTCTCTCACTAAATATGGTACCTGTGGACAAACAATGGATTTTTCCATAATAATAAGTTGAAGATATCATTATGGGTGACTAATGGACGGACGGGTTTGGGCCTGAGCAGATACACGGAGAAGCTTCCTTTTGATCAGCAGCATAGGGTTAATCCATGGTAAGAAATAATGGAGGTTTAGAGAGAGGTGGGGGAGCAGTATTGAGCTGGGGTGAATTTACAGCCGAGAGGGCTCAGTAAAAGGATGATTTTTAGAGCCTCTCGCCGCGTATTGAAGGGAAGACTGTCTGACAAGTCATCAATGAGCCCCGGCGCTGTACTAAACTAATGAAAGCTGCATTTGATCTTCTTCGAAGAGGTTCAATACCACTCCTGCTATTATTTAAGTCCTCAGCTTCACCGAAACCTGTTTTCAGATCCACAAAAATCATTAAATTGCACAGTGAAGTAAACTGTGTTTGTAAGTATTAGATGAGGAGGGAATATCTAAACTGCTTATAATGTATCCCTGTTGATTGCATCCAATAGACACTTCCTGACTTGGTTAGTGCCTTTCCATGTGTTTCTGCTGGTTGTAGTCCATTTATCAGTAACATCTATGCACTTTAGTGCAAGATGTTTATGTTATTTATCTTTTTGCTTTTAAATGTTTTAGATGTCCACAGACAGATTTGTCATGCACTTAGACTTTTAGTTGTTTTGCTAATGCTTTATTTGGTCATCTTGTGTGGTCTGATCATTTTAGTCCATAGAGTAACACTTAGCCCATTTCTAATAGGCTTGATTGTGAGCAAGTCTACAAGACAGCACTTGATGCATTTTACGTGTTTTGACCTTGTCTCTCTTCAACCATCCTGGTCCCGGAGGCTGTTTGAAAGTCAAACTGTTGTAATCAAATACCAAATCTTATCTCCTGCTCATAGATTCAACTTAAACACTGTGGTCTGCCGTCAGCTACATTATTTTCTCATTGGACCAATATAAAAATAAAGCTCAGTTGTTGAATTTAAATTCAATCGCAAATGCTAAGGGCCACCCCGACCGCACTTTAGAGGCAAGCGTGATGAAAGATCTGGTCTGAGCCTGTGCCAAGGAACAGGGCATGCGTCATCTGCTAACATCAATGATGGGGCTGCTCCGCAAGCAAAACAGCCCATCCTCGCACTTGAACTGCAGTGATTCAAGGTTATGTTAACTGAAACATGTTGAAGTAATAATATAAACACTGTGATAAACCAGCAGTTTGGGAGATTTCAGTAATAAATCTGGCCAGAGGGGGCCTGACTGAAATTTGTGATGACATCAAGTGGTTGTTAGTGTAAAAGTCTCCCATTATGCATCTGTTCTGCATCTACTCTGCGTTCATCCTGCAGCAGCTTAGTGGTATATTTTTACTGAATGTTGTAAATAAATGAATAAATAAATAAATAAATAGATATTTAATACTGTTAATTGATCATTAAGTGGATGTAATATACCTACACTTCTCCAAGAGTTAAGTCTCTTAAATTTTACCCAATAAAGTGCCCCAGCAAAAAACTTCTAAAGAGGTTTTAAATAAACATCAAAATAATCTAAAAATCAATGGGAGTTTTTTTTGTAATCATTGCTGTGTGAAAGTGCTCAAAAATATCAATCCAAAAGGAGACCAGCAGTATGAAAAAACAGGTCTGCCTCAAGATCCTTAGCAGTCATTTGAGAGTCCCCAGCTCTCACTTTTTGTAAGGTTTCGTGTCAGAAATCCAAACAGTGTTGGCAGACTGAATTGGCTCCTGAAGAAGAATTTGACAACAAGCAAACTTAACCAGAGAAAGCTGTGTTTTACACTTAGTGAACAATTGGTAAACTTTTCCCATCAAACCAAAAAAGAAAAAAAGCTTGTTACACACACTCTTTCATAAAATGTTCTTAGATATATTTTTATATACATTTATGTATTTTCTTTTCTTTATTTTTTTTATCTGCAGTTTTGTTGAGACAGTTGAAAGAAAAACTGCCACTAGAGAGAGAAAGGAGGAGTGGAGAGACTTGGGAATCGAGGAACCAGAGAGATAGAGAGAGAAGAATGTTAGAAAGAGGGCAGTAGAGCTGAATTCTCACCAGGCAGAGAGAGGGTAATAGAGGTGTACAGAGGATAGAAAGAGAGAGAGAGATGCATGGTAGAAGGGATAGGCCTGCTAATCCTCACGTATATATTCTCCTAATTAATCCTGATTACCACTTTTTAATCGGCCTGCTCAGACTGCCCCGGAATAAAGTGACACTTCCTAATGAATTAAACCTGCAATTTACAATTGGTGCACTATTCCCTCCGTTGGTTTTTTCAGCCTCCTATATTGGTCCCGTGTGGGAGCCTCCAGTCTGTCAGTGGCGTGTGGTCTCACTCCACACTAGTTAACTGCTAAATGCTTAGGTCACACCTGCGCCCTTTTATGGGGTCTGGCAAATCAGTAGGGTTAGTGTTGTGAAAGGAGTGATCAGTCCAGTTGCCCCTGCTGTTAAGGATATGCAAGACACATTTATATATGAGAGTGGCTGCTCTGTATAGGCACATGGTTTTTAAAGTAGATGACTGATGAAAGCTTGCAGATGAGGGCACATTGTGTAGTCACATGAAGCTTTTCCAGTTAGCACCAAATGTACTCTTCGCTTCGGAGCTCCCAGTGAATGTAAAAAGATCTCATAAAAATGTCCACGACTCTCACTTTGCTCACTGCCAAAAAGCGTAATGGATCAACCTCGACCCCTTCGTCAGTGTAGTGTCTAATCCAATGAAATGCATTTAGGTGCAGAAAAGGTAAACAGATAGATTGCCGACCCTGCCTTTACTTCCAGGTCAGCAGCACCCAGTGACCAAGCGGTTTGAGACCACAGCAGTAATGAACTCTGTCCTCCTGCGGTCGGGCCCTCTGCCTCCCTCATTTGAGTGGGTTCATCCCTGGGAGATGGGATCCTGTGAAGCAGTGATTGTTTCCACGATTAGTTGGGAAGAGTAGGAGAGCCATGCTTGTGGATCCCTCCCATGAATTCGCTCCCTAAACAGAGCCCTGGCTGAAAAACAATAGCCAGCTGTCGCCCCCCGGCTGATGTGCCTTTGATCAGCCAAATGAAGGCTGCTGGCATTTCTTATGGAGTGGAGATTGCTTATCGATCTATATCAAAATATTCATGCTAATCCTGGGGAGCGGAGACTATTTTCAAGCTGGGTTAGCAATCAGAGCTGCCGTCCTGTCTAGAGCAATTCGCTGTGCTGGGAAGTCTAATCAGCTCAGGGTCCTGCAGTCAAATGCACTTTGCTGTTTAAATTTGGACCCCTGACATTGATGGAGGAGTCCAGAGAAAGGTGTTGACAAACCAAATTGTTTGTTCCAGCACTATTTTGCTAGAGATCAAGTCTAGAGTAATGCGCAGTGAATTTGTTTATTACTAGCTGAGGTTGGAGAGGAGAGGGCTGAGGTTTCACCCTCTCTTCACTAAAGGAAGACTAGTGTTTCAGGGTTGGGGGATTGAAGGGCCGGGGTGGGGGTGCAGCTTGATGGTAGTGGTGAGTGTATGCATGTGTTTGTGGTCTGTGTGTGGAGCTGCAGGGGATTGGTAGCTGTAATGTATGTGTATTGTTAGGTGTGGGGATGTGGTTGTGACAGTGGTTTTGGGGTGGGTTTGTCACAGGGTCAGGTTGGGCAGTGTTTGAATCAAGGAGGTTGATAGTGTTTGGGGAACAGTCGGGAACCAGTTTAGTCTGTGTGGCTTTGCCTTTAAGACAGGGGATCCTCTGCTGCCCAGATGAAGCTTTTAGTTGTTTTTTGGAACTTCTCAACCTGCCATTAATAATCAAACATACTGATGTTTTCATCCTCTACAGGATGTGTGCACGGCCTCCTCGATCACAGATAATGTTTCCTCACTGCCTCTTGCAGAAGCCCCTCCTCTTTCCGGTGACGCAGGACGTTTTAAATCTGTTCCAATACGTTAATACTGTCATGCAATTATTGTGCAAAGAAATCTGTGAAGAAAAAGCATTGCCAGAATGGAGAGATTATCCTGCTGGAGGGTTGAAGGGCTAATGTCTTACCATATGGCCCAGATTGTAATGTGCAGTGTCCTGCTTCAGGGTCAATCATACATCAAGTATTAGTGTCAGGTGGGGATTAATGCTTAATGTTCCCTCACCTCCAACACAGC
>JAPZDX010000001.1:20398423-20412869 GCA_029783625.1 Naso annulatus | reverse complement strand
CGAGATGAGATTTCTCAGTAATTAAAATATAACATGGGACCATAGTCTCTGAAAACCTCTGATCTGTTAACTTCAGGCCTGGTTCCAACCGTTATGACATTTTGTTAGTGTAGTACAGTGAAATCTAATCCGTCGTCAACACAGAGTATTTTTATTTTGAAAATCCACAGGATGTTTAATTTTGTGTCTGTGCCTGAGCTTCTGTCCCGCACAATCTACTCTGTGCTGAATGCTCCGCCATCCAGCAAAAATAGAAGTCCTGTGTATCTGCTGTGGAGGGCTCCGGTGATCCGGAGCTGTGACGGAGTCGGAACACAATGCAGCTGCAGCCGGTGGAAGCACACACACTGACTAGAATTGAAACGAATCAGCTCCACTGCTGTACCGGAGCGCAGACGCAACGCAAACGCATCTGGTGGAATTTTAGGGGTAAGACTCAACGTCTCGCTGACCAAACTAAGTTGTCAAACCTCCTCCTCAGTGTGAGAGGAGAGACTTGTCTACAACATCACAGTCTATTCTTATGGCCAACTGATTTCTTCTTTTTTTTTCAGTTCATTGGCTTGATTTACATCTCTGCAAGCATCTCACCACCAGCCCTTCAAAGTAATTTTGTTTAGGGCTCAACTTTACAAGCTTTGATATCTGCTTGTAATGAAAATGAAAGAGCTCATCCTTAAATCCTCACAGGCCCTCAGTCCAGTCATATTTTTTACCCTTTCACCGTGGCCATAGTTGTTATCTTTTGCATTTTTACCACTGTCGTTTCTAGTTTTTCATTAAAATAATTATATCCATGCGCTCACAGTTAGATTAGAAATAAGTCTCCACAGAGAATGAGTGAGGTGTTTCGAGACAGCATGGGGCTCTTCACAGTGACAGCCAGGTCACATGTTTACATCCACTCCTACTTCACCTTCTCCTGAATGCCTGGAATTCCACAAATAGAAAAATATAGATTTTTGTTCCAAAGGCCTGTGCAGGTTACAGGTCACTCTGGCTTCACGCACCCAGGGGCCTATTTTAGAGGCGTGAATAATTTAAACTGTGCTCTGTGGGGTGGTGTAGCATTACAACACAAGGAGAATTGGGATAAAAAAGGCAAATTTCCAAGGGCAAAGGGCACAAGTAGAATCATCTATAATTAGCGGTTACCATGGAAGAGAGCTCGGAGTGTGGAGTGAAACAAAGAGAACCATAGTCAACTAAAGACAAGCATGAAGAACACATGTATCACAACATTGAGCAGGGAACTAATTAACTGCGTATGTTGCTGACAGAAAATTAGAAATGAAAACCAATCATTCATTGGTCCAGGGTTTCAGTATATATACACTTTTTGCATTAAAAAGGAAAAAGCTGACTGCCACACTGTGGCAGAAGAGAAAAGTTATGGAATAAAAAACTATCCTGAGAGTCTACTGCGCTTTGGTTGTAGTATCAAAACACACCGTTTCTTTTCTTTACTGTCTGTCTGTGTCAGGGCGCCGTGTAAACTCTGAAATGTTTTGCCCACAAAAGTTGTTTTAAATGTTTAAGTTTCTTTTTTTTCTCTCTCAATTTTCCTTTGTTAAAATACACAAGACTGCACTACATTGCCTGTCTTATTCTTTCACAATATTTTTAACTTTTAAGTGCTGAAATCATAAAAACATCCCAATAATTTCTAAGTAGGTAAATTTAAAAAAAAAATCAATAAGAGAAAATTTTATGAAAGTTATTCAGCAAACTTAAGTCCCAAGTACCACTCTGATAATTATTAACTTGTGTTACGGCAACATTTTTAATAATTAAATAAAAGCATTTGCTTAGTTGACACCACTCCAGTGCATGCAGCCCCAGGTACAACAAAGACAAACACTGTCTGTCTTCCCCTTGCAGAGATACACATCAAATACAAATGTTAGCAGGTTTTTGATTGAATTTCTTCATGTGTAGGCATTGCTCTTCATTCTTAGTTTAATGTAATGATGTGTGTTATATTGCCACACATTCATTTCTTGAGCCAAATATAGACATTGTTGTCTGCACTTAAATTAAACTCACCTGTTTGCACGAGCTGGCTTTGGTGCAGGTCTCATGAATTAATTAGGCATATAGATTTTTAGACACATCCTCCAGCACTACAATCATAAACAATCACAGCACCAAGGTCATAACCTCAACGTCAAAATGGTTAATCCCCGAGCTGATGATAACAGCTCATCGAAACGAAAAAAGAGATGTTATCTGTGAATTGACTGTCTGCTATTGATGTTGGTGTCATTATCTCCAGATTGGCTCTGAATTAGAACAATGACCATTTTAAGAACCATTTCCTCTTCCTCCCAGCCGGCTGCATGTGGTACACATTAGGCAACTTGCCATTAGGGCAAATATCTTCATTTTTATCTTGACTCACGCTCGCTGTTTTGGCCAGATTTATTATACGATGGCAATTCATTGCATGACAGTGGTGATGGTGAGAGTATTTTCTCTGGACCAAAAAACGTCAGCTTTGCGAAATGTCCTGAAAAAAGAGCCTTGTGTAGTTTAACAATTTAAAGGGATATGCCAGGGTTTCATTTTTTTTTTCTTTTTGTTATTTGCCTCCCTCCAGAGTTCCAGACAAGACACAGGTTCTGTGTGCTTGTTGTGACATGTTTATTTCCCACGTTATATTATTTTTAGACTAAGAGCAGGACTTGAACTATGCAAATTTAAAATCAAATATGTGCCAAAACTAAGACGACAGATATCAGTCTTTCGACTGTTCGTGCAGTAACAAGGAAGAGACGGGCCTAATGTGCCTAACATTTGCATGTTGTGCACATTAGGTTAGGTTGGCCCAATGTGGTGGTGCGCTCGGTCGCAGCGGCTCAGGACTAACCCTCCACTCTAACCTCGCCATTGTATAATGACAATAAAGCTTCTTTACCTTAAACGGCAAAACAAAAAAAAACATCTGTTAAAAAATTTATTAAAATTACACAAGTGCTAATCTGAGTCTAAAGATAACGTAATGAGATAAATAAAGACGTCACAACAAGAACACAAGACTGTTTAGAGATTTTGGAAAGTTTATCTAATGTCTTTAGACGGAGGCAGGCTAGCACTTCACATTGGCTACCAGTATTTGAGCTAAGCTAATTAGCAGTGGGTAAGCTCTAC
Source organism: Naso annulatus (assembly GCA_029783625.1). NCBI lineage: Eukaryota > Metazoa > Chordata > Actinopteri > Acanthuriformes > Acanthuridae > Naso > Naso annulatus. The sequence continues at coordinate 20,409,719 of JAPZDX010000001.1, read as the reverse complement.
CTTTCTCTTCCTTGTTACTGCACGCACAGTCGTAAGAATGATGTCTATCTTCTTGTCTGGAACCCAGCAGGGAGGCAAATAACAAAAAAAGTTAGTGCATCTCTTTTAAAATATGTGGACTGGATGGGAGTCTGAAGTCCATCCTCTTTCGGAGTGTCCACAGGCAGCCAGTAGGATTCAGGGCACTAAGAGCTGAGAGGTGGCAGACAGTGAGCTGCTACGTGCTACAGCACACCAGGTCAAAGGAGGAGCTAAGAGGACAGAGAGTTTTGTTCCCAGAAGTCAACTCTTGTGAGGTGGGGCGTCAGCCAGCACACCAGCGACCTGCCTTCCCTCTGCCTTCCCAGCTGCTGGGAAAGATGGAGATACCGGCAAATCTGTGTTTGTTCAGCCACTTCACAAATATCCCCTCTCCAGATTGCGTCTGGTCGAGGAAACAGCACTTCACTGGGATTCTGAAATGATTATTGGTGGCAGTGTCCTTCTGGGGTTGCTTTTATAAATGTGCCAATAAATTTCACATGTCCAGCTTTGTTTTGCTTTCATTAGGCCTCTAATCTCCGTCCCAGGGCCAGGCTGATTCTGCCATGAGTGAACTCTCTGTTTTCTCTAGAGCCAGTGATTAATGAGTGGACAGCATCATTACCAACGCGCTGCTCTGGAGTTACATATCTGCCTGTGTTGATACAATGCCACAAACAGAACAGCACTACACCCACTGCATGTGTGCAAGTGTTTGTATGCGTGCCTGCACATATGTGGTGTGTGAATATGAGCTGTTTATGTTTGATTACAAGCATACTTTTCTATGATTACATTTTGTGTCAGGTATATCATTCATTTTGATTATACCAAGTATTTTCATTGTTTGATTTAGCCTCGTGGAGTACTTTTTTTTGTGAGCCTGCCATTTGTTTTAGACTTTGGTTCAGACAATCAACCACTGAGTTTATATCCTTAAATTCTCTGAAGTGGCTTGTACATTCATATCTCTGAAGTCTGAAACACGGTGAAAGGATTGCTAATGGACTCAAGGACTCTGACCCACCAATAACCTTACCTCTTTTACAACACAGGAATTGTTGTCCCTTTTAAAACTCATATGCCCATGGCAGCCAGCTATTAACCTGACATGTACTGTACTTTCATCGACTCTTGAGTGCATTGATTCATAACAGTCATGTTAATACTCATCTCCCGGGATATTAGTCATCCGTCCCCTTGATGATGTGATATCATATTTTCGCTCCTTGTCTCAAGTCTGTGCCTCAGGCACAGAGACAAACACATGGCCCGACAAACCATAGCGCTATAAAGCCCGCCTTTGTGCTTCAGTTTACGTCCAGCTAAGCTGAATGTGAATGTGTTTCCACATGACTAATAGATGATGCATGCTGTCTGCCAGGCCAGGTTTACCTGTAGTCAAAGGCCAGACAGTGTGCGGTGAGAACGGGAAAGCCAGGGTTTTTGTTTTTGTGAGGTCAAAGAGAGACAGAGTCACCTGTAGAGTGGAGTCGGCAGGTGCTCTGCTTCTCAGGTCTCAACACCTTAACTATCTTGGGAGTGATTATGCAGCCTGCAAACTGGCTGCTGGAAGGTGGATCTCTAAGCAAGCTGTTCTTAGTAAATACCTGTAAAATGTGTAAGTGGATACAGGTATGGTCCTGGATATGCATCACTTATTGTTCTCTGTTCTCTAGATCCTGCTATATGTTCTTATTATTCAGAATAAGTACAGTGTATGGTGAAGTTTTGATGCCTCCTTGTTTCTTGCCCAAGGTCCAGCAGCACTACTCGGAAGACAAACCCCTTAAAAAGTTCATCTCTGCTTTTGACAAATGATATTTTCTCAGCAGTGAAGCTTTCATTGTTTATTCTTCCTCTTTCGCAGTGTTATTCTTTTCATACCAGGTTGAGTATTTCCCTGGTGAGTGAATAAGCCTGTCATTCCCATATTAAACACAATGCTGGTCCAATAAATGGACACCACCTGTTTAAACGGTCAGTGCCATGTAAGGGTCAAGCAGGGTCCTGTTTGATTGGCCACATCGAATGGTCGGAACACGCCGCGTGCCCTCTGTGGTAACTTTAAAAAATGTTCAGGAAGTTTGGTTCACCCTTTACGGCCTAGGACATTTCCTACAACAGGAGTTAAGCACTCAGGACAGGAAACCATTTGCTGTGGCTGTAAGATCTCTTTAATGACTGTCTAACTAGAAACAGGCCGGCCTAATTCAGTGCCTGGAGCCAGCAGGAATGGCCTTGCATCTAGACGTTGTTAGAATATTTACTGCTTCTTCGATGGGAGTCTTTTTGACACTGCTGCAATAAAATTTACAAGGAATCCCTTTTTAGCGTGATGCGAGGCAAAGTGTGGTCAAGAGGGGAAAAACATGCTTGAAAAAGTAGCGGGCCATTAAAGTTATCATTTGTCTTTCTTTATGTGGACTTGGAACTCTGGATGGCTGACATTTAAACAGCATTTGATCGGCTTTGTCCCCGCTTGCTCAGAATGCTCTTTGTTGATCGTCAGCATCCTCTGACTTTGCAGTGTGTCGGAGAGGGTAACTGTGTTGAATAGCAGTACCTAAGTTTTAGTATATGTGAAAGGGTCAGCGTTGTCCTTGGGGAAAAAAGCTGCTGATTCAGACATATTGAGCTTTTCATGCCCTCGAAGGTTCTCTTGACTGCTGTCAAATGTTGTACTTCAAATCAAAGTCTTGCTGTCACAAGAGCTGCACGACATCTACATGTACCTTAGAGCTCAGCACTAAACAAGTGACTCGGTAACTCCGAGAGTGGTTATGGATTAGGAGTGTTTGTGTACATGTCCATGTGTCTCATGCCTATGTGGGTGTCCATGCACCACCATACACAGAGTGTAAGTGCTCCCGCTGACGGAGGAAATGAGCTGGGACCACCAGAGGTGATTGTGCATGTGCAAGCAGAGCCCAGGATTGGCTTGTTCCAGCACTAGGCCTGCTCTGTGACCCACCAAGCATCATACCCCCAACCTTTGTTTAATAAGCCCAGGGAGTGGTAGCCCTTTTTTCTAAAGTGCCACCGTGTCTGGACAAACTGACACACTTCAGTTTCACTGCAACCCCTCCACCCTCCTCTCTCTTTCTTCCACTGTGGATTTAAACAAATGCAGTCAAACCCAATTAGGGGAGAGTGAGAGCAGCACAGGAGAGGCGCTGGTAATAGTAACTTTGTTCAGCTGGTTCCTGCTGTGACCAGCCCTCATTTAAATGAGCCGCTTGATAACCCTCAGAAATACGATCCCAGTAAGAGGGAGAAAGAGGCAGTCTCTCCACTTTCCTTGTTCCCAGCAGAGCGTCTTTTAACAGGCCTCTCACCTTTCTGTGTTGAGGAGCACAACAATGACACAGATGAACCAGCTCAGACAAGGGAAGTTGGCATTTATGCTCTGCAACAACATGTAATCGTTTTTAACTTAACGTGAAATACAGTTTACAATAATTTTGTTACCAACAATCGAGTATCTGATGCGTATATTTCTTCAAATCCTCGTGATGTTGTAAATCTGCTCACAGAAAACTTCAGTTTCTTATTAGGATAAAGACTGAAACGATGAACAAATCTCAAGTAAACATTTAAATGTCAGCCTAGTACCCCAATAGGTTGGTAACATATCAGACACTTGCTGAATCACTCAAATGTGCCAAACTCCGCCCATCTGAGGCTTGGAGTGGGATAAAACAAATGCTTACAACTCCAATTTGACCCAGGTTTCCTGACAGCTCCCGAGCAAACTTTGAAGTGTTCTTATCATTGATTTTGTGTGTCTTGTCTAACGTGTCTCCCAGACAGGCCCAAGCTGAGATGAGTGTTAAAGTACTGTTATCCACATCATTACATGTGAGGTAATGGAACAATTGATAAGGTGCCTTACTACCAACTGGGTAAACAATGCATAAAAAAAAATCTGTCATCATTCCCTACCCACCCAAAGCTGTATTTGTGCCAAATGGGTGATTTGGTTTCTGAAGCTAAGGTGGTCTATTATCTATCATTGAGGAGCAAAACCAAGAATCTTAAAAAAGAGAAAAAAAAACAAAACAAAACTGTTTTTTGTGAATACTAAAATATGATTCATTCCTCTTATAGCTGTTTAAATTTTGTAGCTCAAAACATCACAAAACATGCTTAACACATACATAACAACCTAATATGTAGAAAGACAACAAAAAATAGAAGTTTGCAAATGTTAAGGCATAATTTCTCCTTGAAATGAATAATTTTTGCACAGACAGTAAGAAATCAGCATAATGGTTGTAAAGCTGACTTGGATAGAGGATAGTGAGCTGGAGCTTGACTGGGGGAGTGAGGAAGCTTTGATCCGCTCCTCTATATGTTTCACACGAGAGAGCTGCGGAAGGCAGATGGCCCTTTTGTCATTGTGAAAATAAAAATCCAATAAACATGGTAATTATATATAATGCAGAACACTGTTAATGTGATCTCACAATGGGATAGTTTTTCCTCGTCTTCTGGCTCTAAGAATGGCAAATACAATTTATGAGAGTTTTTCTAACCTACACAGCAGCTGATACCCACAAAGGTGCTTGTCTGACAGACTGCATCAGGCCTACCTTGAATTTGATAAATTTAGGAAATATTGCCACTTTTTTATCCCATATCAAGCATGTTTTTACTATATTTTGAACTCATAAAAATAATAAGAATTATACAATACAATAACGATATACTTTATTGTCCCCACTGGAAAATTTGTCTTGGACTCAGACGCCACACACATAAATGCCTCAACATATACATACCACAAGAATAAAACACACAGTCCACTATTGCACATCACAGAATCTTGCACATACCACAATACTGCACACACTCTGTGGTGAAACACCATGAAAATGATCGCACACTCCCTGCAGCCTTAAGCAGCATTTATTTTAAAGCTTTATAGAGTCAGGTACAAAAGTGTTTTTAAAACCGTTATAGCCTAAATATTTGTCACATTGTGCTAGAGATGTCAGGATTCATCACAAGATATTTAAAAATCGATGACAGTAGTGACGACTCAAGTCGGCTGAGATGTTAAAAATCCCGATACATGTTTTAAATGGCAGGGAGCGCTGACGCTACATATGACGACATCACTGGACAATGTGTAGCAGCAAGTGAAAGGCAGCTATAACATCTAAAGTTATTAATTCACCGGTGTGTAGTCACTTCTACTGTCGCTCTAACTGCAGTCCAGCAGTTATGCTAATTACACATACAAGCTTTACAAGAAACTAACACCTACTATTTGAAATTACCTCCCTTCATACCTTCAAGACCAATGTTAGCCAGTTTAGCTCAGAGAACTGCATGTGATTGAATGTCTCCCCATTACACTGATAGCAGATCAGTGTGGGGAGCCTGTTGGGTCTTTGATAGGCAGTTAATGGTCCATGAGGCATTGGGAAGAGATATCTTGGAAAATCCACAGGTCTCATTGCCCTTATTCCCTTCCCCTCCCCTCGCGGCACCAATCAAGCCGTATCAACAGCCTGTGTTTCCATTGGCACTTTAAGTGACATGATTTACACGACCATGAGGTTGATGTCAGCTCCAGAAAGATGACAAACAATAAAAACAGCCGGGATAACACTCTAACAGCCACAGGACAACGGCGTGTCACTTATGGTGTGGCAGAGATACATTTCAATGTCCCCATGTTCTTTTGTGGGAAATAAAAATGTTCACTTACGCTCTGTTTGGATACAAAATAAGTCATTCAACAACAATGCCATGAAATGGTTGTAATTTTTGTGTGAAATCATTTTCTGACCAGTTCATCTGTTATAAAGAATGGAGCAAAGTTAAATATGTGTTTGGCAGTGTGGGCCCAAGTCACAGCCGATGCATGACACTGTTACATTAATAACACAGATGTTGGGGTGGGCTGGGTTAGAGGGGTTACACGGTCAGGCCCTATTATATACACCACACTGAGGAACCCTTTGTAGGTGCTGGGGCCACACTTTAAGTGCCTCTTTACTTTGGCTCTCATTACACGCTCCAGTCCCTCAGCAGATACTGTTGTATGTGTGTGTGTAGGGACTTGGATGTAATGCAGAAGTCCCTCTGTGGAAGCCAGTGTCGCTAACCAAACATTTCTTTTTCTCCTGCCCCTTTGGGCTCAGTGAAGCCCCTTGATAGCCCTACAGCTTGTCTTGCTGGAGCCCCAGAGGATGCAGACCGCCGGATCCTGATTTATTCAGGCTCTTTTATTTGACATTGTTGTCAAACTTGATTACAATTATGTATATCAGACTCCTTTTTGTTGTTGCTGATTGCTGCACGGTGTTATAATCAGTTTAGTGTGATACGCCACAATGGCAGACAGCTGTTTGAGGGGCTACAGGCGTCTGCTTGGGAAAAAAATAATAAAAACTGAGGTGGTCTGAGATGATTACCTCTTTTAGGGGCAGTGCTACACAGCTGACCAGATCTCTGATGGAAGACCACACCCAATTCTGTCCCCAAAGAAGTAATCAAATTTGCCAAACCAGTTGTTGCAAAGTTGTGTTTTTCAACTGAGCAACAAACTGAATTAGAATAACTGAGAGGTGTTTGATAGTCATGAATCATTCAAACTAGACTAAAAATTTTGTTGTCTGGGCTTAATAACTTTCTAAAATACAAAAGTACACAAATTACAAGCTATAAGGATTCCTTAAATTTGAAGAGCCTTACTAGTTGTAGGTTGTGAAGTTTGCCCCACCTTAGAACTGTAATAATATTCCTGGGGTCAAATCAAAAGAGTTTATTTCTTCTGTAGCATGAACTTGTGCTGCAGACTTCAATCTCTCCTTCTCTTGGCCAAAGTGTTGTGTAGACACATGGCTCGGTTAATTAACTGCTTATTATTTTTGGACATGCTTCTGCCAACATAACTCATCAAAATGCATCAGCCCGTGCAACATCTAATAAAATATCTTGCTATTTGACACAAATTTAAAGGAGCAGTGTGTAAAAATGATAGGAGTTATTGTATCACCAAAGACACATTCTAACTGCTTCTCTGTATACTCTTTGCTGAAGCTCTCTTTGGATGTAGCTTGTAGCTGCTGTTACCTTGTTAGCTCAGTTAGCCGTGTAGCTAGGGGCTCTGTTAGCTGACTGGATCTGCCCTGACTAGGAGCTCTTAGCACTGAATCTCGTCTTTTCATGCTGTAAATTTATCCCATAGAGTCCCACCGGTCAGGTTTTAACACATGAATTTTAACACATGAATCAACACTTAATGTGTGAAGTCACATTATCATGTCCTAACACCATTTCTTACGAGTATAATCAATAATATATATCTTTTGCACACTCTCCATTCATGGTTGTGTTCCAGGTCCCAGATATAAATGTTGCGTTAAACGAGAGAAATAATGCAACAAGAGTCATTTGTTGTTAGACATTTCGCACTCGGCAGAATGACAAGCAGCTAACAGTCAGTAGGTAAAGGCGACAACATCAGGTACTAATCCATTTTAAATGGACAGACCAAAATACTAATACTGATTAGTATTTAGTAACTGTAACTCGTTACCAAGTAACGTCTTTCAGTAATTTTCCTGCCACTGCTGAGCCATGCAGCCTCCCAGCGAACCGGACTGGGACTGAACAGAGTCTTAAATACAAACTGTAGCCGGTTTGATGTCAGGGATTACAGTACCAAAGTATTTTACGGTGACTCTGACCAGGACTCTGATTCCTGGGACCAGGAAGGCATGGCAAGTGGGGACAAGAAAAGTGTTAAGCAGGAGAGGAGCAAGAGGGTGGTCGGGCATCACCAGCAGGGGTTATCGTGTCTAACCCTGTGAAAAAGGGTTAATTTAAACCAAACCAGAGTTAGTGATTATTGGAACAATGGAAAGGAAAAAAAACTAGATGGTTTTGGTGAGTTTTCTTTTCTTTCTGTCAAGTTTTATTGAAAATTTTTAACAATGAGTTAACAAGGCATTTAAGGCTGCGTTTATATGGGAGCAGCCATACAAAAAACGGAAAGGTCTTTTCTTTGTGTCTTCAAAACGTGTCTGTGTTTACACGAACAACCGAAAGCCCTGTAGTAAGCATGCTGGGCCAGTAGTTGGCGGTGTAAGTTTGTAATGACAAACCGCTGGAGCTGCCAAAGTTGTTAACTTCTTTGTGCTGCTGAGCCCTAAGCAGCCACCAAATTAAAGAAATTCAGCGGTAGATTTGTTAAATGATGTTACAAACACTTAAATGTGCCAAAACAGACTGTCATCACACTCGACCTGCTTACGGTGCACTGTGGAGTGTTTGATCAGAGTTTGGTAGTGGCTAGAGTGGAATGCATTGACTTGCGCTAGCATTAGCATTAGCGTCACCTCTGCGTTTACAGGCACTCCGCTTGCCAATATAGCAGGGGATTAGTTAACGTTATTGGGCGCATAACCATACGTCGGCGCTGTTCACAGTAGTGCTGCAACAAGTCTACATTTTGATGGAGAAGCCTTATTAAACTCATCAGACTCAGAAGCACAAACACAGTGAGGTAATCCGCCATTGTTGTTGTTGTCTCCTACCTGTGCATGTAATGAGAATGTAATGCGCATGGGCGAAGTGGGCTATGACGTCACAGCATTTTCAGTGTGCGGTTTTTGGGGGCGCCAGCACCCTGTTGTCATGTAAAAGAAAGGCTGTACCTCAACAAAAGTGTTTCTTTTGATGTGAAAACTTGGGCTGTGTAAACTAGGCCTAAATGTCAGACAGGACAGATTGGCCTAGCTAGTTAGCATGTTAACTTCACCAGATATTTCTCTAATACAATACAAAAGTATCTTTGATATAATGTTACAATACAAATACAGTACAAATACTTATTCACATTCTGATGATGTCAATTAATTTTTTATATATTTTAAACATTAATTCTGCCCACGTATTACACATTGCTTCATTAAAAAAATATTCTGAAAAACCTGTTGCTCAAAGGAGCAGTTTTAATAATCAGAGCTCCTTCCACATATCCTAACTGCTCACTTTGTCCAAGAATCTTAGCTGAAAAATCAAATTAAGGAAACTCTGAAGTCGTATTCTTTCGGTCACCACCCAAAGGTCATGACCATGGATGAGAGGTGTAGCGTAAATAAACTAGTAAATCAAGAAATTCACCTTTAGGCTCAGTTATTTCTTCACTGTTACCGTCAGGTACAACACTGAATAAATTTGGTCACTGTGCCAATCTTGCAGTCAATCTCATGCTCCATTTTAGATTCACAGTAACAGAAGACATCATTACTTAAAGTTACAATGTGTATTATCTTTGGAACTTCTTAAAAATCTGGTTCTCTTCAATGCTCATGAGAGCCAACACTTCATAGATTCAGAGAATTAATCCAAATCAAATAGAGCACAAGAAAGCAGCCACGCTTGTTTCTTTGTGCTAATCATGAATATGGTTGTTAATAATGCCCATTGTGAATTTGGCTAACTCGCCACTGCACTGTCATATGCATAACAGAAGTGATTATTCACTGAGTTGCCATTGTCAAGCATTGTCAGTGATGGCACAGTAGCAGCATCAATCTGCTGTCAGTCACATGCTGAATCTCACAAACCCTAAGGCAAACATCTAAATGTGTAAGAAAAGCACTGCATATTATTTTCAGACATCAGTGGCAGCATGCCTGTAAGCAATGAAACATTATGCACTCTTCCATAAGCAGTGTGTTCAAAAGGAGCTGCAGGTATTTAGAGCATTTTGTTTTACTATTGACTTCATACTAATGATTTGCCCGTCCTGTCATCATGAATCACTCAACATTCATTCTGAGAATTAACTTTCAACGGCACGTCTGATTGAGCTTTTGAAATTAATGGCAACACAGAAAATCATGTTGTTTTGGTACTGGTTAAGAACATCAAAGGTTAGAACTTAGACATGTTTGATTTAGCCCCAACAGTTCCAAGAGTGATGAAATTCAAATGGTCTAGTAGTTTGTTTTTTTTTAACCACACAAGGTCCCAAATTAAAACAGAAATGGCAGATCAGTGTATCCTGCTAATAACAGTGGTCTTCTCCAAACCTTGGTTTGGTCAGTAGCTCATTATAAAGCTTGAGCAGCAGATGGGCCCCTTGGATTCTCCTCATGACTTGTCAGAAATGTTGTGTTCGTGTTTAGGGAGAGAAAAAGAGAAAGGGCCGTACAAGGGTGTAGTAGGGCGCAGCCGCCGAGCCCCGCCTGTCAGTTCACATGATGAATGAATCAGTTTCACATCAATCTGATGCTGAGCAGCTATAATTGGATTATTTACCCAGCACAGAGGCACATGGGGTCTGACCATCCTAACCCCAGGTGGGAGCTGGACTTCTGCTCTCAGGCCATGTACTCTGACCCACAGTCAATATCCGTCTGTTCTGCTGGTTACCCCCAGTTAACACCAGCAAAATCTAATAGTTGCAGCACATTTCAGTTTGCCATTGTGCAGATGCTTCTATTCACAGCAAGCGCAATGCGTCCATTGTGCTGTCTTAAATAATCCTAGGACTGTAGATTTATTGTGTTTAGACTTTTAAATTAAAGTTGAGGACAGAGGTATGATTATTGATTATTTATAAATGCAAGGCCAAGTTAACAATCACTAGTCTAACCTATGCATGTCATAGGGGTTTGTACGTCACTTAAAATTTGTAGAAGAGGACAGGGCTATTTATTTTATTTTTTATTTTTTGCATGATCAGAATACAAGTCCATAAATTATTGGACTATGACACAATACTTGTGTGCAGATATTATGTATTGATTATTGCAGCAGCTCCTCTTTTGCCTTTGCTGTTACATTTAAAAACAGTTTTTACCCAAAGATATAGACTCTAGATTTTATTGATTTTTACATTTTGATTGAATAACCTAGATAGAAGTGATGAAAATAAGTGAACTTTATAGGTGCTTTAAAGTGGATTTTGTAGTCTTCGGTTAAAGCAAGTCTAGCTGTTTCCATCTGTGTTTTAGTATTTATGTTGAGCGAAGATAGGCCTGCCGACTAGTTTTACAGTTAACATGCAGATGTGAAAGTAGTGTCAAATGTCTCTTCTAACTCTTGGCAGAAATGTGATTAAGGTAATTTTTTTCCAAAAAATGGAACTATTTTAAGCATCAAACACGTGGTCTACAGAAATAAATGTTCTCACAACAAAAGGAGGAAGCTACGACTAGAAGGAAACTTTTTCTTACTTTTTTTCTTTTTTTTTTAACGTCAGGTAAAACGGTAATTCTCTACCAAAACTGATATATTTTTCAAT
>JAPZDX010000001.1:20319326-20331810 GCA_029783625.1 Naso annulatus | reverse complement strand
CTGCCCCCCCCACCCCCCCCCCCAAAAAAAAAAAATCAACAAACATCCACAGCTATCATCATTCTAAAGGAGCTTCTCCCTTGCAGATCGCCTGGCATTTGGTAAGGTGATTTTCAAGAATGGCTTGTTCATGGGGCATTTTGCAGCACATTCCAGCCTGCTCCAGATGGTTCCTCTTTGAAGATAAAAGTCCTGTAAATCTGCGGACAATGGCCCAATGCATCAAACGAAATATCTGCGGTCAAGAATATCAGGAGTGGTTATGGGTAAGCCTTTTATCCACATCTCATGGAACTCTTCAAATAATTGTCCACCTACTGGTAGTTTTTGAACTCGAAATGCCCGTGATTCTTTCCCCCTTCTGTGCTGACCCACTCAGTGCTCTCCGGAGGTCATGTTTTTGGTGATGTGCCTTACTTGGAGAGTTACCTTAAGCCATTTTATCAGCTAAAACAGACTTGGTGGACCTCCCTCTCAGTTGTGTCCCAATTATCTCAGCGAATCTTACAGCAGGTATCCAAATGTCAAGTGTCTTCCATGTTACTTCTCCCGCAACTCCTGCGTGGAGTAGATTCGGTAATTAGTACCTGTGGGATGTGTCAGTGTGATCAGAGGGTGAGAGCTAAGCATGGCTCCATGCTCAGGCGATCCTTCATAACAGCTCTGTTGTTGCATTGTTCAGACGGGGATTTTTATTCAACAGAGCCCCTGAATCACAAGTTACAACAGTGTCAACGGTGTGCAGGTATGAAGGCTGGGGCGGGTGGTGTATTGAGGTGGGTCTTAGTGTTCTCACAGCCTTGAGAATTGCATTCCCACAACTGCTAAGACCGAAAAAGTATGAGTTTGTAGAAGTTTCAAAGTAATTCTGCAGCAGGAAAGGTACTGTGATGGGAATGGAAGAGAAAAGAAACACTCTGGGCATTTTAGTTGAAAGTTTGTTTAGTTTTTTTGCTTACAGCCAAAAGCTCTTCATTTTGAATTCTACAAATATTTCTGCTGAAGGACTTTATCAGTCAAGTTTTTTTTGTCAGTCAAAGGCAGTGTCTCATATGATCACATTCAGCAATACATTCATGGATAGTGTTTTTAACAGCTCAGACCATATATTTCATATTTCATATTTCAAGAACCATGTAGTACCATAGATGTACTAGGTAGAACTGGCCCGTAGAGCAAGAGTTCTTCTCCAGCTGAGCTGCTTAAGAGCAGAAATTCCAGTAATAGAAAAAGCAATTTAGGGGTTTTGTGGTATAACAAAAAAAATGCTTTTAGAGCTAGTGTGCATTACACAATACCAAGTGTGATTGCTACTGAAATTTTAGTGCATCCACTTGTGACACCATCTTTCTGTCTTTGCAAGTGAACAAATGAGGGAGAGTCTGAAAGTGTTCGCTGTTCTCCCCACATTTAAACTAATACTACATTGGCTTCACTTTAAAGACATGCAGGTTTCTACCTCACCCTCCCGGCCACGTGTAAACAGCCATGAACACTTTTGCCCTCAGATGGGGTCACACCAGTTTTTTTCTTTCCAAGTATACTGTGTTAAAGTACTGTGCCTTAACCTCTGGTAAATTAGACCTACATTTTCCTCAGTTATACATCAAACACCCTCACGAAGTTGTGTTCCTGCAATTTCTGAAATAATCGTTTAATTTCTTTTTTGTTTGTTTGTTTGTTTTGTCTTGTTTTGTTTTTTTGTTTTTTTGCAGCAAAACAACAAGAAGCAATAAAGATCAGCTACCTGTTCCCTGGTGACTGAGGCTTGTAGTAAATCAAGTTCAGATTTTGATACTACAGGAGTTTGGATTCGTCTTCAAACAGTGTTACAGTTTGGATGAAACATTTTAATGTACTTAATAAAGGTATTTATGCATCTTGATATTTTGACCATAGGCTCTGTAAATAAGAGAACAGGTGATAAAGCAACACAGAGAAGCTGTGGGAAATCGACTGATGGGGCCGCTCAGCTCAGTGTCTCTGTTTGATATAAGAGCTGTTCTATGCAAAAGCACTCCCCGCTCGTTTTTCCCCTCTCCTCCCCCTTTGTCACTTAAAGAATGCTTGGCGCCTGTGGATTAATTAAAGTCTAAACATTAAATATTGATTGATGCATTATCAGTGGCTCACAGTCGCCTCCTCTCAGATTGATTTCCACTGTGATTTATTGTCATATTTGCAGAGTCATTTCACTTGATAACAAAGAGAAATTGCTTGCAACCTTGGTTCCCCCACCATCACCCCTCCGCATTGACAAGCTCCCTGGTACTTAGCCCTCCTCCCATCCTCCCCCTCTTTTCTCTCTTGTTTCTGTTGTCTCTTTTTATTCTTTCCCCTCTTTTTAATGACTTTTCCTCCTCCATCTTCGCTGTCATTCTCATGCCGTAGAACAATAAGTCTTCACTCCCATTTCAGAGGTGTTTGTAATGTGATGCGGATGCACAAATGTGTTATTGCTCCATCACAAACTGAACATAGAAAACACAGGAGAAATAAATAAAAATCAAAAATATCAAATCTGTTTGTGTAAAAACATGGAGTTCAATTCAAACACTTGGAATTTATTTCATAAGAGAAAAAGTGTTTTCCTTTTTCTTTTAATTTATATTATCAAGGTGCAAAGCAAGAAACAAAATACCCAAATATGTTTAATTGTGTGAAATTGATCTCTTTTATACATGAGGAAAAGAATGTAATTCTTGGAAAAAGAAAAATCAAAAACAGGCAGGGTAATTTTCTGTTACAGGTCTGCTCTCCAGTCGTCATGCCATTTTCATGTGCCAAACATAATTTACGATTTTTCTCCTCAGCCGTCAACTGTGAACTCTATTAATTTGTTGGGGGGGAGTCTGATTTATAGGCTTATGAGCCCATGTATCCACATCATCATTTGTTAGCCAGATATTTGTTGCCAACTCCCTGATGATGGCATCATCCTAGTTCTGCATAGCACAGACACACATTGTGAACAAAAACACACACACACACACACACAGACACTTAAAATAATCCATGATATTTAACAATTACATATATTGAAGAAAAAATTGTCCAAATATCCCTTATTTTCCGCTTAAACTCTGCTGCCTCCTGTGTCTGAGCAGCATCATGTCATTTTCTTTCCGACTGTAAAACTCTTTACCTTACTGTTACCATCTAATTAAGCTCCCTCTCTGGTATAATTTAGATGCTATTCTTACACCAGCATTAGGGGAACACATTACAGTGTACAGTTGAGGGATTCTTTGCCATCCTACTTATTAACACTTTGTCAAAACACAAAAATGCTTTGTTTACCAACACTTAATATTTTTAGAACTTCTACTCAAATCAACTCATTATTTTAGGGGCTCAGGACAAATTGAGTTTTCCTGATTGCAATTGGATTTGTTGACATTGAATTATGAGATATGTTCTAATTTGTGTTTATTGCACCTTTGTACGTGTGTGTGTGTGTGTGAGAGAGAGACTCTTGACAACGAAAATCTTGTGGGTTTAATTCTTAAGCCGGCGTTAAGACAAGGGACTCATGTCCTCCAGGTCTCACACGGTATTGTGTTGCCAGCTAAATTACATTATCGCTCATGAAGAGATGGTGTGGGAAGCACCGTGTTTCCAAATGAGGAAGAGAACTGAACACATGTGATGCGAGCATGGTTCAAACCAGGCAAACTCCATAGTCCAAAATTGTCTAAATAAATTTGCACTGCAACACTTTGTAAAAGTTTCCTCCAGAGCTATATGCATTTGTTGCAGAGCACAATAGGTAGCCTGCTTCACATGAATATGCAATAGCTGGAAAATTTAAAGTAAATCTACCTCCTGTGTAAGTATTAGTAATAATTTTCTGCCTCCTTTCAGGCATTTTGGCCTTTTTAGAGCATACATTTTAATTTCCAGCTGATCTGTAAAGGAATTTCAGCTTGGCTGCTCATTGGCTCTTCAGCCATACATCCTCTATTCAGAACAATGTGCTTAATCAAGATAGCCCCTCTGCGTTTGACATCCATAATCAGTATGCAGTGAGGAAAATTATTCAATTAACCCTAATTAACGCTGTAATATTCTACAACTGCATAAAGATTAGACTATTGCTTTGACTGCTTCGAAGCATGTTCACACACACTCTACAAGCTCATCTATTGTCTGGGAGCGGTTAATTAAGGCTAAATTTGCTAATTGTTCATTTGTATTTTTTCTATTGGCCTGTCATGATAAATCACTGTGCAGTAATTCATCTCGTCCGGTGTACTTCGTCTCTGTCGCATAGGAGCTTGTGGTGCGGCTGAAGATGAAATGTTCATTGTTAGCATCATCTGTCACACTGTGGGAGAAGAGTGATGACACAGCTGTGATTTTCCTGAGCTTTAAAGTTCCAGGCCTCTTACCCATACAACCTGCTTCAGTTCAGCTGGGTTTCAATTAATAATCGCAACAATTTTTTTTACTTCTTTCCTGCTCTTTAGCACAAGTACTTATAAACACATTCACTTGGGCTACATCCATGACTCCGTTTTAAATTAAAGATGCATCGATACTGACACATTTCAGCCTGGCATCCGGCGTCTTAGCAGCCCTAAGACGGAGCAGTTTGAGACGCTGCTGTACCAGTTTTGTTCTGAAAATG
This sequence comes from Naso annulatus, assembly GCA_029783625.1. Taxonomy (NCBI): domain Eukaryota; kingdom Metazoa; phylum Chordata; class Actinopteri; order Acanthuriformes; family Acanthuridae; genus Naso; species Naso annulatus. The sequence continues at coordinate 20,327,180 of JAPZDX010000001.1, read as the reverse complement.
AATGTGGCACATCTTACCGTGGACGAGCAGAGACAGTGGTGTTTGGAAATGCTACAAGTTTTACAGTAAAAGCTTAAGTCAAAAGATTATAATTACACCTACATACCTTTTAAAATCTCGTCCTGCCATCATCATGGCCTCCTTGGGCAATGAATACTATTCCTGATACCAGGTGACTACGTTACCTGCTCTGGGATGACTCTCAGTCTACATGTTTTTCTTTTTTTTTTTTCGCCATGGCCACTTTATACTCTTGTGTTACTCGGAGTAACAACTCCATCTCATCATACATCTGTGAGAAGAAATCTCTGGTCTTGCACACTTCTCACCGTCTGTAGTTCTGTCTTAAAATGCAGTGAACCCCCCCCGGGTAATGCTTCCTGTTTACACTGCCTCGTGCATGTTCAGTGTACCTGAATGGCCATGAGATAGGCAATGCTTTTTAAGGCTTGTAAGTATGGATGGAGATTAAAACTCTGACGGTGCCTCACTACTTATATGGATGAGGATCGTTTTCGTTTTAAGACAGTCACTCCTAAATTTAAAACGGAGTAATGTGGATGTGGCCCTACAGATGATGTAAGCAAAACAGGCCACACTGCAAATCTGCAACACCTTCAACAGTCTAGATTAGCCGTTGCCAACCTTTTTTTGCATAATTTTTGGAAAAAAACAGAGGGGAGGACAATTTCCAAAAAATTTAATGGGTAACTTCATCTTCTGATCTGAGCTTGAACAACACTGAATAATTTCTTTTTTTTACTTGAAACAACTGTCTCCAGCACAATAAAATTATGCAACAAGATCATAATCTACCATCTTACAGTAATTATATTGCAACATGCACCATGCCCACATCGTGGTCGAAGAAATTGAATTTAAAGGGCATCTCTAGGAGGCACGGTAAGACGACGACTACCAAACTTAAACACTGCGTTAGCTGACTATAGCTAGCAACAGTCCAGTAGTTAAAACAAACCTCGCCCATGCTCGCCACTCAGCACTCATCACACTCACACCACCACTCAGCACTCAGCTAACGCAGTGTTTTACCGTGCCTCCGTCTGAGAGTACTGTGTCCTCTGACCCGGATATGAGCAACACGGATGCCGGTAAGTTTGAATTTGGTTAAATTATCTTTTTAAAACGAATTTTAAAATTGAAGCAGAAGTCAAAATGAGGAAACGTGCAACCACAGAATGATTTTAAAATATCTCCGGTGCTCATACGTGAGCCCATACGTGCACTTTTACTTAGCACTGTATTCTTGAACAAAAATGAATATAAACGTGTGGATGGTATGAGATAAACTGATCATAGGTGACTTTGATTTATGAGGCAAACATTGATTATGACTGGAGATGCCCTTTAAAAGAACCTTACCACTTTTGCCTGCTCTTCTCTTCCTTGTCCTTGCTCTTCTTATCATCTTAACTTTTTCTTCTCCTTCTTCTTCACTTCACTTCACTTCTTCTCTTCACTTTACCTTTTCACCACAGTCACATTCTCCTCCCTTACTCATTTCCTCCATTAGTTTTTCATACTCTGTTCTATTTTTCCTCTTGTCTCCTTCACATCTCTTTATTCTATCGCTAATCCTCCTTTCCTAAATCAGAGCCACGTCATACAATACTGTAATAGCTATTACATGGTAATCTTTACAATAAACTATGTCACAGTCACACCACTGACAGTAAATGTTACTGTCAGGGAAGAAGGTCTTCACTCCGCTCCAACTCTGACTTATTTTTTTCTTCTACCCTCATAAATAACGTTGATGGCGTCTTCTTTTGTCTGTAAGTGAACCATCAAAATACAGAATCACAACTGCTACGTCTATTTCACTTTGCCCACCCCCCAGTCTGCAATCTCCTCTCAAATCTTCCCTATTGTCTCCAGCTTTGCGGCATCAGGGTGAGCTCGCCTAAGTAACCTGGCTGGGTGGTGATAGATTTGTGTAACTAACATTATGGTAGGGATTTCCAGCGGTTCATACCATTGTAGAAATCAAACTCACCCCTTGCTGTTTAAGAAGCGTTTGACCAGTAACAAGTTGAAATCAACATCATCAACAGACACCGGGGTCTAAATACCGTAATGACAGAAGCCAGGCACAAAGGAAAATTGTAAAATAACAATAATGTAAGGCTAGGAAATTTTTTGAGGGGCAAAAGGCCAAAATGAAGGGGCACAGCAGCCATGGCTGCTGTGAAATTCCTGCCCTGGCCGGTAGGGTCATGGTTAGCTTTTTACAAACTTTGCAACTCAAAGACAGAAGTTCTGGAACATAACTTTGTGTAGTTAGCACGTTCATTAAAACTTACTACTGATACAGAAACCTGTGATTTGTATTTATGATAGAGGTAGTGCAGTCAGAAACTGTAAGGGTGTCAAATTCCACAAATATACCAATTTTATACATCATGCCGATTTAAAGTTGTTTGCCAGCTCAGTGGTTCACTTGTGCTGTGGCAGTATTTTCTATCGCTGAAAGAACAACAGGCATATATTTGTTGCTTCAAAGACATGTAAAAGGTGTGTCTACATACAAAACAGACAGGGTTGTTTCCTGTGTGGTTGGCTGCGGGTGGAGATCCCCAGAGGGAAGAGGGAGATTTAGGATTTCAAGGGGGACAGAAAAGCTGAGATTTGCCTGCTGAGACAGAATGAGTGAGACCACGGTGTGAGCATGACACAGGTCAGCAGTAGGCGGAGGAGGCTGTGACTGATGACGCTCAGGCTGTGGAGGCATCTCACTACAGATCCAGCCTCCCCTGTGTGTCCTCTGCCTCCTCCCTTCTCTCCTGCAGTTCACTTCTCTCCATCTGTTAAGATACAGCTCAATACAGCTGTGCTCCGTGTGCAGACCACAGCAGCCCCTCAGGATACCGCTCGCTGCGCTGAACTGATTCAGCTCCACTCCTGGGTGGCAACTCTTTCAACATCAGCCAAACCAGATCAAGTTGACATTTTTGGTGTGAACTTCAGGAAACTTTTTCTTTTTTCCTGGGAACTTTAAAAGCACAGGTGTTTGAGCATTCGGTGTATTAAAGGTGTTGTAAATATCTATGGACTCTTCTCTGCTTTTTTTTAATTATTGGAGAGGAATTTTATGTGGACACTGAGGCGCTTTAGGCAGATTTCTGACCTGGACACTAGGGGAGACAAGGAGGAGACAAGCAGGATGGACTTCACTTACCTTTGGATCCTCACCATGACGCTGATGTTGATCCAGCAGCATCAAGGTAAACCCATTTCAATATCTTACTCTGTGGCTCCAGTCAGGGTTCAAATAAGGAACAGAAATTTATAGATCTGACTCTTGGATACGTGAGGCCTTGCATAACTAAATACTGAGGCTTAAACATGTAATATCTAGTTTTTGTGGTATTTACGTTTCTCAAGTTTCCCTTTCTCTGCTGTCTGTAACAATTAAACATCTTTGCCTGAGCTGTTTTTTTTCCCCCGCAATTTCAGTGTTTTTGTGTTTGCTCCCTTGGGAATTTATTCACTGACTTGCCATGTACTTTTGTACAGATGTTCATAATGAAACCTGACTATCAGCACCATCAGCAGGTCACATTTGTCATCCAGTAAAATAAATTCATGGGTTGGCACAAAGTTTGATTGACTCATTCATCTTTGAAAACGATGCTTCCTATTGATTTGAACGGTTGCTTTGCCTTGAGCTGCTCAAAGGGTTTGCTGGGAAATATCTTAACAAATATCTGAATTACAACGAAATTTGGTTTAAACATTTATCTTCCTCTCGGGATGAGCTGTAATAAATTTTCATGTAGCGCCACCATCAGGTCAGTGTTTCAATTTGTCCCATTCTTTGGTTTGGTAGTCAAGGCAACATTGCATCGAAGCCTTTCACAAGTAAATGAAAGACAAGAGGCACCTATTAAAAATGTATTTTTAGTGTCATGTTGTATGTCAATGCTTACTGTTGATAGGTGCCACATACAGAGGGAGTGCGTCCCCTTCAGTAGACAAACGGAGAGCGACAAACAGAGAGAGGGGGGAAGAGAGGGAAACACACATTTCAAACACGCATAAGAAAGTTATTTTGCTGCCATCCTTTCCATCACAACACAAAAGAGCAACAAAACAACAATCAGTAATTTTTCGCACAATTCTTGCTTTTGACTTACATTTTGTAATTGCTCACAGCACCAGTGCAAGATGATCGAAGTGGCTTTGAAGTTCGTCTTTTAATATTTTTAATCTGTTTGCAAAAATAATCCAGTTAAATGAGATGTTAAGTTATAAATCGCTGCTCTTTTTGTTAAAGTGACATCAGGCTGTTAAAAGCAATGTAAGAATCAGTCAGTTCTCAAATTCAAACTCTTAACACCTCAATAAATCGCCAAGGTAACCGCTAACTGCAGCTAACTGGTACTCACGTTAGCTAGTTAGCACAGTTAGCTCAGTTAGCGGTTACCTTGATGTGGAAGGGAGTGTTGGTGTTCACACTTTGTGTACAGGAGCTCTGGAGGAGGAGGGGGGTTTTGGGAGCCGGGCAGAGGGGACAGGTTAGAGAATCCAGCTGGAGGGGGACGCTGCCATGAGCTCCAAAAACAGAGCCAGACGAGCTGGACACAGACCCAGGATCAGCAGCCTTTCTGTGAGCACACCTGGACTGGCACCAAACAACCTCTGAGACCAACAGAGATCAGTTTGACCCCAGGGAATACAAACAGAGGTGGTTCATAAAATCCAACATATTGTTCCTTTAATATTTCATTGCCATCAGGTCTTGGTTATTAGCACTTTATGTTGATACGCTAAACTGGCTTATTTGAATCCAAAATCCTAGTATAATATCACGCTTAATTGGCAAAACTGCCTTAAATGGAGCAAAATATTTTGAGCATCTGGTGGTAGTTCGTCTAAATGTCCCTATTAGTCTCATTGAGAAAAACCTTTTTGTCTTTTTTTGTTTGGCATATTAGAATCCATGTGGAAAACAACCAGGCAAGTGTTCAGGTTTTCTTTCACACATCTCCAACTGGAAATACTGCGGCAAATTCAGCTCAAGTAAACAAGTTAAAATGAAAATTTGAAAAGCTTCAGTTCACTCTGCTAACACTTTTGTGTTGGAGCAAAATATCTAAAGAAGATGGCTATCATAAAGAAATAGCATATTTTTTAGAGTTCAAAAGCCTGGAACAAAGCCCCTTTGGGCAATGCAACCTTATTCCTCGACCCTCCCCTGACCCCTGAGACTTTTGTACCTCAGCCCTCTCCTCTACTTTCTCTCCCTGCCTCCCCTGATCCCCCTTTACCTTCTGGCCGTACGAAATATCCTCTGCAAAGAGCAGAGACACTAAACTCTCATATAAGAGGGCAGTAATTATGATTACCTGTCACCCCCTTATTATTCATGTATTAACACAATCTGCTGGATGCTCTGTATAAAAAGACTGTATACCTCTAAAAGGTCCAACATGCCTGTCGAGAGATATGAGTGTCAGTGAGTGAACTTATTCATTCCTCCATGATTTCTGACAGCGTGTCTTGGAAGCATGTTGCCCAGCTGCTTTCGATAAATGCACAACAGCTTCACAAATGACTGCAGATGTTTTTTGCAATAATGAATAAATTCAAACATGTTATCGAGAGTGAAATCAGCCTTTGAAACGGCAGTAAATTCACTGATCTTTTTTGCCGCATTTGCCTTATGTTTTGCTGTTTTTTAATTCACATTGGTTAGCTGATTGAAATTAGCATACAGTTCAATGCATTTATTGTCTGTGCAAGCAAATGACGTACGATAATTAGACCTCCACTCTCTGTCCATGGTGCTGAAATATGTGCCGAAATAAGTACAATGAAAGTTATCTCTGCTCTCTAAGTTCAACATTACATGCAGACATCAGACCTTGTCATATTACTCAGGTCCCGTTATACCTGAGCATACTGTGCTGTCATGTCACACTGGCATACCACACATGAACCAATGTCCCTGATGCTGAACCACTTTTTGGTAAAGTTCAGAGGAAATTGGAGGAATGGTGCAACTGACAGACACACAAACCACTCCCAAATTACAGTAGTACGACATGGGGATAGAATCTCAGGCAGACAGGCACGTTGCCTGAGGATAGGTGTGTTGCTGCTTAAGTTGACTGAGTCATTAAAAAGAAAAAATGGTGCTTGTGGTTGAGAATCCTGAGTAGCCTAAATCCAGTCATTTCCTCTTGTTCAGCTCTGTGCATGGTCATTACAGGGAAGCACTTATCGCAGGGAAGAAACACAGACATTTTTGTGGAACATGGAGCATGCTGACTCCCTGGCTCATGTCACCTCCATGAAGTTAAAGAAATATGTTTAAAGTGGAGTCCTGTAGGGCCTCAAAGGAATCTACAGGCATTTCTCCAGCAACATGTTCCCTCTCCTCTTCCTCTGCTTTCCTGGCGATGGCTTCTTCATTGTCCGTACATTTACATTCCTTTCCACTCTTCTCTTTCTGCTGTCTCTCATTTTTTCTTTCGTCACTGTCTGCGCCAGTCCATAGGTCTTCAGCTCTGCTGCCTGTTTTGAGTCCGTCGTGTGTCACAGCCAGACATCTGTGGCCTATTAGGGTTTGCTCCACAGAAAAGAGCTTTGAAATCACAAGACAAAACCAGAGTGTCTATCTTTAAACACCTTGGGCACCAAATAAAAACTAATAGCCCATATAACTACAGGAATGGCAGACTAAGCAGGGGAAACGTCCTTATGCAATCGGTGCGTCTTCATGCCATCACTTTGAGAAACCTTGTTTAACCAGACGCCTCAATAATTTATCGCACAGATATCATCACATATCATACCAGCTCAGTTATTCCAAGGAAAGCTGCTCAGAAGTTTCTTACCATAAAAGCCAAAGACACATTAAGCACAAGTGTCAATCTCTGGCCAACTGTCAACACCTTGACAAGTTCATGGCCAACAATGGGAGTGAATTAGAAAACATAGCACATTTATTTTTAACAAGGTACCCGGCTTCATTTGCATACTTAGTCCGGCAGTTGTTTAGCGAAAGGATCCGTTCAAATGGCATGGTGGCTCAGAAAAGGAAGAAGTAACTTTAATTCCCCTGGGGAAACTGATCCTCTGCATTTGACCCATCTTACTCAGAGTTAACCTTAACTACATACAGTAGGAGCAGTGGGTTGCCGCTAGGCTTGGGTCGGTGTCCGGTTTTACCGTTCCGGACTAGTGCACAGGCATAAACTGGTTTACTTTTTACAGATTAGCTAAACCAGCATTTGTCATAATGTGAGATCCTGACAAATCAGCAAACATCTGCAGCATCATGCACTGACACGGCCTGATGATGCACATAAATTTTATTGGTATTGCATCCACAAGCAACAAGACAACATGATAAACATATCATGATGTTTGATTTGGCCACAAATTAAAATAAATGGCAGCCAGACCATGCACACTGTTCCGTTTGGAGTTCAAGCTGTTGCTGCACATTATAATAACATTATCAAGACACACAGCCTCAAGCTTAGCTATTGGTGTCAGGAGGACAGGAGGTTTTCTATCATTAACTACTGCTCATGAAATCATTACTTCTGCACAGTATCAGTGGTGGAAATTCCAGAAACATTGGAAAGCTTAACAACATCGTGCCTGTGTTCATAAAATAACCAGAGTTCCGTTACTGTGTCGCACAGCCACAGTTGAGACGTTAACTTAGCTAGTCATGCCATATAATCCCATGTCTGTGCTGTATCAGCTGGGAAAGTCCCGGAAAAGCTGAAAAACTTGATGACACTGTGTCTGTGTTCGTTGCATAATTCCGTGGTGTAATTAACATTATAAAGTATGTAGTATTCACACACAGCAACA
>JAPZDX010000001.1:20295163-20308847 GCA_029783625.1 Naso annulatus | reverse complement strand
TGCTGTGTGCGATCACAGAGAGAGAGAGAGAGAGAAAGAGAGAGAGAGATGGAGGGAGGGAGGGAGGGAGGACGAGAGGAGGTGGAGGTGAATGACAGCATGACTGAATAGCACTGTGGCCAATCAGATCCTCGATGGGCCGGGCTTCCCATTTGTCCCAGTGCTGCACGGGCCCTCAAACTTTGTTTATTCGCGGAATGCAGTGTGTGATGAAAACGTGTTAGTAAGTAACCCCCCTTTTGCCTAATAATAACCAAATGAAACTGATTGGGACGTCGGAACACACTGTGGACTTTTGGGAACGCGTACTGGTGCCATTTTACGCACGGAACATGCTCGCGCGACACTGCGTTTTAGCGCACCGGGAGCCACGATTGAAACTCTTCAGAGAGTAGGTGTCGATGTACAACACAACAAGAGCTGAATTACAACGATCTAAATGCAAGAGCGAAGGACGGACAGCCGAGCTGCAGAGAAGAAAGTTGCGAGAAGACCGCGGAGGTTTGAGTTGCCAGCGTCCAGTCAGTCCACAGCTACAAGAGGCAAAGACGCAGAGAAAAACTGTGATCGCTGCTTGATCAATGTGAAAGATTGAAAGTTACTGTCGCAGGCATTGACTCGAGACGCTGACATTCCCCTGTTGTAGTCAAGATAAGCTTTGACTTGGCTAACAGAAGGGGTTAAACCGTATCTAAAGGGAGTTTGGAAAACCCAGCCTTTCTTCCCCATACGGATCAACTCATTGGGTGGGAGCTGAGAGAGAGACAAGAGTCCCCAGCAAATCAGGAGCTAATTGATTAAAGAGACTTCATTTGAATAGGAGGGGGGCTGGCGAGGTGCCAATAGCCTTTCAAAGAAGCCCCCCGTATGATTAATCGCAGAGCATTATTGATAATCATAACGGGGCACATGCGCGGTGGATGGGCTCGATTTACGTAATTTTTGAGAGGGTTTTGTAGTCATTTTTTTATTCTTTGCCTGCTGATGTGCCAGCCAGCATGTCGCGGAGAAAACAAGCGAAGCCGCAACACTTCCAGTCCGACCCTCGTCTGCCCTTATCGGAGCACAATGGTGAGTCCAAGTTACCTATCGCTCTTTTTCACCGAGCACCACGAATATCTCACTTTTGACGGTGTCTTTTTTTTTTTTTTAAATTGTGTCTCTGTCTCTATCTGACGGTTAAAGTTAATACTTAGAAGTGGAGTTTATACCAGTAGTTTTTGTCAGTTTCTTTGACTTCCAGTGTCTTGGTGATGAACGCCTGTGCCACTTTTCACAAAACTTAATTCTCAAGATTTCCATTTTTTTGTCACTTTATTCGAGTTTACAGAGGAGTTTAGAACTAATTTTACATTTTTACCACACTAAAGACTCAATTTTCGGTATTATACCAAAATGTAACTAAATAAGTCAGAGATAATTACGAAAGTCCAAAGCGCCTTTCTCTTTATGTGTACCGCACGTGTGTTAAAAGTTTTGAAACTTTTTACTCTTAATTTAGTTGTAGATCGTATTTAAACTACCTTCGAAACTCTCCTGGAATGAGTGGCCGGCTTAGTTTCGGTCCTTTCCGAGGTTTCCCTGCGTTCAGCGGTCGGTCTCGTTGCGCCGACATGGACCACCCTGTCGCTCTTGCCGGGACTCCAACTTTTCCTGGGTCCCGACCCGGACGTGAATTTCCCTATTCGTGTATTTCAGTCATACACCATGCAGTCGTACAATATTTTAGGAAAATCTCTTGTATGAAAATCAGTCTCAAGAGAGCAGCATTCTCTCTTTGCACACTAACGAGCTTTATCGCCAAAAAAGGTTGAATGAAAAGAGGGCAAACTGCTCGGAGCGCAAAGAAAACACACATTCCTCTGACATCATGAAAATATCCATTCGGTGTACTCATCGTTAATTCTTTTGCTCAGATAGCAGCATTGAGAAGTTAAGTCTCACTCTGAGACGTGTATGCACGCATACACGCAGGCGCGCGCGCACACACACACTTACACACAAACAAACACACACAAACACCATTTCCGTTTTATTGCCAAATAATTTATTCTGTCTAAATCCAAATCAACATTGATAAACTGGCTTTATCATTTTTACTTGCGCCTAGAGAAGCTCCTGTCTGAAGATGATATTTTAGGCTATTTATTCTGAAAAGTTTTGCTGAAAAGAGAACATAGCCTTATACTTAACTAAACTGATTTTTTTTTTCAACGAAGCGACGGTATGGTGAGCTTGTAGGAGAGGTTAACAGTAAAAATCAATGAAGGGAAAAAAATAAGAATTTCGCAACAGAACGTTGCGTTGTTACGTGTATTTTTGTTGACCGACTTTTGGACTTTTCTTTCAAAGGACTCATTATAAGGAAAATATTTACTTTTTCTGGAAATGAAAAAACATTTTCCAAATTAAAATGGAGGCCTGTCTTTTTATTGTCGTGCGTTGTGAGATAGAATTTTGTTGCACAGCATTTTTAATTTTTCGTTATTTTAATTTGTTTCTAATAAGTCGTGCAATGAATAAAACATACAGAAAAAGAGAAATAATAGCCTAATATTTTTTACATTGGCTTAACCTGTTGAACGAGGCCTGCAAATTTAATACATGCGACGTAGATACTCTCAAAGTCACATTGTGTTTAGTGCTGCCTGAAAAGCATGTGCAGGTAATTTGAACAAAACGCATCTTTCAGGAGAAAGCCCTGCATAGCGACACTATTTGCAGCTCATTTCACGTGATTTTTAGGAACATGATGGTTAATGTTAAACCTGGCTAATTCCTGAGTGCTGTCTTTTGCTGCATTTCCCTTTAAATCTAATAAACATAATGAAGAATTACTTTTGTCACCAACCCTGGTAGACTGCAGAAAACAGAATTTCTCAATTATGTCCAATACTTTGCCACATGTTTGAATTATTGCAAGTGTCTTGTGTGTGTTATTATAAGCCTGTGGACTCTGAGCTGAGACTGTGCTCATAGCAAATGTGCTGTGTGTGAGAGTTGTGGTGTCCGGAAGTGAAAACAGAAAGTCTTTGTATTTGTAGCTGAATATCAGGGATGCTGTGGGCCATAGTTACTGGGAGGTCGGCGTGAGAGCCACAGAGGGTGGGATGTTGAGCTGTTTTAACCTTTGCCAGTGTCCCTGTGTGGAGGTGATGAGAGTTCAGGGCCCAGTGTGTCCCTCTCTACGTCGCCGTTGACCCTGCTGATTGGAGCTGCAGGCGGCCCAGCAAGGCCTCGGCTTTTTATTTAACTGTGTGAGTGTGTGTGAATGTAAGGCCTTATCAATGTTGTGGCCATCCCCTTTTGCCCTATCAGAGTGGCCCCCCTAGAGGGCAGGTTGGCAGGGCAGCCCTCTCTGCAGTGTTGTTCTCCCTGCAAACAGAGAGTGCAGTTGCTTGTCATATTGCCAGTGTTTATTTGGTTTGAGTCAAGGTGTAGCCTGAAGGACTTGCTTTATCTTTTTCCCTCCCCTTAAGCTTTAAGCATGTCACCGGGGCAGAGCTTCTTAGATTTGAGTCGTGTCCTGGACGATGGCAGCCTTAGTGGAACCCCATCTAGTGTTCAGTGGGATGAGTCCTGAGGGCTGAAGACGATGAGAGCAGAAACCCTCCTGAAGTTACAAGTGTCAAGAGGCTCACAGAGGCCCCCTGCGAAAATATAATGTAGGATCTCGCAAAGCTCTCCGTCAACTATTTTTGCCTAATCCTCGCTTTCTTGTCTCTCATATTCAGACTTTGGTCAATCTCTTTGAGACTCTGTCCTCTGCTCTTTGTCTCTCCTAACGCCCTTTGGCCCTGTGCGCTGCTTACATTGTGCTTTTGATAAAGATTCCATGGAAGTTTTACAGACTCCATCTTTGTACCAGCTTGACTTTATCCTAATTTTAATTTGAAGTTAATCCTTGCTATTTTGGGAATTAAGCCTAATGCTAGCATCTGCGATGTTTGCTATACTAGTCATATGTGGTCACTGGATTTGTAGTCATGTGTTGATTTGATCTGATTTTTTTTTTTATTTTTTGGTCGCCATGTAAAGTAAGTCAAAGTGTTACACACTAATCTGTAACCGCGTAATCATTACATTGTCGGTGAAATGTGATTCTGTATTTGCAGCTGTAAGGACATTAGTATCATTTTCTTCTCTCACATTCCAAACTCAAGATAGAGTTTGCGAAGAGAAGATTGTCCTCTACTGCATTTCACAATTTGATTAAAATGTTTTGCTCCAGTTCCTTAATTAATAATATCAAAATACATAAAAATTTCTTCCAAAAATGTCATGTTATTTTTTTTCTTTCTTCTGTAATTATATATCCTAGTTATAGGGTCACCAGCGTCATTTTCTTTGCATTGCATTTTAAAATTAGTATCTAGAATCTTTTTGTTTCTCTGATTTTTTAAAGAGTTCACTCCATAGAATTTTATCATTTTTTCTGGAGATAATTTTCATTAAAGAAACACACTTTCTGGAGAGGCTTTTGAGTTGAATGGTTAATTAATTTTAGTTTGTGTCAGTTTTTCGAGTAGTGTATCCATTGTGTGTAGCTCTTTTTGTTTTCATATGCTCTGCATAGATGTGAGTATGCATGCACATATATGCACACATGGATTTTATGGCCGTATTATTCTGCATCTTCTAAAAGTTTTTTTTTTTTTTTTCCTGTTTGGTTGGGGGTTTTTTTTCACTTTTTTGTATTGGTTTTTACCTCACCCAGAGTCATATTGTTGGCTTTTCTTCACACTAATTTGTGTACATTCCGGCTTGAGAAGAGAGAACAAGTGTTTATTTAATCCACACATTTCTCACACTATAAATCAAACACATTTTTTTTTAAATTAGCGCTTGGGGTGTAGGTAGGCGGGTGGGTGGAAGGGGGGATTTAACATGAAAAGTTATCATTAAAGTTGAGTCTTCCCTGTTTGCATGGTTTGGTGGTGTGAGGGCCAGGGTTTACTGTCATGGCAACTTTGCGTTATCTGATGTCTCTGAGCAGAGAAACATTGAGGGAGATAATCCCTGAATTAAACAGGATCTGCTTTGAGTCGACTGAGATGAGCAGGGCCAGGCTGTGCCGACGATCCCCGCCGCTCCCATGCTGCGTGAACAATGGGAAGGCATCCTGTCTCTCTGTGGGGCAGGGCTGAACTTCTCTGGGTTTCATTTGCAATTGAATTCTTGGCCCTGATGAAAGTGTTGAGGGGCCAGAGCCACAATGAAAGGGATTCATAGAGAAATGCAATTTGTAAATCAACTTGTATGTTAAACAGCGAGATTTTAGTGTGACAAAGAGGGAAAAGAATAAGGAAAGTCTGGAGCACAGCAGTGGGTCTGGGGGCAGGGTGTCGTCTTGTCTTTTCACTCCCTGACTCGTACTGTTTATCATATTGTAAAATTAAAAATACAGTTTCGCTTTTGAAAGGCGGTTGTTTCATCTGAATTTTCATTTCAATGGAAACAGAAGTTGCTGTAATTGTATTGCATGTTCTATGAGCTGGTACATCCAGTTTCTCAGTTTTGGCAAGTTTGCGATGCATGCATTTTGATGTGACACCCTACTCTTAAGTTTTGACCAAGTCATTTATTTGAACACTTTGCATTCCGTAGCCTTTTTCCCCCCCAAAAGAATACAAGAATTTACTGAAGAGTGTTTTCTCTAAGGCAGCTCATATTTTTTGGGTCAAAGTTTATTTGCAATTACAGGGGAAAAGTTGTATTTTTTCCTGAAATGGCTGACATTTTAGCCATAATTTCAATTATGTATAACATAAGTCACCTTTTACTTTTCTATTTTTTTTTTTAATCTTTTCCTTGCTTTTTTAAATTTAGTGTTTGCACGTAATAGCCCAGATGCCATAGGCTTTGTTGTTCATGTCTCCCTGTGACTGCAGCCTGAGTGGATACAAATTAGTTTAGTAACATAGATAACCTGTCCAATATGCCCATAGTGGGCTGAAAATGAGCAAAGTTGACAGCAAATTGAAAGTCTAATAAGTCCTTCAAATGCTTGATTTGCACCGAGTGGACAAGTAGACTTTGAAGGGCATGTAACATAGGAAATCAATGCTTTTCTATTAAATTTCATTAAGACCCAATGCCCTGACTTTACTCTATTCTATATTTTGATGGATTATCTGAAGAAAATGATTACCTTTGGCTGGGCTGACGAAACCCAGATGTACATCTTCAATCACTTTTAAGCAATATTTGAGTAGTTCCCATTGATTTTGTATCCCCTCTTATCGTGTTTCAGAGGCCACTGCATTGAATAAGGCCTTTTCTCATTTCTCCTGGCTTATTGTTGCCTTTCGATCGTTGTTTTTGTGAACACATCAAGGGGATAAGTGTAAAACTGATTAACTTAAGATTAACAACAATGGAATTTGAGGAGATAAAGCTGCTTCTTCAGCTGCAAAACATTTCTAATCACTAATCCTCTGTTTCCTCTTTTTCAGGGGACACAGAACTTTGCTCAGAGGACCCCTCCTGCAAGGAGTCAGACGCCCACGTCTGTAGCAGATGTTGTGCTGAATTCTTTGAACTATCAGATCTTGAAGAACACCAGAAGAATTGCACTAAGAATCAGTTAGTCCTGATAGTGAATGAAAATCCTGTCTCCCCGGCCGGAACTTTCTCGCCTGGGTCTCCTCCTCATAATCCTGATGACCAGATGAATGACACAGCTAATAACACTGATCAAACAGAGTGCAGTGACCTTTTGGAGCCTAACACTCTTGAAAAAGACGAATCCATGGACGTGGATGTTTCTGGAATGAGCAGTGGTCATGAGGAGGAAGGCAGTCACACAGAGAGTGGGAGCCCTGTCAACACAGTCACCAGCCAGGGTGGCAGGGGCACCTCTGGCCCTGCCGCAGGTACTTCAGCTGTCTCTGCCCCTCTACCTCAGCTCAGCAACCTGACTGAACTGGGAAATTTCTCCATGATGAACAGCAATGTCATTATTGAAAATCTGCAAAGCACCAAAGTGGCTGTGGCTCAGTTCTCCCAAGAGGCCCGTTCCACTGGGGGTCCCAGAGTGGCAGTGCCAGCCCTTATGGAGCAGCTCCTTGCCCTGCAACAGCAGCAGATCCACCAGCTCCAACTTATTGAACAGATTCGCCACCAGATACTGCTACTGGCCTCCCAGTCCCCAGAAATGCAGGTGCCCCCTACTTCTGCTCCAGGCACAATGGGGCCTGCTGCCAGCCCACTGGCCACACTCAGCTCGCATCTCTCACAACAGCTGGCTGCAGCCGCAGGCCTAGCGCAGAACCTGGCTAGTCAGTCAGCCAGTATTAGCAGCCTAAAGCAGCTTGCTGCAGCAGCACAGCTACCTCAGTCCAACCCAAGCAGCAGTGAGACATCTCAGAGCATTAGCACACTGGGGCCATCAACAGTCAATGCCCAGTCCTCTGAGAAAGGGCCGAGTCATATGAGTAGCCTCCACTCTCAGCTCAGCAACTCCTCACTAGCTAAGTCATCCACGCCAGCATTTGGAATGCGTAGCTTGTTAAGCTCTGCAGTGAATCCCCTTCTACCTCAGCCCCCACCAGGAAACCCCATGTTCTCCAGCTCTCTACCCAGTGTTGGCACCACTGTGGAGGACCTCAACTCTTTAGCAGCTTTGGCCCAGCGGACAAAAGGCAAGCCGCCAAATGTCACTTCATTTGAACACAAGAGCAGCTCTGACGAGGCTTTCTTCAAGCATAAGTGCAGGTTTTGTGGCAAGGTGTTTGGGAGTGACAGTGCCTTGCAAATCCACCTGCGATCTCACACAGGCGAGAGACCATACAAATGTAACATCTGTGGCAACCGCTTCTCCACCCGTGGCAACCTGAAGGTTCATTTCCAGCGTCATAAAGAAAAATACCCACACATTCAGATGAATCCCTATCCTGTTCCGGAGCATTTAGACAACATACCAACAAGCACTGGCATTCCATATGGTATGTCTATGCCCCCTGAGAAACCTGTCACCAGCTGGCTGGACAGCAAACCAGTTTTGCCCACTCTGACCTCCTCAGTTGGTATGTTGTTGCCACCAACCATGCCCAGCTTGCCACATTTCATCAAAAAGGAAGATAATTCAATAGCCATAACAAGCCCTTCTGTTACTGCAAAGAATGACTCAGGTACTGCTGAGCCTTCAGCTAAAAGTAATAATGGAGTGTCTGGAGAGGGTGAAGGTGCATTTCTGCCTACCTCAAATGGGAGAACTGAAGAAGGCAGCCACTCCTCAGGCATCATGACAAATATGAGCTCTGCCTCAGAGAGCACTGCTGACTACACAACATCTAACAGCCCACCCATGATGACCAACCCTCTCATGCCTCTTATGTCTGATCAGTTCAAGGCAAAGTTCCCCTTTGGTGGTATCCTGGATCCTCTCCAGGGCTCAGAGACTTCCAAACTACAGCAGCTTGTGGAGAACATTGACAGGAAGGTGACAGACCCAAATGAATGTGTCATCTGCCACCGAGTGCTGAGCTGCCAAAGTGCTCTGAAAATGCACTATCGCACTCACACTGGGGAGAGGCCATTTAAGTGTAAAGTCTGTGGCAGGGCATTTACAACGAAGGGAAATCTTAAGACCCACTACAGTGTCCACAGGGCCATGCCTCCCCTTAGAGTCCAACATTCCTGTCCTATTTGTCAGAAGAAATTCACAAATGCTGTGGTTCTACAGCAACATATTCGCATGCACATGGGTGGGCAGATCCCCAATACACCTCTGCCAGAGAGTTACCCTGACTCCATGGCCTCTGACACTGGCTCATTTGAGGAGAGAAACTTTGATGATCTGGACAACTTCTCTGATGAGAACATTGAAGGAATGGAGGAGGGTCCAGATAGCAGTGTGCCAGACACACCCAGGTCAGCTGATGCCTTCCATGACAGTCCATGTAACTCACCAGCTCCCACTGAAATGGCTGGCCTTGAGGGGCAACAGAAAAATGGCCAAGAGAATACCCACAATAATGAAACACATGAGCTAGAAGCCAGCCAAATGAAGGTAATGGCAAATGGCTTAGCTGAGGGGGATTGCCTCACCAATGACTCCTCGTCTCTGGGAGGGGATGTTGAAAGCCAAAGCGCCGGGAGTCCAGCTGTGTCAGAATCTACCTCCTCTATGCAGGCGCCATCCCCCACTAGCTTACAGCCACAACCACACAAATCCCCCAGCCTCGAAGAAAGGCACCAGAGGGCCTTATCCTCTGAGCACACCGGTGCAAGCCTCTTGCACTCTCACCCCTCCAACATTGGAGCCCTGGACCTGACATCTGTCAATCCCTCAAAAGAGCCACTGGGCATGATATTCGCCTTCCGTGAGCGTAGCACCATCAAAAACACGTCCTGTGACATCTGTGGGAAGACCTTTGCTTGTCAGAGTGCCTTGGACATTCATTACCGAAGCCATACCAAAGAAAGACCATTTATTTGCACGGCCTGTAACCGAGGTTTCTCCACCAAGGGCAACCTCAAGCAGCATATGCTGACCCATCAAATGAGAGACCTGCCCTCACAGCTCTTTGAGCCCTCAAACCCTGGCCTGTCCTCCAGTCCAACCCCTTCCCTCCTCTCTGTAAGCTCTCTTAGCAAACCAGAGGTCAACGGCTTCCTCCATGGCATCCAACAAGAGAACAAGGACGTACCCCCTGGCTTGGTTACATCATCTGCCTCCACCTCCCCAGTGCTTTCTGCTGCACCCCCACGCAGGACACCTAAGCAACATTTCTGCAACACCTGTGGGAAGTGTTTCTCCTCCTCCTCTGCTCTTCAGATCCACGAGAGAACCCACACAGGGGAGAAACCGTTTGCCTGCAGTATCTGTGGTCGGGCTTTCACCACCAAAGGAAACCTCAAGGTAAATGCTGAAAAATCCAGAAAACCATTGGCCTCCAATAAGTTTGTGCGTGAGAATGTTTGCGAAAAATGAGTCTCAGTGCCGCTATTTAGTTTTATATGGCATGTCAGTGCACTAGGCATCAAGAGGTGGTAATGTTGTATAATTAATTAATAGCACAGTCCTCTGAGAAAAATTACCTTAGTGGAAAGGCTGAATCACACAACTAATATGATTATTGGGTAGGTATTCTAGAATGTAATCAGCTAAGAGTGATTTAGTGCACGGTATTAATTATCGGAGGCAATCATTATGCTCTAGGTCAGTCTGTAGTTTTCCATAACAGGCTCGTGAAAACTGTCGCAGGCCTCAATCATTAAGAAAAGAATCCTGCTCAATGATCTACATAAACTTGGGAGACTTATGGGAACTTAAAATAAAATGTCAACAGTTATCTTGGAGTGTGTTGATCCTTAATCCTAGAAGAATATAAGTTTATTATGAACAGTTGTAGTTAAACAAGCTCTGGCTTTTGGATGAGACTGGTCTTATACAGAGATATCTGTGTTTTTAACGTTTTTTATTTGTAGAAGGCTTTACATAAAATACTTTGAAACTTATTTAGTTGAATGTCTCTGTTAAGGTTTAAAATGCCAAAAAATTTTGAAAAAAAAAAATGTTGTCATGAAAAGGGTATTGGCAGAGGTAAAATGTCCCATGCAATGTTGGCCAGTACAATGAAACTGGACAGTGCTGTTTTACACCAAGCCCTGTGGTCCCCTTTTAAGATGAGCAAATTAAGGTTTAGATTAAAGAGCATGTGTCAGTCTTGCCAAAATAATGTTTACACCATGCTGGTTCCTCTCACAACATAGGCAACTAACTTGTCTGCTGCTCCCAGGGTGTGAAGCTATTTTAATTTGGAGTCGAGCATTATTATTATTTTTTCCATTGCATCATCTCATGTGCAGCTCTTGTGGCCAAGTTTGTAAACATCACTAATTTTCATCCCTCTCATTGCTCTGTCTCTCCCCTCCCTCCCTTTCTTTCCCCCTCTCTCTCCGTAGGTTCACATGGGCACACACATGTGGAACAGTGCTCCTGCCAGACGTGGCCGCAGGCTCTCTGTGGATGGGCCAATGACCTTCCTGGGTACCAACCCAGTCAAATTTCCTGAGATCTTCCAGAAGGACATGGCATCAAGGGCAAGCAATGGGGACCCAGCCAGTTTCTGGAACCAGTACGCTGCAGCTTTCTCCAACGGCCTGGCAATGAAGACGAATGAAATCTCTGTCATCCAGAATGGAGGCCTCCCACCCATGTCAGGTGGTATGGGAAATGGGGGTAGCTCTCCAATTGGTGGCCTGACCGGCAGCCTAGACAAGCTACACAGCATGGAGCCTAACGCTGCTCTTGCTGGTTTGGAGAAAATGGCCAACACAGAGAATGGGGCCCACTTCCGGTTCACACGGTTCATGGAGGACAATAAAGAAATTGTCACCAGTTAGAGTGTATGTCCTCAGCCGCGCACAGACACATGGAGATGCCTAAAGGCATGTTGTACACAAATGTAGACACACGCAGACGAAGAGAAAGAAAGAGAACAAGACAGGGACAAAATCAACTGAACTGCTTTGCTCGCGATTGAATCTTTACGAACTTGAGTGTGAAGACAAGTTGCTTTTTTTGTACAATGTACATGTTATAGTTTTAAGGAGCTTATTTATTAGTGATTATAACCTTGCTTGAAACCAAGTGAAAGCATTAACAGTTAGGTTTTTGTTTGTTTTAAGCCAGAGGGGGTATGTATGGGTGCTTTAAAAAATGTGCTTTTGAACTTAGAATATCTGGGTAGATGACCTTACCTTGGCATTAAGTTATTTTCTGTCTGTAGTACTATAACCGGACTGTTGATGTTCATGTGATGCATAAGCCCTGTAATAAGCAAACAGACTCGCTGTAAATATTGTACACTGATCTTCTGTAGATGGTCTAACATCTGTGTGTTCATGCCCTCCCTCCCCTCATAAAACAAAACGATGAAATTCAGGCAAGGGACTAAATAATGTGGTAGTTCCTTTCATTCCAGTTGCTATGTACCTTTATTTTATTTAAAGAAGACAAAACATTGAAGTTTGCTACAAGGGTTTCTTTAGTGTTAACTTGTTTTGTTATTGTTGTTTCTGTGTATTGTACTTTCTATTTTTTGTTTACTTCAATATTTTTTCCCTCAATCTAGCTCTCTCTCTCTCTCTTTTTTTGTTGCTCGTACTTGGTGTTGTTGAAAGCAAGACAGAAGGGAACATTCGGTCTGGCCTATTTCCTGGTTTTTCGGAACTGAGACAGCCAATCAAATGAGCAGGATTCTCTTTTAGTTTCTGCGCTGGATTCCCATGTTGCTGCTATGTCCCAGCATCCTCACTGACATCAAGTGCAAAGTTATGTGTTGAAGCTTCTGTAAATACATTCAGATGTGGAAATACAAACTCCCTCTTAAGAAAATGTACATAAAGCTCACGCAGGAGAAGTCCATCATGGCCAGGGGACAAAATGATAGTGTTTTTATAAATATAAATATATATTGGGTTTGACAACCTTCGGACTGTTACATGCACTTTCTTGGAAAGTTGGAAGATCTTTATGGGTCCAGTTTCTCTACACTTTAATACCTACTAACAACTAAGATACTGTAATTCTTTACTCTAATAATCAAATACATCAGTTTTCCAAAAGAAACATCGTGTTTGTGTGCATTTATTCCCTCTTTTTAAATTTTTTGTCATATCATTGAAAATATAGTTTTTTTTTTATACATCAATCATTGACACTCTTTCCAAAAAAAAAAGAAGCAGAAGAAGAAGATGTAACAATAAAATGATTTTTGCTTATGAAAAAGTTCTGCTCGTGGCCCTCGTGCAGCCTGTGCGACTCTTGATTTTCTATGTACTGACAAGCAGCTGAAGCAGAAATGGGGAGCAGCTTGGATGGAGTAACTGATGGTGTGAGCTTTTTGCGCTTTAATTTAGATCATGTTCGCAGTTTACCCTCATAATTTCCGTTGCCAATCCTTGAAATCGTCAATTAATCGCTAATCCTCAGAATCAAGTAGATTCAAGATTTTCAGCGCGGAAGGGAAAAGGTTCTCTCCTGACATTTGTTTATACACGTTCAGAAGAAAGCAAATAGGCCAATAAAACATCTCAGCGGGGAAAACGTTATTTTTCCTAGGACACGAAAGTTAAGTAGCCCAGATACAACTCAGCATTAGCCTTATGAAGGTGTGAGTGATGCGGTCTTTGGAGGGAAATATGCGTTTCATTAAGAATGCCACGATCGAATTATTTGCCACAAAGCGCCAAAAGAAGTTGTCAGAACAATCAGGATAAAGCCTTTGACGGCTCTGAAGGTATTTGCCTCGCATTTTTTATTCAAACTGAATTTTTTCCCCTTTTGTAATTCAACAGCTGCATTTAATTTAACACATCGTTGCACATCCTGCAATGCAGGGTCTGTTAATTTCTGTCCAGCATCCTCGGCGCTCTCCCCTCCTTTTCACAAAGCCGAAATCCCCAATATTTACGTTTTATATTTCAAGACGTCGAAAGCTAAATGATCCTTGCCCACAGTGCCTGTTTTCTTTTTAACAGTCACATCTGTTACCCGAGCTTTGTTTGCAGTTCATCGGCTTCCTAAGACATCTCTTCAAAGGACAGAAAGAAAAATGTAACTGCTCCACATTCCTACTACTCTGCTAATTGTGATAAATACTTAGTTCATTTCTACAACTGTTATATAGTTTATAGATCTAAATGTCTTTATTATTATTATTATTATTTAATT
>JAPZDX010000001.1:20283716-20293898 GCA_029783625.1 Naso annulatus | reverse complement strand
GTTACTCTAAACAAAATTGGTTGAGAAACAATTTATGATGTCTGCAACGGCTAACTAGTTTAGATGGGTCATGAGTTGTGTGTGTGTGTGTGTGTGTGAGAGAGAGAGAGAGAGAGAGGGAGAGAAAGAGAGTTTGTGTAGTGTTCACTCTAGTCTGTCCAGAGGAAAACCACAATAAAGAAAGTAATACTGAGGGAAAACACGCGTAAACTGCTTCTTGTCTCATCAACAGCAGGAGTAAAATCTGTCTTATATCTGTTGTTTCGTCCTTCAGTGTGCAGGTCAGGTTGAGATGAAGCTGCTGCATGGAGGCAATCTTGGGAAGCTGGAGCCCCCTCCCACATCTTCTGCCTTGTGCTGTCAGCCCTCCTGAGTCGATACAAACCGTAGCCTGGGGCCCGGTCTCGACTCCCCACTGAGGTTCTGGCCCACCGCTGGGAGATCAAAGACCCACAGAGAACAATGGTGGGCCTCATTTGGCCGGACGCGGTTCACTTTCCCCCAGATGCACCGCCACACCTGCCCACACTGTCAATCACACTCAGGTGATGGACCTGCTCAAAGGCTCCCTGTAAGACCATACTTCTCTGGTGCTTTAAACATATTTATGTTAACAACAACAAAAAAAAAAGTCCATCAGTTAGTTGAAGTTGAATTAGCAATTTTAAAGTGCATCCGCCCTCCTTCTCTAATTAAGAACACATGTACTATCCAGTCTTCAGGTAGACTCCTCAAAAAAGGGGCTTCAGGTTTTGTTTACCTCATTTAGACCTCTAATAGGTAAGTTTGGTAGCTACCTGCTCCTTATTTTAAATCACACTAACTATTGAATGAATTTGTCATATGCTTCTCATCATTATGCTTTTCTGAAATGTCATTCATTGTCAGTTGTGCCAAGTGTTATGTCCCTAATATAAGCTGTAATTGTATTTCATTGTATAAAAAAGTGATCATTGGTTTTATACTTTTTTGTATTTGTGTAAGCCTCAATCTAATTTTACGTTGTCATTTTCCTCCAGCTGTTTCATGCTGGGTTTATCTTCCTGTGGTTCTTGTTGCGTTTCCTGTGGAAAATGGAGCCTGTCTGCAGCGTGTACACAGCTGGTTAAAAGACAAGACCTCCAGATTGTAAGTACAAACATGAAGCTGGATTTTCAAGCCTGTGCTCTCTCACAGTTATCACAGACGAGCAATCAAAGTCTTCGTAGAAAAATCCATCCTGCCCACAACCAGACACTTTTTTTTTCTTCATTCTGCTCCTGTTTGTTTTCCATTAAAGTTGTTCTTTGGTCTTATGAGAGTTTGGAGATTGTCTTTGCATGGTTTATTTTTATGGCAAAGCAATCTGGAGACCATCCAAAAGTCAAGGTCATTTATCTTGCAGTTCATCCACTCCTTGGCTTTTGTGTGGCGAGAGAGAAAGGCACAGGCCCATATTGCATTTCATGACCTATTGTGTCAAACGAGTACCCAGACAAACAGGTGGGAGCCCTGATGTGAGCTCCCAGACTCACCAAACTTGAGGCTCCCTGGTCTATTCTTTAATAAGGCACTCATGCTTGCAGAGTGGCCACAGTGCTCTGTTTCCCTCATCGTTAGATGGGAACCTTCAGGGATGCTAATGAACATACAGTGAGGGTTTGTCTCACTCATAGTGGTCCCGCTATCTGCGTCTCCCAGTTTATCATCACCACTGAAATTGCAAGGCGGTTTTACTGGGCTTTTACTGCGAGGGGGACATTTAGCCCATTGTGATGCTAATTCTTTAAAATTTGATGTCTAGGGTTTGTTCTTTCAGGTCAGGATAGGTTTTATGAGACTGGGTCTTTTGACAGAGTACAAGCTCCATTTTTGTTCTTGCGGAAAAACCTGCAGTCAGCGGTTGTCCTCATTGCCCCTGAAGGCAAATTTAATTTAATGTGGATTTCCATTTTACGATAAATCACATGTTTCCTTGTTTTGTACAGTAGAATGGAGACAGATCGTCTTTCTTTGGTTTTAAAGAACAGCTTTGAGATTAAGTAGGCTGATTGTGGCCCTTTTACCATCAGAATTACGGTTGGTAACCCTAGCCAGGCCTGTCTGCTCTGGGGCTAAAACACACACAGAGTTGGGGACACACTCTGTTAATGTCATCTCAGAGATTCAGTTTCCTCATCACAGTCTTACCTCCAGTCCCACAACCTCTGACACATATTCTTATTCTTTCTCACAGTGTCAAAGGATGCTAGTAAGATGGAAAGATATTCTTGAACCACAGTGATATTGATATTGGGCGTCAAGATGGGATGTCAGAGCGACTAGGAAGAAGCCCTTCAGCCGCTTGTCAGGTGTGTTTGATTCCATAGGTGCTCCGGAGAGGTGTCTTGAGTTTATTGAATTTGTCATTTTCGGCCTGGGAGTGAAAAGGGCACCTGTGTGCTGCCGTAAGCCTCCGCGCCAGGACCGCCACACACATGACACGATGACAACTGATGTGCAGGGACAACCCTGAAGCTGTTGATTTGTTTTTTTGAAAGCAGTACTATTGGCCTCTGCGTACATTATTCATCAGGGAAACAGCTGAGAGGATATTTACTTTGTCAATTTTCTCATAAAAGCCTCCTCTGGCAAAAAAAAGTCACCCGTGGTTACAGCAAAAAAACGCAGCTATTTCAGAGTCAGGTTCAGCGCTCTGTCAGACTCAAATGGAAGACTTTTGTAGTTGTGGATAGTGGCCACCCACATCAGTGCAGGATCAAAGCAATGGCCTGCTACAGTGGCTGAATATTCAGTGATGTTATTAGAGTGTGATAGGTTTGTCTACTCAGTCACTGACTGTGGAAAAAAGAAGAAGGTCTGATGGAGATTTTGCTCTGTCTGCTCTCCTCTGTGGGATTTGGGGTTGCTGTACAGTGTATCTAACAGGTTCAAGATCACAGATCTGCCACCCACTCATTTGCAAAATACTCACTTCTTTAGTTAAGATAGCTTTTCTCACTGGACATCTTCATGTAGGCAACAGGAAAACCGTTTCCTCTGTGAAACGTGTAATCAAATGAAAGATAAGAAATACATTAGGTCATGGCAATTCCCACAATGTGCTGTTTGATATGGAGATGTGTGTGTGTGCATGTGTGTTTGTCTGTGTGTCTGTGTGTTTAACTCAGTTGCACCACCAGAGTTGGATGCTTGACTCCCACTGGGTCCGCCAGCGCAAAAACCGCATCACTCACTGGATTAAAGCACCTGCTAAATGGCACATGTTATGATCACATGATTTCATGTGTGTGTGAGCGCGTGCGTGTGTGTGTGTGTGTGTGTGTGTTTTATAGCGTGCTGTCTGCATGGTTCTTTTTGTACATGCCTTCCTCATGCTCAGTTAAGTCTGTGCCACCTGTGATTAATAAGAAATATCCCAGATCCAGCAGGTTAATGTTTAATCAATCAACTGGGAGAGAAGCCTCTAAATGGCCTAGTTTATTTTTAACCACTGCATCACATCAAATGCACCAAGGTTTTGCAAAGCTAGAACTCATTATTTTTGCTTTCAGCAGTCCGTGGTGAGAATATTTTAAACCAGGACTATTTGCTTGTTTTCCTGCATGTAAAGTGAAAAAAAGGTTTTGGCTATTTAGGAAGTAATGTTTTGAAATTAAAAGAAAATATGAAGGGAAAAAATAGCAGACAAGGTCAACACAGACAGTAAATGATTATGTAAATTTGCAGATCTTTTCAAAAATGTTGTGCATTGATAGCAATGACTGAGTGTGTTGCTTTCAGTCCGTAGTAATATTTATAACACTTCTCACTGGGCGTGTCCTTTCCACTGTGAGCTGCTACTGTGTGACTTGGCTGCAGCACTCCTGCTATGAAATCAACACCCCACTCAGCAATAATGCTCTCTGAGGCTTGGCCAGTTTACTAAATAATCGATCCAAATAAAAGCAGCAGATAAAATTGACTGACCCTCATATACTTAATTATTGCAGCTATTTGACCAAATAGCATTTTTCAGGATGCTGTGTGTCACAGGCCATCAATATCCCTTTAATCGCTGTTAGTTATTGCCCTACTTTGTTACTGCTGTGGATGGCCAGTCTCTAGTGGTCAGTTTGGCCCAGGGCAGCGAGGGAATGAGATGCTAAATGGTAGCGCAAACAATTTGATTATGCTGTTTAATTCCCGTCATATAGATCTGCTGGGCCTGCTGATGCACTCATTTCTGCGAGGCTGTACAGCAGAGTGCTGACCTGCTTAGCTCACACCACCAGACGTAAAAGAGCTGGTTTTCCACCATGGCCTCAGGATCAATAGTGACTGTTTCCCTGGATATAGACCTATGTCTCGCAGGTTTCACTTCTTACTGCTAACCTTTCAGTTCTTGTATGATGAAGCACTGTTCAACATCCAGTCTAAGTTCATATGTTGAAATACCTAGCATGCTGAGTTTGTGGCCTCGTCCATTAGCCCTCGGTGCTTACCAAGCCCAACCAAGGTGTTGTCATACAGGGTGAGTTGAGGGTTAACTCTCCCGGTCGAAGCAGACCACCTCAGCCAAGTGAAAAATGAGAAATGAACACAGAAAACTCAGGCCTAGTTGCCCAGTTCCCAAAATTAACATTTCAATTCAAAACCAATAATAACGCATTGTGTCTGGCATGAATGAGTGCTGCTGCAAGGGGAAGGCGATACCTCCTGTTCCTGTGTCAGTGAAAAAGCTCCTTCATCTTCTGCTAAAGGGCCCACACAGTCTGAGGTCAGCCAGTCAGCCTTGGTTACACTGCACAGGCATGCCTGGGTGGACGGCTCGAGCTTCCCGGTGCCTCTACAAAAGCCAGGAACTACAAACACACACACACACACACACACACACACA
This sequence comes from Naso annulatus, assembly GCA_029783625.1. NCBI lineage: Eukaryota > Metazoa > Chordata > Actinopteri > Acanthuriformes > Acanthuridae > Naso > Naso annulatus. The sequence goes on along the minus strand of JAPZDX010000001.1, from coordinate 20,289,040 downwards.
CACACACACGCATACATAGACATACACAGAAACAATCATGTCATGCTCTGTTGATGCCTCTCAAGCTTTGCCAAGCACTATGTAGCACGTTGAAAGAAGTGGACATTGTGTACTTTAAAATAAGTTGCAGTAACTAACTGCAATATCATATGACCATTTTAGTCTCTGCTACATGTTATGATTTGAAACAATATTTGTATGTGGGGAAGTATTTTACTTCCTTTTTCTTCTGATCTGTTTGGGCTGCATTCATACATTTGTAGCGACTACATTCAGTCTAAACGTGTTACATCTTGTGTTTACATGCTGTATGTCTCTCCTCATGTCAAGCCCTCTTACATGCTAACTGACGAAAGATCTCAGGCAGTCAGAAAAAGCCACAGATGAACAGACTGTGTGGGGCATCTGGGGCATGTTGGCTTTTGAGAGAGGATTTGGGAGCCAGCCTCTGTGGCTCTGCCAAGAAGGTGTCAGAGCCGACCTCTGCTGCATGTTCCTCTCCATCAGAGAGCGCATTACCAGTCTGGAAGGTGAGAGAGGAGGACACGGGGCAATTTCAAGAGAGCACTGTGGTTACTTCTACTGAGACTGAAGGAGTGTAAGAGCCTGTATACTAACCGTCCGCGGCAAGCGATGCAAGCCATGTTACTGTGAGTGATTTCTTACCTGTACTGCACCGTCTCCCGGCAGGTGGCTTGTCGGGGTGGCTTCATCTTCCACAGCTAATATTTCACTTTTCTGTGATTGGGTGTTTTGCATTAAACACATTGGCTGGAGGTGGCCCCGCTGATGAAATTTCACAGGCTCAAGTATTGTACAGACAGTCACTGTTGATGTAAAAGACAGTCAATCCCCCCGTGTTGTATTAATCATTAAATTAACCATCACCTGCTCAGGCAAGTGATTCTAGAAACATGCAAGCCAGGAGAGTAAGCACCAGAATGGTTGGGGAGGAGGAACGATGGCATTATCGATCTCTACAATATTTATTAATGCTGTCAAAGAAATCTCTGTGTTTCACTTTCAACTAATTTACTGTTGTAATCTCCAAGACAAATAATCAACATCACCTGAAAACCAAATCCTTTTTTTTATTTTGTTTTGCAGAAATAATAATAGTAATTAAAAAACAGCCCTGGAAATAAACAAAAGTTGTCCAAAAAGTGCACAGTGATTTCCCAGTAAACAATCTTGTTGGTTTTTAAGCCATAAAGAAATTGTGGCTTATAAACTGACATAGCATTTTAAGAAAGAAGATCTGACATTTTAATTGGAGAGCTTTAGAAGTGCTGGTGAGTAAACTATGCTGCCGGCCTTATCTCCGTATTTCTTATTTAACTAATGGCAAGACAGCTAACAGATGCATTTCCCAAATATGGAGCTATTTCTTTGATAGTCCATTTTGATTGAGTTTAAATGGTCAACATAATTTTGCATGTTCTGCAAACGTTATGCTGTACCAGATATATCATGATGTTGCTACACATGGACCGAGTTCTGCAACTGTGCATTGTTCCCCGCGTTCATTCTCATGATCTGCAAATATAAATCCCAGAGTTCAGACAGTTATACTAACAGTAATAAGACCTGTGTCTTCACCAATTAACCCACTGTTTTTTTTCTAAAGTCACAGTGACATTTTGGTCGAGCTGTTCAGATTTGTTTTTTCAAACTTTTTTCTCCCCAGTTTAAAAATTAAACCCTGCTGTGGTCGCATAGACAGGGACCTGTCTGTGCGACCACAAAATGCTTCACAAAATGCTTAAAAAAAAAAAAAAAAAAAAAAAGTTATTATCATAAATATGCATCCTGAGCTAATAATATTAATCTGGTAAATGAATGCCAACCTGCTCGTTCCTTGTAGGAGGCCTTCAAGGGAACTGTGGTGTCAGTATGTATGTAACAGTAGGGCAAGTATAGATCCAAACTTTTGAATAAAAACCACAGCACACCAGCCTGAACACCATATTCATGACACAAAAGCCACTTTTATGGTGCATTTTTGTAAAAGTCTCGCCTGGCCAAGGCAGCGTCTTTTGGCTGGCAGTGATGACATCAGAGCTCCCAGTGAAGAGACCAGCTCCACTAATAAGGCGCTGCTGGGATTGCCGCCCGCTTAGGTTGTCAATGAGTCTGTCTTGATCTGAGGATTAGTCCAGTCGTTCCAATTACAGCCTGGTGCCTTGAGGTTTGTCAGGCATTGACACAGACGCCTGTCGATGGGCCCTGTGCATATTCCAGGACCCCGCTGAGTGACAGGCGCCAGCGCACCAAGAGACATGACACACCGTGAGTGTGTGCGTGTGTGGCATGCATTGTGTCTGTGTATGCATGTCTATTCCATATCATTCATTTTTTATCTATGTCATAGTTCTCAGCTGAAAATGAACACGTTTTACCATGAAGCACAAGGTGATGTCATATGTGTGAGAGTGTGTAGTTTCTCATTTCCATGGGGGAGATATCGACTCTTAATGACAGTCTATCCTAAAGACACAGAGGAGCAGGAATACTGGCATAAGACCGGTGATGTATCAGTTAGCTGTCAACTGTGGATATGAGGAAGTCATGTATCCAGGCTGTCGATCGGTTACAAAGAGTATTAATAATTTAATGCAACGCAGAAAAGAAAGAGGCACACTCTCAGATCACACTGTGGATCTTTGGCTCACCAACTGCTAACGGTACTCTGAGATGTATTCGTAAAATTGTTTTATGATCAAATGCTTATTTTTTCTTTCTCTGTTTTTTTCAGCCTGCTCCATCTAAATTTATGGAGATCTAACTATTGACACTCTCCCTGAATAATAAAAATGGGCTTCATGTCTGTGCTCTTTATAATGGACTCCAGAAAAGTTTTGATTTCTTAATAACTGGATATTTCTTAAAACGTCCTGTTGGCAAGACACATGCAAAGGAAGTACTGCCTTGTAGCAGGTGTAGGTGAGCTCTCTAAGCACAAACATGGCTCCTGTTGTGCATCTCCAGCTCAGCAGAGACTCGGATGAGCTGCTTTGTGCTTTCTCAAAGCAGCACTCAGTAACCTGACATGGCTCGGCTGGACCTCTCTCATCTGGTCATCTCTGCAAACTCCCCCCCACTCCTGTCACACTCACACACGCACATGCACGCGCGCTTGTTGCCTGGGAGGCCAGCAGTGACTTTACACCCACCATGGTGGGTCATGTGACACAGACTGCTGTGTCCCACGTTTGATACTTAATATTCACCACCTGGTGTTATTTACATGCCATTAAATGAGAGATGGGTGCTACCCTCGCTGATTCCCAATTTGTCTAATTTGGGTTAAAGAAGCAAAAACTCTCTTTGTGTGTCCCAAATGAAAATCCTGAACTGTAGCGCGTTAAGCTCAGAAGTAAATTCCCTGTTATGCTTTTAATTTTGATTGCAGCTCTTCCCTCCATTTTTGCCGGGTGTAATGTTATCCGCGAGCGATGTTAGCAGGCTGTAATTAAATATGAATGGAGCGCTGTTGGTTGCCCGGCCAGTTTGTTTGGTTGAGTGCTGGCCTGGGGAGGAAAGCTCATCAAATCAGTTGTGTTGGTGTCATTCTACACCCCTATAACAATCCATGACAGGGAATCTCGGTGGTCCTGTGTATAAAAGGGCTGGGAATCACCTGTATTTAGAGTTAATGGATTCGAAATAACTCACAAGCTCACACTTTAATGAAAGCTGGATTGATGAAAAAAAAAAAGGGCCCCCCGCTCCTCCTTGTCCCTGCATTGCATGAAAAACATTTTCAAATTGCGTGCTGGCACAGATAATTCACTTATTCTGTGTAATTGGATGCTGACCAGGGTTAATATCTAGGGTGTCATTAAATGGAAATGTAGAGTTGTAAAGGGGGACTGTATGATACAGGGAGTCTTTTCTATAGAGCTGCCCCTATGGAGCCGATTGTGAGCTCCTTCTTCTTCCTGGCAGGGACCTTCTTTATGTGAGGCAACTCAAGCATGAATTCTGCGAGGGAAAGATTGGGGACAGTTATATTCACTTCTGTTTGTTGCCTGGTTGAATGAAATGACCTTTAAGATAAAGCGAATCTCTTGAGCAAGTCAGGTGAAGAAAAGGCAGCACAAATAGGGCAGATGTGGTGAAAGGAACTTTTTAAATGCGACAGTGAGGGAGGGCTGCTAGACCACGGATAGTTAAAAGACTGTTGTTTGCCGGTAACCCTGCTCTGCCACCACGACAATGCCACATGGGAGGAGGCACTCACTGTGGAGGCTCCTTATTTTGATTCAAACAAGATTGAACACCAGGGAATTACTTTTTTCAATTTTATTTTTAAGGAAAAATCCTGTTATCCTCCGGAAAATGATTTTTGTTGGGGGAACGCAGCAGAGTAATGATGCAGGGTAATCTGGAGGCTGGTTAATTAAGTTGCTCCTTCAACCTCCATTCACGGGAAAGGCCTGTAATTAGTCTTCCAAAAGCAAAGGTATTTTCTTATGATGGGTCAATTTGAATTCTTCCTGACTCCAATGGAGAATGCAGAGCTTCTGTGGCTTCAGGAGAGGCCCATAACCTGCATTCTCCCAGTGATAGCAACACTGTAAAACTTAACCAAATGGTTAAACATGTCCTAAAGAAGAACCATTAAAAGCCAAAGAATGTGGAAGTACAGTGCCAGGCCCAGGTTTTGTTTTTCGTGCTAGTCTGGGCTGTGCCACGACTCACCAGCTTTGCCACCTACAAAGAGGGCAGACTCCGGGCTGCCTGGGTACTTTTGGTGAGGAAGTTAATCATACACCTCAGAGTAGCGCGACACAAGAAAAGCGGTGTTTGTAAACCTGCCCCCACGGCTCTGCCCATAATTGGCTCTACAAGTGACTGCCTCGGCTTCCTGTCAGCATTATATCTGTGTTCACACCGGCCCAGCTGGTAAGACATTTGTTCCTTGGAAACATGGCTGCTGTTTTGATCTTTGGACTGTGAAAGCAAAGTAGCTCTCACAATGGTGGTAATGTGGGGAGGATTTTCCAGGCTGTGGAGGAAGCCAGGCAAAAATGTCCTGCTGCCTCGGCCTTGCAGTGAAGAACAGCACATTGGTAATGCTGATGGTGCTTGCTTTGCTCTTTTGTTACACGTGTTTTAGGATGTTTAATCAGTGATTGTTGTTCATTGAATGCGCGGTGCGAAACATAACACGGCAGATGCACTTTGGATGGCCTCTCTTCCCACTTTCCTTAAAAAATTCCTCCTGTTCTCTAAATACTTAGTAAAGGAAAAAGCACTCCATTCTTTACTTAAGTAAAAGTTAAAATATCACAGGACTTTTCTGAAGTAAAATTACAGAG
>JAPZDX010000001.1:20247017-20274600 GCA_029783625.1 Naso annulatus | reverse complement strand
TGTCACAGAAAAAAGGCATATCTGTAATCTCCCAAACAACTGTAGTGAAAGGCGACCAAGATTCAAATGTAAAAAAAATCCAGAATAAAACTATAAAATGCCTCCATATTGCTCGTTTGAAGTAGTTTAAGTGTTTTGAAGCCTCGACAAAGCTGTTTTTAAAAAATGTCACTGACACCATGTTTTTAGCCTCACTGCTCACTGTAGGTGTATAGTTTCATTAGTCATCGTCACAACAACTGTTTGGGGCATGATCGCCATTCCTTTTTCCTGTGAACCTCCAGCCGTGTTTTATGGATTAATAAACTTCACCAAACCTTTCATCGGCATGAGGGTGAGTAGATAATGACTGAATATTCATTTTTGGATGAACTATCCCTTTAAGTGTAATTCATTTGTGCAAAAAAGGGAAAAACACAATGAACAAAGATGTATTTGACTGACTTTTTTTTTTTTTTTAAATTTGAATATAATTGAGAAGTGAAAATCTTACATCCTGACAGCATCAGTTTCAGCTAGTCTTAACTGACACAGATGCAACCTCACATCAAGGTCTACATACAGCCATTGCGGCAGCTATTTCTGTATTTTCATGCCAAACACCTTGCAGCCTTTTCCTCTGTGCCCAAACACAAGCCTAGATTCTAATGTCATTATTTGAACAGATAATTTCTATTTGTTGTCTTTGACTTAAAGTATCCAGGTCTCCGGCTGCAGCTAAGCCTCCTGTCATTACTTGTCGCTTGAGGGATGCCATGATTTATCGACAAGGTAAACAGCTTATGAATGAGGCCTAAGCTTTAGTTATACAATTTACAACATTTGAGTAACCACAGGAGCTTTATGTACACACACTTTCTCAAGGCTACTGTTAGGGGAGAGAATGAGGTTGCCAGCCTCGTCTCATGTCGAGGGAAATTCCTCAATGTCTTAATTGTAAGCCTGTAAGATTAATTCTGCGTGCACAGTTGCTTGTGTAAACGTTTCAGGGTGATGCTGAGACATTTTTAAACAAGTTTCAAGCAGCGTGAAGAGTGACAGCGATTGTTTACATCAGTACCTGCAGCTTTTTTCTGCGCAGAGGTCTCGTCTCTGAAGCTGGACATCCTGAGGCTAACTTGGTTTCTCTGGGAAAAAGAAGGAAATGAGTGACGGACAAAATAAGAACAGAGGGAAAACTGTCACATCTTTAGGAGTATTTAAGAGCTCTTTGTAGCATTTCCTGTTATGAACCTTGGACATGTTATGAATAAGTTGTACAACAAATATGAAGTTGTCTTATGGTCAATAAATAACCCTCAAAGCTTTTAAAAAATTTCTGAATGATCAAAACTTTTTTTTCGCTTCACGTTTCTCCTCTTTCTTCTCATATTTAATGCATCATCTTAAGAGAAAGAATTTGGTGCAAAGGTTAGATACAGTATTTGCACTTGTTTTAATATTCCCTCACTGCTCAGTGTGCGTAAAAGAGAGGAAATTCAATGGGCAACCTGCATTTAAGTGCCTAAGGTGAGGCAGAGGCTGCTGTTGGCTAATGATTGACCAGTAAGTGCTCTTTCCGTGTGCACATAGTGTCAGAAACATGCAACAGAGAAAAAACAAAAAGAGAAAATGGCCTAAATGTACTAAATGTAGACAAAAGCATAATTTAAAAGTTTTGTAGAGCACTTAATACTTCAGAAGGTGGAATAGAGGAAGTTATTATGCACAACCAGTATTTGACAAATTTTAGCAAAGTACGTGTATGTTCTTCTGATTTATTAACAGTTTAAGGTCAAGATGCTGATACTTCTGGGCTCGTGTGGGGAATATAAATTAAGTAAAGACAGACATTATTGTGGGGATAATATTTCTCCTGTTGCTAATGTGTAAACAGGCTGCTTTTTTGCACCCGTCCCTGTTGACACCGTATCTATCTGCTCACAGGCGTCACTGAATTCTTGCACATATTTAAACACAGCTATTGCAAAAATGGCCCTCTTCCTGTTGTTGTTTTGTGGAGAGTAGACTTGATTTTATTCAAGCCTCAGGAAGTGGAATAATTTCAATGCAGATGTTTTTCACTGTAAACAGCCGTAGTGATCTGGGGGAAGTCGGAGGATAAAAGTGGATGTCGGGGGAGTGTTTTCCAGAGGTGGAAAATGTCCTGAAATATTTTGCTTAAATAGCGGCATTGGTACCACCTTTAAATTCTAATTAAAACAAAGAAGGGAGTTCGGCTGGAGAATGTCTCAAGCAAAAGAAAATTATGTTAATTAAGAACTTTGACAAGAACTCAAAAACACTGTACACTAACAATAATCCTTACAAACTTGCACAATACAGAACTTTTGTTGAATAGTGATGTGGTAAATGTAAAATGCTCTAACAGGCCAAAGCTTGTGAAGAGCCCTAATTATCGGCTACCTATCTAAAACTTTACAATCAGCTTGAAAAATGTTACTCAAACTGTAAAGAAGTAAAAGGTTTAATTTTAAATTGTCCTAAAAAGAGGTCTGAATTAATCAAAGTTCAAGTATGGGATTAGAAATGGCTGTCATAATGTAGAAGTAGAACGAAGATGGTCCTTTTGATGTGAGTATTTAATATGATAATTCTGAAAATGACGCATTGCAAAGCTAGTAATATGTGCGAGATGTGTGACACTAAGGCCCACAAACTTATACTATTATGCTTATGCTATTAATATGATCCACTGATTCTATAATTTCAGTGTGCTGGTTCTGTTTTAAGTGAACTTTATTATCACTGTCATCCAGGACAGGGTCAACTTGACAAGCAGATCCACATAATTTAGAAGCAGGGTGCAGCAGAGTGTAGAGAGAACACCCCAAATGCAAAAAGTGCAATAAATTTTATATTTCTGCACCTGTGCAAACCCTATATTAAAATTTAGGCAAAAAAAAGCACAGTAGCTGATAAACCAATTGGAAGTTCCTGTTAAAATGAAAAATGATGCAGTCTTGTTGAAGATTAAACTCAGATCCAAAGCCATTTTTATGTGCTGAGGTGTTATGGTTAAATCAACAAGCACTAACCAATCCGTTCTGGCCTAGTGCAAACAGAGCAGCACACTCATTTGATTAATGAGCTGGCATGATGTAACCACAGGGGGAAATAGGCTAGCGCACCTGGTCGTTTACACAGTTTTTCATTCATTTGGAAAAAATGCTGCGTTCAGGGAGCAGACGCTCAAAAAATAATAATAATAATGATTTCAAACCAGTCACTACCTAGAACTGTATTTTTCTGAGTTTCTGCTAATCTCGGTACTGCTTTCTCCAGAAATCTCCATTTTTTTTGGCAGGTCATGGCCTACTGCTGTTCACTGCACAGACACATGCCGTGTGTTTCTAATTGTTTGCAAACACATGTGAATAGTTGTTGGAGACCTGATAGTCCCTGCCTCCCTTCACATGTTCCCCACTGAAGTGAAGATGCATGATGTTCACCTAGCGGCTAATATGGCACAGTCATATTATCACTTTTCTTTTGTCTTTGTCCGTGGTCATCAAAAGGTCAGGGAGGTGACGTGAAGTTGTAAAATGGTCTGAGCTGGGGTGACCTATGGCTGCCTGAGCATTCCTAATGCAATAGTGAGGCCCGCGGGCCTCGCCTGCCAATACTGGGCTGATTATAACGAATCAGGTCCCTCTTAACACAATAATGTGATCAATTTCTCATTCCACTGAATAAATAACATGGCAGATAGGGAGCTCTGTGTGACCTGCCGTTAACCCTTTGCCTCATTATTCATATCAGTGCCTGAAAAGAAAGAGGGAAGGAGGCATGGAAAGGGAGGAAGAAACAGGTCAATCTGAGCTAATTATTGCTAAGACAGAGTTGCTTTGCTAAATGCTACTGATTGGATGAATGCTCGGGGTCTGTTTTTTATGACATCTGCTGTGAGTGAGGCCAGTGAAACTCTGGAACTGCTTTTCTTTCCTTTGGGGATTTAAAAAGGGTGACAGATGCTTTACTGTTCCTCAGCTAGTGGTAGCAGCCCACACCAGCACGGAGAGGTCGGGCTCTGCAGAGTAACACAATAGGCATACACTGACTGCTGTCTCCCTGCTGGCTGCTGGGTGCTTTTTCTGTCCAGCGACCAGTTAACATGTGGACTCTTGCTAAAATACCTGGTTCACCAGATTCACAAAGACGTAGTGACAACAGAGCTGCTAAACGGGCTCATAATGAGCCCTGTCAGCCCTGCATCATACATAAGAAAACTCTCCTCTCACACATTTGAGCTTCATAAATCTCAGAGCGTCTACGTTTACTTCAGGTAGTCAGTTACCCTTCAGTCTTCGTTCCGGCCTCAGTAACAGAGCCCAGTCTGAGCGGGCAGGATTTCTCTGCATTGTAACCAGAGGCCCTGCGCATCTGTGGCCAGCCCATGTGGGAGCATACGACACTGCGAGGTGAAGTTCTGAGCTTTACACGATACCCAGTCGAGCTCGACCGGGAGGATGTGACACGGTCATTGCTCTTCATTTATTTACCTGTGGGTCCTTTTTTCCCCTTTTTTTTTTGGTCACAGCACCACGCTTAGCCTGTGTGCACTTCACCTGACACCCAATATCTAGACCTATTGCTTTCATCTCCTCCAGTATTGGTCCCCACTTATCTCACTCTCATCATCTAAGTTTAATCAAGTAAATGGGTGCATTTAAATGTCGCTAATTTCACTTTGGTAATTGCCTGTGTTTAATTAGGTTTGAGCACAAGAGCATTTTAAGTAATTTGAAGTTACCGCTGCAAAGTTCCCCCAAAGTCAGTGCACATCTATAAAGACCTTGACATGAAAAATAACCTGAAAGCCTTTGTATTGCATTTTACTGAGAGGAGCTGGAGTGAGAAACAGTCGTCCTGCACAGGTCTTATTTTAGTAAGTGTTTATCCAACAACAGGTTAGTTTTTTCATGGGGTCTCTTTACGCAAAATACTAAACACCAAGCTGCTCATTTAAGAATGTCATGTGTGAACTGCTAAAATCATTGCAAAAGCACATTTTGATTATGACGCATCACCGCTGAAAGTTAATAGAATGCGCGTGCTTTCCCCCTTTCATATTGGACTTAACCTAGCAGTGCAAAATCACTCCAGATGTCTGTATCCTGCTACTTTATATCCAGTTCAGTACAGTACAGTACAGTACAGTAGATCCCTCTTGTCTCTCTGTTCACACACAGACCTGATGGCCTTAGCATCTGGCTATATGGCTGAATGTCTTTATATCTTTCATGAGCCCCCTTTCTTTTTCTGCCTTTCCTCTCCATTTCAGTCTGCATAATTCTTAAGCATGTAGAGGACCTGAATGTCACCGCAGAGACCCTGTACAATTTTATTTAAGCCATTACAGTGTCTGGGAGTGTAGTGGGGGGGCTCAGTTCCACATGAGAGGACTTCCTCCTCACCAGGCAGTGTTTAAAGAAGAGCAACAGGTGGCTGCTGGCAGAGGGAACCTGAGGCTAAGTGGATGTCAAAGTGGAATTGCGGCTGAATCACGGCTATTTATTTGACCCTCCTCACATCTGCACTCTTCCCCTCTGAGCAGGACGAGGAGGGAGGCGAGACGAGCAGAGGGGCGGTTTGTTCGGTTCCTCTCCACAAGTTAATGTGGGGCTGGGGGATGTCTGGGAAGGGGGGGCACGGGAAATTGTACATGGTATTAATTACAGCCCTGTGTTCACATGGCCGCTCCTGCTATGTGTTTATGTATGGAAGTAACATCATGTGCGCACAACATGAAGAGGGTCAGCGGGATGAAGGTGTTTTTCCACGTGGCGAGCGGACACATCTTATTAATTTACTGACATTCACATCAAGCTGCTTGACCCCCGATGAGATGAATCAAGTTTTTTATTAGGACGCAACAGATGTGAGAAGAAAAGTTTCTTTCCGCAAAGAGATCTGTAATTTTTTTTTTAAAAAAGCCTTAAAAATGTATATTATAAAAATAATGTAAGCCAGTGTTATCTAACGTTATAATTGTACAACTATAATTTTTAAAATCATAAATTAGAGGTACATATGTTTTTCATGTCTCAATTTAAAAGCTTTCCTCACAGCACAGGTAAATCTTATGTTCGTCTGGTTTTGTTTTCCAAAATGACTTTGGCACATTATGTGGCTTCTCTTAAAATTAATTTAGATAAAGAAACATTTAATAAAGAACCCAGCATGTGTCTTTATAATCATGATTATGGCATGATTTCATTAATGCTTTCAGGTTTTCCTTCCTTGAACTCCTTAAACCTGAACTAGCTGATTTTATTTGGCCACTTGGGAGCGGTGTGAAAAAGTTGTGAATATAACACTGACAAATTTTATACCTTTAACTTTAATATGGTGAACTTGTTAGCAAACAGTTGCGTATTAATACATACAGTAATTATGGAGAAATATTACAATTCATTTGGAGTATTTTTTGTTCAGTGGGTGAGTCCAAGAGTCATTCTCTTTTACCTCTGTTTTTGGTCTCTACCAGTTCCTGAGTAATATATATTTTGCTCTCTGGTTGCTAAACCTCTTCCTCACCATCTAGTCTTTGTCTGGACAGACAGCATCCAGAGGCTTTTTAGGGCTTTTTTTTCTGAAAACAACTTCGTGCTGGGATTAAAAAAGTGGCAGTAAGAAGAAAACAAAACATTAAAGCTACAGGCCATCACAGACCACTTTCTGAGCTAACAGACCTTCTAAACACCAGGCGCGTCTGTTGGCAGCGAAGAGAGAACAGTGGCCAGGTCTGGGAAGGATCCCTGCATGTCTTTCCTGTTGGTCTCAGTTTTTCCATGCTGTTATCAACTCAGCTGATAATGCGGAGCTCCGGGCTCTTTTTCTCAGGACCCACAGCACTCTGCCACACATTCTGATGGCGTGACACAGACTTCCACCACAGAGCCCCCTCTGTCTGCAGCAGAGCACACTGCCAGGCTGAGGCCCGCAGCTGGTTCGCATATTGCTGGACTCTGCCAGTCTGACTACCATTACTGATATCTAAGGAGAGGAGGTGTGTGTGTGTGTGTGTGTGTGTGTGCGTGTGTGTGCATGCCGCCATGTTGCAGGTTACAAGAGTTTTTGAATTTTTCCATATACATATTTTTACACAAGCAGAAAAGTGAAAGCACAGATGCAGTAATGTGGCAGGAAGAGGAAATGTGAGTAAACTGACCTTAAGTTCAGAATCTGAATCAGTTCTTTTAAGATCGGTTTGCAGTGTCTCAAGGAGCTCAATGCAAATGTACACCAAATAAACAAATAATAGTACTAAAAAAAAACAGTTTAAAAAATATCATTTTTTTCCCTTTAGCTCAAAATTTAACAGGTCTTATAACATTTTAACATATTACTTAAAATTCGTGTGGGAAACTGTGTTTTAGAAATACACAGTACACTATTTGTAGTTCTTTTTTGTATTTTCTAATTTGTATTTATGATTTTTGATCAAGAAAATATATATTATTGAAATAATTATCATTTGAGCAAATTTTATTTTAAGTACAATAAAAACATTTGAATTTTTTGCTGATTGACTGCCAGTAAAAATAAAGAAAAAAAAATCTGTATGACTATTTTTGGTCACTTGTAGCAATGTTCTGCTCTGTTGGTGAAAACAACGGTGATTGCTACATTTTCCTGTTTACTGGATGGATCGGCATGGCAACCGATGCAAAACTGCACAACACATCTTGGAGCAGTCAGACCACTCGGCTGATTTAAACTACTTTGTCGAAAACTGTTCTTGTAAAATATGTGAGGCAGCACAGACATACAGTATTAGCACATGAGTTTGTTTTCTGAGGCTTTAATATGATTTTTTTTTTTAATCTTTTTTTTTTTAATCATATCTATGTATATCTACGTTGTTTATCTGTTCGAATAAGTAAATTCAAAAAACAGTCAAGGGTAAATTCTTATGGGAACTCTATAGATAAAAGCATTTGAAGTAACTTATTTAATATATAAAATGTACATTAATGTTTTGGAATTTGCATCCTGTTCTCATATGATTATAATTAAAGAGCATTTGTTGTACAATTTCTTTTTCAAATTTGACTGTATGATTTCAGAAAATGCATCAAATTTCACATTTCAGTACTTGACATTTTTACAATTTTTTTAAAATAACAGTAAACATACTAAACTTTGTCTAATAGGTTATCGATTATAGGGTTTACGGTATATTTAGTAACTATTTAATTGCTGAATTAACAGTGTTAATGAATCATTCTCCACTGCTGCAGCACGCCACCTTCCTTCACGTCTGTAACTAAGTGGGAGGTAGCTCCAGACTGAGGCACAGTAAAGTTTATTAAACACATCAGCTGGTTTGCAGCAGACCATTACTGAAATGCTGTATTCCAGCAATGTGAGATCAACAAATAGGCCTGGGAAATAACAAGCAAGAGGACTTTGGTCTTTTAAACCAGAGAGCATTATGCAAACTTTGAAGGAGGAATTTATTAAATCTCTTACAGCAACTGAGGGGCTCTATATTTAACTTTGCCAGAGCACTTCGGACAAGTATTGGCTGTGGTTTTCAGTTGGCTCTGGGAGCAGTCTGGTGGCTGCGAGGCAAACTTCTGGAGTCCCTGGTTTCTAAAATGAAACAGCTGCGTAGTGTGACACAGCGAGAGCAGTGGGGCGCAGGGAGGAGGAGTTTTCATGAATGAAGTCAGTGGGAGGGGGAAGAGAGTGAAGGTTGGCTCGAGGCTGAATCCTACTACGTAGGTGTGTCATTAAAAGGGTTTGGGGGGGGTACAAAGTATGGGTGTGGACTCAGACATGGGTCATATAAGTTCAGTTTGATTCATAGTACGAGAGGGGAAATAGTGTTGTTGTTTACACTGGCTCAGGGTGCACAGCAACCCACTGTGTAATTTGTAGTGTAGTGTGCACAGATCTGCCCCCAGGGAGCCATGAGAGGTTGTCCTACATCGGCTGTTCCCCCTCTGCCAGAGCCCTGCGTGTCCCTGCACTGCACCGCCGACAGAGACAGAACAGAGCACCACTTGGACCACGCTGAGGGATATTAAAGTCCAATGCTGAAATTAAACTTCAGTGTCTCACTTCAGATGAACCTCTAAAGCTATCTAGCAGCCCTCTTGCACTCCGTGCCAGAACAATATCTGTATAATTAATAACCACAGGAAGACAGAGAGAGAAATACACTTTGCCAAGTCAAACCGGAGCCATGTGCACAACGCTATGGAGCACACACACATTGTTTGGATTGGTAAGACAAAAAAACGCACTATAAAATACTTTCTGCTGAATCTGTGGAAAAATTGCGGGGAGAAGCAACATGCTCTGTGTGTCTACCTGTCCAATCAGTGCTGGGAAGCTGGGCGGGGATGGCATCCAGCTGGTGCTGGTGTATGAGTCACAATCACAACCAGTACAGTCTGGTGTGGCAGCTTGCTGGCTGTCCAATATAACTGTTCTCCTTTATTACATACATGCAGATCTTTCCTCTAGGCAAAACCTTCAAGTTTAAGAATTTGGTGCGCATTATGAATTCATTTCATGTGAAAATGAAGCACTGCGACCATTCTGTGTCACACATACGCAGTACTTTTACGCATCCTACATCAAAACAACATTATTACATTTTAGCATAAATCATTTTACCAAGCAGGAAGCTAGCGAGTAATGTCTTGGCACCTTCTGATGCCTGTAAACTCACAGCTTCTCTCTGAGAAGAAGCCAAACTTAAACTCAAGTTTTAGTCCTAAAATGTAGGTATTCAGCAATGGTTACATCTGCATAACATATGCTAACAGCATTTTACAGTGGCATGAGAGCATAGCTTACATTTTTAGGATGGGTGGTCTCAGTGGTATTTTAAGCCATTATTTTTACTAACCCTGCATTCTTTTCACCCTGCTTGATCCCTTTTTTCCTCCTTAATTTCTGTCTTTAAGCATGTTGTTATTAAACTCCCTTGTGTAAGCCACTCTTTTTTCTTGCCCCTTTTAATCATTTTAATATGTTTTTAAAAAAAAGCATTTAAAAAACAATAATAATAAGCTTAAATTACACCCTTCACATGCACTAAGCTCTACATAAACTTTCTCACCTCAGCAGTGTTTTACACTGTGCAGAGATGCTTGTGGTGTCCTTGTTGCTGCGTGGCTATCTATCTCACACCCCTCCCGGAGCTCGACTGATCAATATGGTTAGCCAGTGGTCATCATCACTCATTGGGAACTGACACATACAAGTGCATGTGTATGTGTATGTGTGTACTCACTTTAACACACATCTGTGGCCTTTAAAACCTCTGTATCTCCCAAAGTAAGCAACGGGACATAACTCGAAGAGAACATAATCCATCTGGCTTTGATTAATGGATTTAGCATCCATTTTCAGACCCATACAATGCCCCTGTATGAATTTTATCAGCATACAGTGACAAATAGCGGTTCTGTTCTCTGCTAAGAGCTCTCATTGTTCCTCTGACAGAGAGTCATGCAGATGTCACCGCCTCGGCCAGGCTGCCCACTGACTTGTTTAGAAAATATAAATGTAACAGGCAGTAGTCTGACATCATTGTCTCAACATTATAGATGCCTGTCTTGTCAGCACATAATCGGTATAAATGTATGACTTGATACTATTTTTCCAGAGAATAATATCCACTCTGTTTGTGCATGTGTTGTCATTAAATTACACAGCAGATTCAGATTCAGAAAGACTTTATTTTCCCACAAAGGGAAATTTGTTTGGCCACATATTCTTTTAATAAAAGATGTCACAAATGTGCAGTGAGCAATTTTATTCTGTGGGTCTGCATGGAGATTTAAGCGCCAACGAACTGCACACACTGCATGTGTGTAGCATTCATTTGGAAAGTTGCAGGGTCAGGCATGGCACCACCATTTTGTTACCATACCCTGAGCCAGTTGACTGTAATATCAGTAGGCTATGAAGCACTGATCAGGATGGCACGACTGGCTCCGGATTTGGGTGTCCTGGCACTGAATAATGCAGCTTTTTCCTCTGAGGCCCTGTATCCTTTGGGCTCTGTCATTGAAGATGCCCTCTCATCTCATCTCTCACTGACACATGGAAATGTTCTCCAAGTAAGAGTCTACATCACTCTGAGAGGCTCAGTGATGAGGTTTTTACAATGGTAAACGGCCTGGCCTAAGTGGCGTGCGTCTCCCTCTGAGTATGTCTCCTGACTGTCCTCCTAATGACTCAGAAAATATGCACGGCGCTCCATTTATGGGCAGTAAAAACAGTCATCCAGCCGCATGCTAACAGACTGTGAAGAGTGCCATAAAAAACTGTCTCCGTCATATTCACTTATAGTGCAGACTGGCAGCTCAACTGAGTTATCATAACATCCAGGGTGACTGTCACTGAGCTCCACAGCACCTCTCTGCCCGTCACGAGCAGCCAAACATGAAGTAAAACAGCAGGCATGCCCTCCCCTGCTACAGACGGTGACATGAACTAGCAGCCCCGCACATAGGAAGTGACATAAACAAGCAGGCCCCAGAGAGGAGGGCCATCAGCAGCGATGATGAGCGACTCTCTGGATGCTCCTTGACATGTGTGGCTGCAGCAGCGTGAGGGTGAAAGAGAGCAGAGGGGGGAGGGAACGGGTGTAGGGGGAGGTGGGTGAAGGCGGGTGTTGCGGGGGTAAGCGGTAGAAGTGTGCGCACGACTGCATTATCCGGCTGATTTAGTTATGACAGCTGGTGCCCAAGAGGAACGCAGCAGTAGGGGATAGGATCGCCCAGGCTGCAGACAAATGATGATGAAGAGATCACTTTAAAGAACAATCTCCATAATATTTCATGCTCGCTCGGCAGCTCCCAGGCAGCCCGGGCTGCAAGGCTAACTGCTCTATCAATTGATTTGATTCACTGCCGGAGCTACTCCTCGCACATAGTATTTCAAATAAATGACACAGCAGATAGGAATGATATCTACATCAATATTAACCCTGAAAAGAACTAATGGATGCCGGCTGCAATTTGCGCTATATCCTGAGTAATGCATGGGAGGTGGAAGGCAGGTGATGGAAGAGTTATAACTTTTCCTGTCTCCCCCCAAGGCACAAGAGGATACAATTTGACCTACACCCACCCCACCCAACACAAATATACAAGCTACATCTTTCCTCCTCCCAAGGCAACCATTTGTTTTTGTATTTATAAAGCACATTATGGCATGCTGGGCTAAACTAAACCATCTCTCAGGCTTGTGGAACACAAAAGCAGTTTATCAGATAAATCACCCTTGACCAGTTAGCTATTAGAGCAGCCAGGAAGTGAAGCCTGGGCACGTATAGTGCTCATAATGATAGCATAGTTGCTTTTTATTAATGCATGGACATGATGCATGCTCCTGTGTTTCAGTGGTTTAACATGGCTCAGCATTCTTTAACCTGATCCCACTTACTAACCTGCTGTATTATGAATTCAGATCAGGTACCAGGATAGATGGACAGATTATTCCTGATAAAAAGATCTCAGTGGTTTCCATACAGAGGCCACGACTTTAAGATAGAGGCAGGGGAAATGTAGTGAGGTTCATCTCAATACAGGTCAGGTGTTTTTTTCATTGTTGTGAGATATACAGTATTTAAGTGGCAACACTTGTGTAAAGGTGATGCCAGAACGTTCATTAGCATGGATGATGTTCACTGAGTAGCTACTGATCACTGCTGTCCCTGATATCTGACCCCTGCCCTAGTAAGAAGAGACCTCACACACACACACACACACACGCACACACACACACAGATAGTGGGAGGTTTGCTGCTTGCCAATACGGTGGTGATTAATCACAGAGCTGACGAGAGTGCGTACGGTTTCCATCAGTGATGCTTAATGAATGTCATAATACGAGCATCTGATTGCTCAGGTCAGCAAGTGGTGTGAGCGTGAGTGTGTGTGTGTGTGTGTAGGTGAGTGTGTGTGTGTGTGTGTGTGTTTTGGGGGGTGTATGTGTATTGGGAGGGTTTATGTGTGTTTATTTGGGGGTGGGGGAGGAGTAGGAGGGAGGCTGCTCCTTAGCTGAGACCCCCACTGCTGTGCAGTCTGCTAATGAGTCCACTAGAGACCCACCCAATACCTTTGATTGTGATGCCATGGAGGAGAGGGGAGCAGTGCAATCTTTAGCTGGATTAAGTATCTCTTAAGGAGATCTACTTTCAGCCACAATGTTATCAACCCTTGAGTGTGTATTAATTAGGCCTATTGCAGAGGCGAAGCGGAGGAACTTGCAGTATTCCCTCTACTCTCCTGCAGACACACATGCACGCCCAAGCACGCATGCAGAACGAAAAATGTGTCTGAAAGCCTCTTGCAGAAATTCACTCCCACACAAACACAAACACAGGCCTCCTGTGCTGTGCAGCAGCGCCGGCATACACGCTTTAAGTGAAGTACACACCTCATCTACATACACGCTCCAGCCTGTTTTTGTACGCTTTAATTTGACACCCCATTACATCCCCATCTACATGTTACAGTCCACACATCTGTATGCATGTTTTGGTATTGTATACATCATCCTGTTCTCATTAGCAGAGCTTTTGATATGAAGTGATGCATTATCTACACACTAGGCAACAGTTGATTGACTATGGGCCGGTAATACTGTTTAGCCCCACTTAGAGCAGTCTGGCTTTGATGTAAGTACATATTTCCTGGTGAAGGGGTTGTTATAATTTCAAACATTCACTGACTCATCATATGGAGGGCTGACATTGTTGCGGTTCACTTGCTTTTTTTTATCTGTTACATGTGTTTCCTGGTTGTGGAATCCACTATTTTCCTCTTCCCTGCAAGTCATCAAGAAAACGTCCGTTACTGGCCTGCAGGTATATTGTTTACCCTGTCTCCCTGCATGGCTAAAACCCATCAGCATACGCTAGCAGAAGGTATTGCACAAAGCATTGATATTCAATCCAGTTGCACCCCCGCCCCCATCTCTATCATAACCCGGATGTCTAAGAAGCATGTCCAACCGGTGTGTTTTGACTTGGTTTAAGTGGTGTTTAATGACAGTGGACGGGCTGTTCTGTTCCGGAGCTGTGTTAAGAGTTTCTAATCAAACGTTCTGCTCCATCAATAATGCAGTGCCCTGGATCCCATGGAGGACTTAATTGTGGGTGTAGGGCTGATAGGGAGAGCCTTGGCTATGGGTGTCTCGTTGCACTCTTTAATTAGAGACCCCAGTCATGTCAAGAGCAAGAGCTCTGGGTGTTTACTATGCAGCAACGTGCCCAGCACTGCTTTGGCAAGAACCCTACTGTAACCCTGCCATCAGCAGCCGCTCATAGCTGGCTCTCACTGGAAGAGTGAGTGAGTGAGTGAGAGAGAGTGAGAGAGAGAGAGAGAGAGAGAGAGAGAGAATCGTTTTTGGCTTCATGCGCCACTGAGCAACGTTCATGGATGGGCCACACTTTCAGCAATTCAGCAATGTGTCCAGTTCTCATTAATACATCCGTGGGTGCTAGCTGACACCCCAAACTTTATTTTAAAAAGAAACAACTGTAATGTAATTAGTGTTCAAACTTTTGTTTGTTGATGATACATTAACTTCTCTCTGCAAGCCTTAATAACAATTTACTTTGTAAAAATGTCCCTGTTGACATGAGCAACATGTACTCACCAACATGATTCAGTTATGCAAAAGTTTGAGGGCAATTGGGGGGCACTATTGGACTGGATCAGTAGGAGACTTGGAGAAATATCAGACTAACGAAAGGAAAAAAATTATTTGTCATGTTAAATGTTTTTAGTTTCTTGATGGGGCTGCAGTGAAGCTACAAGTGGCAACAGCCTCATATAGGCCCATTCTAACGCTACCTATGTTTGTATGTTTGTTTTGTTTTTCGTTAATTCGATGATTTTTTTTTTTCTTGTTTAACACACAAGAAGGAGGAAATTAACCAACATTAGACATTAAAGTCTGTTTTATGGGCCTTGGGGAGTCGGTCACTACTGCAGATGCAGAAAAAATTAAAATGATGTCACTTTGGGAAAGGTCCATTTGGGCTAAAGACAGAAAACATGACACTGAAAAAAAAAAAATGAAAGTGAGTGATGTCACTAGACCGCTGTGCTTTTCCTCATGTCTGCTTGGGGCTAGCTGGCCACTAACAATTAAACAAAATGTCAGCTGGAACCAGCCAAATACACTCCAATCTATGACTGGCACTAGTCAAACTGCATTGTGGGTGAAATAGGCACCAAGGTTTGACAAGGAAGAAGAATGCATGTTAAAAAGAAGATACCTCTGGCTCTGGTGCATTGATTTTTGTTGTTTTAAATTTTGTCAATGATTAGTCTGACGTCTTATTTTAGTGTGTTCCCAAATCATTAATAGTAATAGCAGAGTATTCTTTTAATGTTTGCACAGTGAATACCAAGTACTGTATTAAACAGGAGATAAACTAACTTAAGTCTAAATTTAAAGATATAATTGTGTTCTATTTTAAATTGAGCATTTACAATATTGCATCTTTTTGTTTTTCTGACTCTCATCAAAGAGTAAAAATTATTAAATCCCCCTCAAATCAAACCCTTTGCCTCCTTTTTGCTTTGTGTGCAAGTGGCAAAACTGCAGGATAACACCACATAAAGAACCACTGGCATTTGAAGCAGAAGTGCAAGAAAAATTACTATAGCGTAATAAAATACCAAAGGTATGTATAAATATAAATATTCATTTAAATGAACAGTTTCTTTCCTATAGTTTAATTCATTATTGATGCATTTAAAAATACATTTACTTGTTATTGATAGCTAATGTTGATCCAACATACCTCTGAAATGCTGCTGGTTCTGTGTGTGACAAAACAGCTACATGTAGTCAGTGCCGTCGCGAGGGGGTGTGAGGCCTGTGCAGACCTATAAGGCCCTGCTCATTTTTTATTTCATTTTATTTTGTACATTGATAAGTACCCAGCTATTCTCATTCCTCTGCACGCATGATCTTGATGCTATACTCTTACAGCAAATAGAATAGCACAGCTTTGTCATGCACATAGTCTCAGCTATGACTCTCTGCTATCTTTCACAGGGAAATAAAACAGTAAAACTAGTGGCTTCACATATCAAGTCAGCTCAGCTGCCACCGTGCTTTGGCATACATTTTGAACATGTACTCCAATATATACAGCTCAATGCCCTTACCTTTTTTAGCTGTCAAAGTTTTTTTGGTACCCTAACATTATAATCACAAATATATGCCAATAATGAAATGATTTTGCTTGATTCTAATGACCCTGCACAAAACTGACAGGTAGCAACCCGCTCCACTTCTTGCTTGCCGTGAGTGACTAGCAAGTGAAGTGAGCACTACATAATGAAGCAACATCGCAAATTAAAAGAAAAAGAATATCCTGTTACACTTTTAATGTGACCTGTTTTTTAATTGGCACGTAGGAAGAAGCATATTTAGTGAAGACCTAAGTTAAAATATATATGTATATGCTATTTTCAAAAAAAATCTGCAGGATTGCGGGCCAGCTGCCCTAGAGTCCATGAGGCCCTGTGCTATTGCACACTTGGCACACTGCCTTGCAACGGCTATGATTGCAGTGATTTTCATGTCTGTTCATTATGTGTTTTTGTCTACGTGCTGCAGCTTTTCTGAAAAGTATTAGACACAATGTAGATAACCTGATAATAAAAGCAGAGAGTAGGAAAAAATACTAATTCGGGTTGAAGATAAAAACATTAAAACAAAAAGGGCCCATAAAGCCATTCCTCAGATATCTCTCCCTGTAAGTGTGTCAGGCACCGATTGTGCATTTCTTTTTCTTTCTTTTTTTTTTCTGTCCGTCATGGTTATTAGACCAATTATCGATAACAGGCAAACATTCCACTTCTGGGGTCACAGCTTCATGTTTTTTAAAAATCAATACAGCCCCCAGGCCCTAATCTTCCATCCAAAAGAAAAATGACAGAACAAATTTGGTGTATGATGAATGACGGTGCCTTTATGTGGCTCGTGTAATGGAGCTGATGATAAGGAGCCGAATGGACTTCCAATTAGGATGCTTCTCCTTTAGTGATATGGATTAGTGTGGTGTTTGAAATGGTGACCTGGCTTCACTGAATTGGCAATCTGACGCTACTGAAATGAGTGACAGAAAAATTGGGAGCAAAGGCTCAATGGGATGACATGAGTGTGAGTCTGTCACTTTTAATATGTCCCACTTGACATTATTGTAGTAGATCTGATGTTCAAGTGAAATGCAGCGCTGTATGCAGTTCTCAGTGAGAAAAGTAAAACAACACATTACATAATTTGTGTTTTGTAAGGAAGCCTCTCACATTTGACCTGATGGCTGGAAATACTGTGATCCATCTTAATATTTGCTAGCAGTAAAGTGGTTAAAATGGAGAGCTGCAGAAGAAGATATCATTCAGTGTCTAATCATTCTATCAGGCCACGATGTTCCTTGTGTTTGTGGGGTGGAGGGAGACCCCAGCCAAACATCAGGTGTCACACTAAGCGCCAATGAATGGACAATGGCTATCCATCAATCTTCCATGCCAGCTTGTCTCAAGGCCTGAACCCAACTACAATGTCCATCTCAAAGCAATTTGATCCCCTCAGCTGACTCATTCATCAGCCTGACCTCATTTGCAATCCTGACTGGTTTCTTGAAGAGAGGAGAGTTGGATTCAAAGGAGAGCATGAGTGCAAAATATTGAGTTTGAGGGAACCAATGACCAGTAGTCCAAAATATTGCTTGGAGCACAGTAGGTGAGCGATGGTCTTTATCTCAGTACCATGGTGGCTCATTTATTTAGTTGATGGATTGTTTATCAGTCAGCGCGAACAGGCATGTATCTGAGTAGCTGGAGGGAAGTTTAGAGGGCTTTTTATTCAGCAGTGCTGTAGCACAACCGTGTACATCCCCTTCAGCCAACTGACCTCGTCGGGTCATCAGGACTTAAGTAAGAGTGAAAGTCGCTTTAAATGGAGCGAGGCTCCCAGGGACCCAGCCTTGGCTGAGCAGCTGCTGCCGGCCGTTTACTATTACTTTTCCAGGGGCTGACTTTGATGTTTTAACAATCCATACATATTGATTCAGACTGATAATAAACAATTTGATTAGCCTCTTTCTATAGGCTGTCATTTCAATCACTTTCAGAGCTCCGATGGAGTGGAAGTGAGGGGCTGTGGAAGGAGGGAGGGACGAGGGGAGGGCAACAGAGACAGAGAGACAGGGACAGAAGCCAAAGCTGAAAGAGAGGGTGGAGGGCTAGAGCCCCCTCCTCAGACAGAAAAAGGAATCCAGTCCTGATTAGGCCTCTGCCTTTGGTGAATTGGACAAGACAGCTGAGCTGCCAGGTTATTAACTCCCTCAGAAAATTCTCAGCCCTCTCTCAGGCCAGCCTGAATACTGCGATCTGGATCGATAAGCAATCTCCGGTGTGTACCAAATGCCTGCTGGATTCATTTGTCTCCCAGCACCCTCTCCCTCCGCTGGACAATACACCTGCACAACTGAACCCCCTCTCCTGCTCCGACGCCTCTCCTCCTCCCTCCCTTCTTTCCTGAGTGCCGCTCTCTCTCTCTCTCTCTCCTCTCTTTCCTCACCTCTCTCACGTTCGCTCACTGGAGTCTCTGTCACTTTTTAAATAATGACCCTGGGGCTGAAGGAACAACTGCCTACCTCTATTTCATCACAGTGAGACCCTCTTCTGCAGGCCTGGGTGACCAAGCTGTCTAGAGGGGAGAGAGACAGAGGGACTGAAAGAGAGCGAGATAGAGGAGCAGCAGAGGGGGGTTTGCCCACGGCGATGGGGAAGGCGGGGGCCGCAGCAGCATCATGGCTGACAGAAGCACAGATGTCACCATCAGAGCTCAATCTAAGCATTTAAATGACCAGCCCATGGCAACTTTGTAGTTGACATGAACAAACTATCTGTTGTTATGGTTCATATCATACAGATAGAAAAAACCATCTATAAGCATGCTATGTACTCATTACGTGTTTGTTATTGAGCTGTATTGTGCTGCTTGTGTGGGAGTTTGTTGATTCTGGAGACAATATGTAACTTCCCCGAGAAACTCACAGCTTTGTGCTGAGAACTGTGTTCTGAACCATATACTTTAATGTGCTGAGGTTCAGCAACCAGCCAGAGTTGCCAATATTACCCATTTCTATCACACATTTAGTTCTCAGAGAAAGCAGCCTCAGTTGCACTCAGAGCTCCCTTCCACTCAAAGCAAGCCCGTCTTTGTGGAGGAGAAGTAAAGATGGATTTACATAGTGATTGTGTTTGCTGATTTGGCAGGGCTTCAGCTGATAACTTTTAGTGATTCGCTGCGGCATTGATCTCCCAGATGGATTTATTGATGGGTGGTGGATGGCTGGAAGTGGGGGTTGAGTTGGTGGGAGAGAGAAGAGAGGAGGGGGCATGAGGAGAAAACAGT
Organism: Naso annulatus; assembly: GCA_029783625.1. Lineage (NCBI taxonomy): Eukaryota > Metazoa > Chordata > Actinopteri > Acanthuriformes > Acanthuridae > Naso > Naso annulatus. The sequence goes on along the minus strand of JAPZDX010000001.1, from coordinate 20,255,175 downwards.
AGATAGCCACTCAAGCGAGGTGGACAGTGGATGAGCTTGATGTCACCTGCTTTACTTGTTGGTGCTATTATTTCCCCAAAGGAGCTCAAAGCCATGCTGTTTCTCATAGCTCTTTTCTGTGGTTTGTCTCTTCTATTGTTTTTCTATTGTCTCTGTGTGACTGCAGAGTTGCGAGCCCAGAGGGAATTGTCTGTCAGCATACAATAAAGGCAAGTACTGCGACCTAGGACTCCATCTCTCAGGGCTAATTGTCGGAGACAATGCACGCCACTGAAAACATGGTCTATGAGGGATAAACCTGGCGGATGTTTAGATTTTCTTATCACTCTAATCTCACATGGAGCAAAATCAAACCAGAGCTGAAATGAGCAGAGCTGAATAAGCGGAGAGCCAGAAAACAAAACCTGTGAAGGAAATGCAGTTATTAAAAGGAGCTCTGTAAATATTTTAAGGGCCTTTAATGGAGCAAAGGAGAAAAACACTCACAGGGTGCTGTCTGTGAGCAGGGATGTGAGACAGACCAAACAGGAAGTCCCTCAAAAATGTATGTTGCAGTTTTTAATCAGTAAAAGATGGCTGACTCATCAGGGGTTGATTGCAACGGAACAGTTTTGGTTCATATTGTTATTTTTTCCTTGGAGAGATCCTGGCTGTGATATCATCAAAGAAAAATTAGTTATAATCTAATTTGTCTCAAAACATGATACTGAAAACATCTTTTGATTGGTTTCACTGTATAATTGTCATCCTGCATAACATCAGCAGTCTCCCTGCCATGTGATGAGTCTTAGGACTTACATTTGGCCCAGTTTCCTGGCACCATGCTCAAGCACCATTGTCCCACCCGCTCCCCCGCTGCTCACATTGCCCCAGCCTGACCTGGCCTGAGCACACTTACCTCTTCACTGAGCTGCATGATTAACGGAGTGCGCCCTGTATTTTCAAATATCCAGCTGTTGTTTTTTTCCAAACTGTTCTGACTTTGTTGAACTGTCCTCTGGTATCAATGACCAAGAAGATAGTCACAGATCTTCCTAAACATCTTTATCAATTTGACTTAATATGTTGTTGTCTGTACCGTCAAGCAACTCATCACGAAATGTTGCATCAGTGTTGCCATGTTGGTGTACGTTGCCCATGCACATGCAACTGTGACGTGCTGAAGCCAACCTCCATCAACCATACCAGGGCCAAAAAAGTGCATCGTGCCCAGACACAGCAAGAAGCACTCACACCAGTCAACAAACTGAACTTTAGGGGTCAAATATGCTTGGGAATGCTACGGATTGCCTAGTGTGAGTGTGCCCTTATTAACAAATAAGCACCTTTCAACTAATAGTGTTTAATGTGCACCCACTGGTGAATACTGCCTGCTTTGTACCTTTATCAACCATTTGAAACCATCTTAGAATACTCTGTAACTCTCTCCCAGCAAGCACTTTTCATGGGCATCTTTTCCCTTTCTTTTCAAGGTCATTTGTAATGTGGAATCCATAAAATTCTCAATGAAGAAAGTTATTTGAATTCTTAGATTTTAATGGCTGAGCTTAAAAATTCCCATTTCAGACCTGCAGTTTTAAAATGATCCTACAATGTGTATGTCAGCAGACGAGATTACTGAGGGTAATTGCTCTCATGCCAATGCATCCCTCTCTCTCTCTATTTCTCAATCCAGCACACTCTTAAAGGTCCCCCACACACACCTCACACACTCTCACCTACAATTTTTTTCCATTATATTTTTCTACTTAGCTATATCACAGTTTGCATCTCTGGCAGAGGTAGCATACAAAATACTCTTGTGTAACACTTCTTTCATGTTACAACAACCTCACAAACAGCTATAACAAAAACAACAAAACTCAATGTGTCTGCTTTACTAAGTTCTTTTAAAGTTTGGGGTTTTTCATATGATACCTCAAGCATGATTTCTTTCCTATTTTTTTTAACACATCTATATTACTACGCAAAATTTGAGGATGTTTTAATAAGAAAATATATCTCTTAAAGTAACGAGGAAGTATAAGAACTGCTACCTCCAGGTTAGATATTAGCATAAACAACATGTTCTTCAAATTAAACCACAAAATACATCCTTTTAAACTGCCTTTTGATGTGACACCCCTACAGGCAGGGCGATTTTATTCCTAAATGCCTTCCAAAAGAGTTAAAAAAAGATATGTTATATGTTGTTGTAGTTATGTTGCTTAATTAGGAACAAAATTATTGTGGTTAGAGGCAAGGAAAGATTGTGGGTTAAGCTTAAAAATCTACTTTTTGAGGTTGAGGATTGTTTTTGTAGGAAAGTCAGTCTTGGTGCTCAGAATAATTTCAAAACATTCTTTTAATATACCTTTATCTATATCGGTAACAGAAAACAGCAAGGTAAAATAGAGAAAGTTTGCAAAGAATTGCAGATTATTCCTGTAATGTGACATATAATGTATTGAAAACTGTGCATAGTTTCCAGGTGCTGAAAGACTTGCTCTTTGTGGTTACTATGGGTGAGGAAAACTCCTGTTCTCCCTCCCCCCTCATTGTCCCTTCCTGACAGTGACGGTAATGTGTGAGTAGGTGAGCTGCCCTCAGGGCTCTGTACATCCACGTCCACCTCAATATAAATCAGCACTTGTCATCACAGGCTCATATCACACGCACTGATCCCACAACCCCTCCACAAATGTGCGGATTCCTCCTTGTCGTTCGATACCGTCCCAGACGCCAGTGGCCACAGCATTAAAACCTACCCAGCCTCAACGGCAGTGTCTCTGTGTCGGTCGCTTTGTTTTCTCCCTCCTAGACCTGTAGGTGCTGCCTGCTGCATGGTGAGGCTAAACAGATGTGACTGCATTAGATTCAGCCCAGACAGCAGCACACCTCTGCTGCCCTGAATGCATTCTATAATTATCCGCCACACCTTGTATCAGGAAGTCAGCTCATGTCAAAAGTGCAAGTGAAAGCTAGGGTCACTGTCAGGAAATGAGTCTGATAGTGACAAGAGCCAAAGCAGATGCAGAGGAGTGAAATAAGATTTAGATAGTGTGACTGGAAGCATGCAGTCTGACTGTAACTGTGGCTTGTTGGCTGTCGTCGCAGCTCCTTACTGTGATTTTTACTGTAAATAGTCACTAATTCTGGCATTGTGTCTTGCACTTGTACTTAAGTTCTCCAGTGTTGATGTCCTGTTTACATTGTACAAAGACAGGTATTATGTGTGTGTCTGTGTTAACCTTCAAAGATGAGATGCTATCTCAAACAAATATGATTTTTTACTGCAGTGAATAACAAACCTTAATGGAGGGTCGCATTACACTTTAACCCTATTCCTTAGATGTTCTTAAGCTTGGCTTGGTTTGGCCAGTAGACACACTGCTGTAATGTGTTTGGAAAGGAGAATTTCTTTTTCTAGCGTGGTTCTTTATCATTTTTAGTACATTACCATACACCTAAAGAGTCAACAACCATGCTTGACACAGCAGCACCACATGAGCTAAACGCTAACATCAGCTTGAAAACATGTTCACAGGGACAATGCTGTGATGTTATGTGGACATCAAGTTTTTCTATGTTTATCATCCTAGTTTAGCATGCTAGCCTGTTGCATGGCAATCCATTCAACAGTTCGAGATAATCAAAGTCGATAAGATCCATCCTATGGGGCCTATGAATGTTTCTCGAAAATTTCATGAAACTAAAGTTTAGGATAAGCCAACTGACGTACAGACCAACATGCCATGCCCAGAACCATGTGGTTAGCATGGTTAAAAACATTCTTATTCAATTCTGTCAATCATGGTTCAACTTTCAGATTGAAAAGCATACATCTCTGAGTGTGTGAAGACATTTATTTTATAAAATAGCATAAATGGCCAAGCTGATGTCATAGGACTGTTAAAAAACACAGGTCTTCAGTGAGAGACATGCATCCTGACTTTTAAGTCGCTTTTCCATTACATGGTACCGGCTCTACCGACTCAGCTTTGGTATCAGGTACTTTTCTGGAGGTCATTTTCATTACAAGATAGTGCCCATGATAGTACCGCCTCAGTGTAGCTGGTTGTCATAGTGACACTGACCGACTGACCAATCAGCGGTATGCAGTGTTTCACATTACCTTTTAGTACCTCTCTAGAGTAGAGTAGAGAGTAGAGTAGAGTAGAGTAGAGTCAGTACTATGTAATGGAAAAGTGACTTTATTGTGGTGTATGGACTCAATAAATTTAATAACGTTTTTTTTTTTCACCTTCATTTCAAAATAAAGACCCAAAATATTGTATAAATTCTTGTTGTATCAAAGAATAATGCTTAATTTATAAAGTACCTCATCAAGAATTAGAATTCATTTGATGCCTCAGAGATTATTTGATGGAGGAGGAGCAGCTGCCTTGGCCTGGATTTATCCAGTCACTCACTGATTGTGGCCACTGATTGATTTTTAAGTTAGGAAGAGGCAATCAGTAAATACCACCCAATCAGAGGCCAAGAACAGAAAAGATTAGACAATTTGAGGTAATCAATGAAAATATTCTCTGATTTGTAGGCACTCAATTACTGCCATAAATCAGGCGTCATAGCGCGCAAGTTAGTTTGCAATAAAACAAAGGCCAGTGACAGGCAAACTATAAGAGATGAATTAAAGGTCCGGAGGAGGAAGTGCAGAGTGGCGTGGTAATGAGACAGAATTACAGGCCACAGATTCCGTCCTGCTTCCCTTGCACAACCTGTCAACAACTAATGGAGTGCAGCGAGAGCTGCTATCCATCACCCTGCTTTCTGTCCACATATTTATGCATTTATTTATCGCCTTGATGTAATATCATCATTTTTTAATGTTTAACACCCTCCTCTCCCAACAAACACAGACCACTTCAGAGGAAAGGATATGGATATATGCAGACAGGATAAGTCAAGACCAACTTAGATTTGAGAGTGCCACCCGAGATTCTGGAAATTTGTCAGAGGTGATACTGTATCATTTGGGTGACTGCTAGTTTTGTTTCCAGAAATGCTTTTCTATAAAATTCAAAACTGGCATAGAGATACCAGAACTCAGAGCCAGATAGCTATGGGGTAAAAGGAAAATCACATGACAAACAGGTCACAGTGTTTGTCTATCCACTGCAGAATGGCCTTAAAAGACACCGACTCCCTACCGGCTCAATCATTGTAAGGTGCTCTGGTTGAGACTGTTCCCTGGACTGTAGACAGTAAACTCTTAATTTAGGAGGGTGGAGCTTCATGCTGTCTTTGGAGTGAGTCGAAGCTCCCATGTTCAGCCTTAATGGACTGACTAGACAGATGATACTGACAGCGACCTGCACAAGTGCTTTTGATTCTATCATCCACCATGGGGTCGGGCTGCTTTATCAGAGGAATTACCTAAAGTGCCTCTTATTTCATCATCCAGAATGTCAACGAGACAGCATTCTTTTCATTTATGCACACCCCAAACAATCACCACATCATACATCACACGACTGCCTCTGAAAAATCATTGTTTGGAGCCTAGTCCAGGTGCAGACTCATTAACCTACGCAGTGGTTTTGAGAGCAAGGTCATTATAGAACGTTCCTGTAATACTTGTCTGAGAGCATCTTTTGTTGCTTGACCCCTCCTTTATAACACTTTCTACACAGACAGAGGCAGCATCGATAAACTCATTTCCTTTCCCTCTAGAAGGGGCAAGAAACGTATTTTTCAGCTATAGCCCAACTCAGTTTAGGATCGCACCTCTTGACTGAATTTCAGAGATTCTATTTTCTTTCCCCTCATGACATCCTCAAAATGTATTTCCAGGAGTGTGGTTGCCTTTGATATCTAAATCTTTTATCATGTCAAAGCATCTTCCATACTGTCTTGAAAGAGTTCAGTCCTTTTGATGTGGTAAAAGACGTGGGAAATACATTACCTGAAAAAAGGTCTTTGCTGTAGCCTTCTTTTGCCCCAACAGGAGTAAACTTTGCCAGGTTTTCCACACACACCTCACTTGTGTAGAGACACAAAGCTAAGCCTGTTACATTCAGAGTTTTGGGCGTAACAGATAGCACAAATTGAATATACAGTTTTAATTTTTCTTAACTTGTAAACAAAGTCATTGACTGTACAGCTGATCTATTGTAATGTACCCTCGTGGTTGATACCATCAAATTGCTTTTGTGCAAGGTAGTTTTAGACTTTAAGCAATGTTTCACTGCAAAACTATTTTTTGTGTTTCAGTTACTCACCCTTAAATGTCTTGAACTAAAAAAATAATTTTGTTCTTTCCAGCGTTATTTCATGGTGAACACATTTTTCCAAAAAACTTACGGAGATAGCGTTTCACAACATCAAATCTAATGCACATGCTTGGCTGACACACAGCAAGAAGCCTTTTACCAGATGTGATGGATTTCGTAGTTTTTTTGCCGAAATAACAGTGTTTTGGCAGTATTGAGCCTGTGACATGACAAGGAAGACTTGGATTGTACCACACAAAGCTTTTGAGATTTTTGGATGGACATTTTAAGATTGGTTTTGATATTTTGAAACTGTGTAATGTTGGAAGGAAGAAATAAATTCTTCAATTCAAGACATCTATGGTTAAGTGATTGTATCCCCCTGCCAGTGTTGTTTTTACTACATTGTAACTGATGTTGTTTCATGACAGTCATTGCAACTGAAAAGAATTGGTCAAAGTTTGCAAGAGGTGCAGAACATTGAGGATGAATGGTTCAACCACAGAACTTTCACCTGAGAGACTGGGGTTTGTGTCCCATGTGGCACATATTGTTATTTTATTTATTGTTACCCTTCGCTGGCTTAGTGTACTTCATTTTTGTCTTAAGTTCTTTAGTTGGAGTATGTTTAGGTTAGAGAATAACTCTACTTACGACAAGGAAAAGATCGTGGTTTAGGTTAAAATAGATCCACTCACAACCTTAACCACAAGTAAGTGAGGCTAACTTCTTCCACAAGCATAATTCTCACAAGTCGTAAAGGCATGAGACCAAAAGAATGGGATTGGTCAGTGCTAATGTTGGTGCTGAAGCAACATTAACGATACCAACACAGGGGTGTTGGGGTCATGTGATAAAAGAGTGTTTCAATGTGCTCATACTTGTGAATTTGAATAGAGCTCTAAAGAACGCCATTGCTTGAAAGATCATCTGCAGTAAATTACTGAGTCAGAAGCGGAACAAATTTAAACATGAGATCAAATTTGCAAGTGATGTTGAAGAGATTTACTGACATACAGGTATACTAGTACAGTGAATTTTACAGTGAACAAAGACCTCATATCTAGTGCAGAGGAATAGCGCAAGAAAACACTATGACATGTAAGTTAATCATGCTGGTAGAGGCATGTTCTGGTACAGTACTGACTCCTCTGACTTTGCTTACCCTTGGAAAGCTTTCTGCGCCCTATGATCCAACATCTGAAGAGCTGATAAAAACCCCTCAGTTGCCTCAAAGCAGCTGTGAGGCTTAACATTGTCAAAAAGGGGTTTTTATTTCCCTACCGTTTCGACCTCCTGTGTATATTTTATTGAGCCGTTCTCATCCCACAGCGGTGCGCGGCAGCCATAAGCTGCCGAAAATGTATTTTGAGGCTCATTAACACAGGACGTGCATGCTTGGAACATGTAGCATCCTTCTTCAGAGACACTTGTGAAAGAGTGTGAAGGCGATGACGAGCAGCTCAGAAATCGTTGTTTTTGATATTCAGTGAGCTTTTCATCTTTTTTTTCTGCTGCAACACCACATGAGAGGATTAGAGAAGTTAATGAATTATCCTCACAGGGGCCAAGACAGTATGTGCAAGCTGCACTATCCCACGTCTCATAACATGGAGCTGTTTGAATTTATTGAACTGAGGGCTGAATTTTCCCACACTGATCTGTCCTAGTTCAACATTATAGCCAGTCGCCATTCTCTGTAATCAAGATTACAATGTGAAGGTCTTTTTAATCTTTGTAAGTTAGATATATCATCAGACTTTACTAAAAGAGAAAGTTGACTGCATAGTTTAATGTTCACCAGCCTTTCTACTTACTCTACAAGTAGCTCGACATCCACAAAAGTTTCTGTGATCAAATCAAGGCCTTAGGGTGTGTGTGTGTGTGTGTGTGTGTGTGTGTGTGGGTGTTGGTGGCTGCTGGAGTCAGTGGATCCCCTGGGC
>JAPZDX010000001.1:20187685-20200110 GCA_029783625.1 Naso annulatus | reverse complement strand
TTTTTTGGGGGGGGGAATTGGTCAAAATTAAATCTAAAATTCAAAACTTCACACTGTTCAATACTCAAAGCATGGAATCTCGTTTGGGTTGACTGCTTTGTTCAATGGCCCTTTGGCAGTGTTGGCAGGAACAACAGATCCTCTATGCAGCAGCCTGCTCACAGCAGGAATACACCCCTCTGTTACAGCCAGTGGGCAAAGTCAAACAGTTTACTAATAAGCCTCTGCCTCTGGGCAAACACAGCGCTGCCGGCTGAGGAAGCATCAATATGACTGAAGTCCTGAGACATTAACATAAAGGGTCAAAACCTGATAGACTACAGTCTACTTGGGCGGCCCGCCCAGGTAAACTGAGACCTGCCCGGGAAGATAAAATCCAAAAACCAACTTTCCAATCAACAATGTAATTTTACAGACAGACCATCCACCCTTGTCACACACGCATGCATCACGCAGCATGCATCAGCTCTGGACTCATCACTTGAGCCTACCTGATGCACCTACAATGTCAGACAGAGTGTCGAGCTGGTGTTTCAGAGGTAAGCAACTTGTTTCCCTAAACTGAAAGCACCACACTTAGTAGTTTCTGCATTAAATGCCTAAAATCATTCACTTTTGTGTTGAATGTTAACGTTAACACTATCTTACAAGTAAGGCTGGGTAAAAAAAACAATTCATTTACACACTGCAATTAATTTTTTTCCAATCCAATATCAATTCAGAAAACCCTTGAATCGATTCACAAAAAACCCGTTGTTATCAGGGCTTGAGTTAAAGGACCTCCCGTCGTCACCGAGTCTATAGAAACAGGATCAGGGTGGATGTAAATTAATTATGGGACGAGACATATAAACACCAGCTATCGTTAGCATGCATGGAAATGAAGACGAAACTGACTGCATGTTTGTGGACTGATGTTAATGGCACTGTTGTTTGCCTGCTAGCTAAGGAGCGAGCAGCCGACGTTTGCAATTATGTTACAGTATGCCAAAAACAATCAACAGCTGAAATCTCCTTAAGAACGTCAGACCCACCACTTAGACCCTTTCGTCCTACTTAACATTACTCCTCGTGATTTCTCCATCATCTCTCCGTCGCATTTTGTCCCACAACGTGTTGTCTCTCCACAACAAAGGTTCGGCTCCTCTAAAACAACAGTTCACAAGCTAAATAATTTTAATAGTTTTTTTGCACACCAACATCGATATTCCCATTCAGTAATGATGATCTCTGACTGGCGTTTCAGCATTTCTGTCCACAGTCATCACGCAGCAAGCACATGGCTAATTTGCATATAAACTACATACATTAATGGCAAATTAAATAGGGCTAAAACTGTACCTTCAAATTTAGTGAACCTTTCAGTTTTAATGTCAGCTGCATATGAAGAAATCATCAGTGTTTTTAGGTTATTAATTCATGTAAATTTATTTCTCTGCCCAACAAAGAAGCTCTTGGTTGTTTAGTCTGCACTTTAGAGCATTCTGTTTTTTTCTTTGTTCATTAAAGAATAAGGAAATGGTAAAAATACATTCTGGGGTCAATTTTCTCTAAACTAATACCAATAATGCACACATCATTATTTAACAAGTATCAGAAGGCACTCTAACAAATTGTCTGGGTATTTCTGTCATCTACGCTTATTATTCAATTGATAACAAAGCATATTGATCAATATGGAATGGAATTGAATCGTGACGCAAAGAAATTGAAACAGAATTGAATTGTGAGGTCCTTGACAATACCCAGCCCTATTCTAAATTATTTCTACATTTGTTGTCGATATTGAGTATATTTTGTCATGATTAGAGCTCATTAACCTTCGTCTGACTAATTTATTCTGAACTTGCTCATCATGCGCCATACCATGTCACAATGTGCCATGCCGCCCCGCCCACCACCACAAGTACATTCTCAACCTGTGGGAAACACTGGACTGTAACATTACTGACCAGAAGAGGGTAGAATCCAGGTAGCAGGAGTTATAGTGGCCCTGGATGCCCTTCTTTTTTCCCACCATGACATCCAGACCATCAGTCTCTGTGCGGGGAGGTGTGTTCTCATGTACTACCTCGCTTAGGTAACCTCCAAATGCTGCATGGAAACACACAGTGCACATGTAAACACAAAGGTTTTGGGGCTGATTATTAATTTATTGCCCTAAATCATCCCCATTTTCTCCGACTGCCTCACCAATGGAGTTGCACCGCTCGATGGGGTTGGAGGAGTGATGCAGGGACGGAAAGCGGGAGTCGGGCCGGCAGCACTTGAGCTTCACAAACAGGGCTTTCTTCGGTGGGCAGGTGAAGTACCGCGTGCCTTTGAAGGTGCCGTCAGTGCATCCAGGGCACTCTTCCTCCTGCAAAGACGATCAAGTTCACATCATCCAGTTACTGTCAGGTGCTGCATGTGTGCACAGTAAAAAAAAGATTTCATGCAGTCTGCCCTTTTCCAAAAGCCTTTGTCAACAGTGACTGGCTGTTAAGAGATGAATATGCTGCATTTTACTCAGACGTTCTACTAACAGCAGCACACATGCATACAAGCTATCAACAGAAAAATGTTAATGTAGTACTGTGTTGAAAGAAATAGTTTGACACTTTGGGAAAATATGTTTGTTATTTTGAAGGGCGCAGTGACTTGGTGAAATCTTGTTGTCACCAGGCAACAGCCAGAGAATTCAGGGAATGGGACCTCTCTTGGCCAGACACAGTGACTTGTTGTCATTTTTTCACTTTGTTTTTTACAGCGGATTACACAAACAAAATATAACATGTCCTCTAACAACCTTTAGGGGTGCTAGTAAGTGCTTTTGTTACCTTCAGGCACAGCCAATTAAGCAGTTTCCCTGTTTCCAGTCTTTATGCAAATCTAAGCTAACCAGCATGTTGCTAAGAGCAATTTACTCAGTGTGGTAATATATTACACAGTAACAACATCACTGTCCTATTCAGCCCATCACCCTGGGAGATCCAACAAAATATGTGGATTATCAAGATAGGAAGAAGTCAATCAAAGACCGCTTGGCTGATATTTTTGTGGTAATCAGTCTATCAGGATTAGTGGCAACCACAGTTACCAGCAGGACTGCAGTGGAAAAATAAATCTCTTTAAATGAATAACTGAGTGCAGGCTTGAGTGGTTGGTGCAGGCTACAATATATTGGGATCACTGGCCAGCAAATACCAACCAACAACAACAGTATTTACTTACTGAAATAGCTTTAATAGAACAAAACATGAACTGCAGCCGGGTGCTGAGTGTGAATAAGACAGATCGATGATGATCAGCTGATCTGGCTGACGATAATCACTTCATGTTACTGCCTGAATCCAAAGTGAGAGCTCCAGGAATTTGTGAATGTAAGCAGTCAGTATGTATTTTATGGCAAACAATCACTATAGAAACATTGTTTAGAGAAAAACAGTCTGATGAAATAATGTTTTTCAACAGACCATTTCCTGGTATATGATTACATTATTTGTCCTACAAATATAGTCCAGATTCTGTCATTTTCCCTTCCACTGATACATAAATCTTAATCTCTCTTCCAGGTTCACATGGCAGTATTTGTCTTACCAGCTCCAGCCCAGCCAAACGCTCCAGCAGGCCAGGAGGCAGACCCACCCAGCGGATGACACCACACAGAGGGGGGTTCTCCTTCACCTCCACCAGAGAGCCCACCTCCAGACCAGGCTGTCCTCGAGGGGGCGTCGGAGGCCGCGGTGAGGGCGGGGCAGCAGGTGATGGGGGCTCGGGCTGCTCTCCCATCACCGACTGCACAGAAAGGGAGAGTGGCCCATGACTCATGCTGTCAATGGGCCCGGGCTTTCGGTTCAGGCTGAAGGGCAGAGAGTGGAACTTGTTGTCACTGGACAACGAGGCAGCAGGTGGGACTCTGGAGGGTGGGGAGGCCTGGTTGAAGTCAGGGGGCGTGTCAGTAAGTGACTTGGCCGGGTCCTCTCCAACTGTAGGAGAGAAACCAGAAACCAAAACTTACAGGAAGAACACGGCATATTATGTAGGCTGTCAGCCTATAAATAGTAACTTAACCTCTTCCTGAAAATCTCTGCACTACTGACCTGTTATTTTGAAAGTCCAAAACTTCGACTAAAGGTCAGCAAGAGTTTTAGATGTTAGCATTTTGCAGAAGTGGTACTAAACTAGAATTTCTTACTGAACAATCTCACTGTTTGGGCTTTTTCACTTTGGTCTGCAGCTGAGATGTTTATCTGACATTACCGTGAGATGACAATACAAAAAAGGATTCTGTAATAGAGTGTATTTTTAAGTGCATACTGCTGAAAAAGTTGATCAATGACTCAGTAAGATTTTTACGTGAATAAACTGTTTATACTGAACTTTTGTAATTTCTGAAGAAAAAAGCCAACCTCCAAACTAAAGTTTTCGGGGTAGGTGTGAAAATACTCCTTTTTGGAGACGCAACGTCCACTGTTCCATATTTATTTCCCCATCTGATGGTGTTCTGCAATATACTTTACTGTGCCTCTCAGCTGACACACCTAAACTACTATGAGCTCTTCGTTCATTTAACAAACAGTATCAAATTCACAATTTTCACAGAAGTTACAGTTCTGTTCAAGACTGCCTTCTTTCATGGACTGGAGAATTTTGGGATGTCACTGGGGTTCTGTACCAGGAGCTGCTCTACAAACAACTTTTAGACACATTTTTTAAATTTTTTGAAAGTTCTTCAAGCTTTCAAACTTCAAAGCAGGTTAAAATAACTTTACACAAAAGCCTTTGCAGAAGTGCTCTTAGTCATCATGATATAACTGAATTCCAAGCAGAGAAGAGCATTTCCTCTTCCTCTTGGCCGTTGACGATCATGCGTGAAATTACAGATATTACATGAAATCTGTTACAGTCCTGTGGCTGAGGTCACCAGACTGTCACCTGGGACAGATGCTACACAGCAACCTTGTCAAAATTATGTAACAGATTTGGAAATTTGGGTCAAGAAAGTCGTATAACACTGACTGTGACTGAGTAGCCCCTCATTTTCTTAACCACTGTCATCAGCACAATTTCATAGTTCTATATCTGAAGTCTAACTTTAAGAAAAAAAATGATGCAGGATCACAAGCACTGACTGAACATGAATGCTTGAAGGGGGGGGGCATCCTTCTTTAAGCATGTACATCCACGCACAAACTACTCCCTCGCTGAGAGAATCGTAGGTGTTAGGAGTCTAGTCTGATGACTTTTCCGTGACAGATATGAAAGCACCATAACCACAAAGAAAAATAACCCAAAATGTGGAAAGTGATCCCTGAGGAAGATGACAATGATTACACATTCACAGGATGAGTAAGCAGTACTGAAAACATCACTACAGCCATAAATGACTGACCTCTCCTAATTTCTGCATTAGCACTGACACACCATGGCAGTCACTCAAGTATTCTGTTTTGCTGTGGCAGCTGGCAACAACACAATTTTTCACACCCCTCATTTTAAGTATGAGTAGTAATTTCACAGCTTGTACATGTTAGTTTGCCACAATATCAGGGTGCATATCGTCTTGTGTATCTTGCCTCGCCTTTTAATTTTTTGGTTGATTTTTGATGTCCCCAGGTTTTGATGTACGTTCATAGTTGTACATACATTCACTGAAAACATAAAAATGAGGACAGGTCTTAACATACTCCTACTGCAGTAAAATGTACAAAAATTAAGTCGATATATCCCAGACAGACACCTGGGGACCATCGAGTTGGGTTGGCTAAATTTTTAAGAAGCTATCTCCTCTTCATACAGTCATTGGACTAGAACATGAATCTGATCATAAACAGAATAAAGGCTAGATATCCAAAATGCTGTCTGCACATATAACTAGGTCAGTGATAATCTTCCTCCGTCCTCTTGACTAAAGAAGACATTTGATTTTTAGTAAACTGAAACTCTTCAAAATGGTGATGATATGAGCAATGTACTGTAATTCCCCTTTCATTAAAAGGAAAAGGTGAAACTCCCCCAAAATGAAAAAAACAAAATGACACAACAAGCTGACAGCCAGTCAGTCCCAACATGAGAAATAGAGGCTTTTATTAATGCTTTAGCCTGCTAATAGCATTAGGCAGAAATCTGAATCTTTTAGCCACATCTGCAGCCAAGACAAGACAAGAGCCAGTTAAGAAGCCACTGCTGCCCGGAGCATTATTAAAAGCCTCAAGGGAAAACCAATTACTCCATGCAGGTGGACAGTCACATTGAAATGGTGACGAAGGATGAGACTAGTTGGGTCTTTATGGCAAGCTACTGAAACAAACTACTGACGGTTGTTTTTTTTAGAAAACAATGTTCAGGAGATGCATTCACTTAAAGTCTTTGTTACCACTAATTGAGTCGTCATTCTTGTGTAGAATTGAGGGGGAATTTTTTTGAGCCAGAATTCTGTGACTACAGTAGCAGTACCAGTAATTGCAGTAGTCTGGCTCATGCATACAGTTAAAATATTAAGTATTCTTCACCCACTTGTTAAAAAAATTAACCAAAAAAAAAAAAAAGAATTGATAACGTCTTTTTTTCTTCTCATATGGTGACATCAGTTTCTTCAGTAAATGTGTCATTCCAAAACAGTACCGTGTGCTCACATATAGGCCTACATGTGTTCTTTAATTCTCCAAGTCTATTTGTTTTGTATCACACTGCTTTCGGAGCAGACAACCAAAGCACACAAATCTCCAACTTTGTGTACGTGGTGAGCTCAAATAAGATTACATCTACATTCTATGTTTAGGATGCCAAGTTAGGCTATGAAATACACAAAAAAATGTAACTGAAGAAAACCAATCAATAACTCTCACTTTTCTTTGTAGACATGTAAAACAAACTACTTCTGTAACTTACTGGAAAAGTGTTTCTGTCGATAGATCAGACCAGTTATGTTGCTGCTGATATGTCTTACATAAGTCAGCGTGTTGAAGACAGCTGACTGCTGCTGCTTCAGCACTGCAGCCTTGTTAAGACGCTCACCAGTTCAGTAATCTAGTGAACAAATAATATGCAGTGGATATGTTCTAATAATCAGGCAATACATCAAAATTAAAAGAACCTGTGCCTCAAAATTATACCTAAAACTAAATTGTAAAAACAATTAGGCATTAATGTAAATGATTAACTGTTAAAATAATCAGTTTATAACTTGTAAGAAACTTATCTTTCTGCCTTTGTATTTCATGAATGGTGAAAAACATTAAGTCATTCTAGTGAGAAAAATTTCAAAAAACTCTCTTGATCCTGAAAAAAAGATCATGTATTTTTTTAGCACGTGGGAGAACAGGTTCCCTAACAAGACTTGACCAACTGCCAAAACTATCAGCACTGTATTGCATGCCACTGTTGGAGGTACAGTGGTATGTTGGGCAACCAACAGGACGAGAATATAAATGTTCTTTAGTACAGCAGGGACAAAACCCCTCATCCTGTTGGCAAGTTCAAACTATACAGCACAGACAACGGTGTGCTTCAGCGAAGCGCATTAGCATGTAGCTTGTTGTAAACAGTAGCTTGCCGGTAAGATGGTTGACATTCCATGAGTACCCAGATTTTACCTTCATCAATGTACCATGTGGTTTTGGATTTGGACTGGACTGGGGGATCAACAGAGCTGCCATTTAAAGTATAGTAAAACTCAGACTTGCTTCTACTGCCACACTGATGACCTAATCCTGTAAATAACACAAGTACATTAAAAAAAACACATAAGATGAGCAAAATGTTTGTGTGTGTGTGTGTGTGTGTGTGACAGAGAGAGAGAGAGAGAGAGAGAAAGAGCATGTTTGATCCCCATTCTTAAAATGCAGACCAAGTGAGAAAATTGGAGAGAAATTAATCCGCAACTGCAGTCAGTTTTCTCCACAATAGAAGCATAAAAAAAATAACAAGATCAGTGTAGTGACACGTTGCATTCCCATCAAAACAGTGCAGCTGCGACGGACAGTTGTTATATTTGGTGTAAAATGGAAAAAGCATGCTCTCTGTTATCAGCATCTTTTCACAGGGACTTTCCACCAAAAGTGTTTGCTGCTTTGCTTATTTAAATTTATATTTGCTTGACCAAGCCCAACTGTTCTCTAAAACAAAGACTTCTTCTACTGAGAAATGGCCTCAGAGGGCTCACTGCAATACATTTGACTGCATTTTATATTTGCAGAATCACAACCAGACAAGTTTGACGAAAAGCCTCTTTGAGATCTTCACACCAAGCTGTGGGTTCATCAGTCAGGTTTGTATCATAACGGCAGTGCAGTACCTTTGTTCTTTGGTTTGCTTTGGCCAGAGGACGACTTGTCACTGTTGCTGCCTCTGGGGGCAAAACTGTGCTTTTGCAGCCTTTGGTCCTGCATGGAATATTCTGCAAAGCCCAAAAATAGATCCACATTAGATGAACAGCACTAGTATCAACGTATATTAAACTACTACACACCTACTGTCCTCCACAGCATGGACCCCTAACTGCAGTTGGATAAAGTAATTTCAATATCATATTTAGTGTTCATAATCATTTACCCATGTATCACACTTTAGCTAAAGTAGTCTGCACTGTAGAACAGTGTGTTACGCTACAGCTGGCAGAGTAATAATGTCACCTCCAACATTTAGCCAATGACATAAAATTGGGCATTTTGTATGGACGGTTCCAGGCTAAATGTGTTGCATTTAAGCACATAGTTAATCATAACTTTAACCATAAGCGTTTTTGCCACTCAACAATGTGAATGTTTTTAAATGTCTGGCACAACAAATTAGGAACTAATTCATAACTCATTTTGTTTGAGGGGGACATTTCAAAGTAGCTCAACTCAGTGACAAAGTGCACTTTGTGCAGCCTGTTCAGACGGTGGAAACTGAAGAGTTATAAGTGTCAGGTTTACAAAATTAAGAATCCCAGTCTTCAAGGTCTCCTAGATGCTCATCTGAACAGTCAGTAGAGGCGTCAGTAGCACACATAAACAAAATCAATATGCCAACGTGGAGAACAAAGAGCCTAAGTATCTCACTTGACTGTCAAAAACAAGTGAGCCATGTCCACAAAAGGCTCTCTGTTCCCGCTGCAAGCAAAACACAAACTGGAAACGCTCAGAAGGAGCTCAGAGCTGGTCCACGAGAGGGACAGCTGAATGTTGTTGGGAAAACATGAATAACTAGGTGACTCACCTGGCATTACGTCACAAATGGGGACGAGTCGAGTGTGCTCCAAACTGGCAAAATTACACAGCAACTTCCCATCGAACACGCCATCCCAGTCCCCAATCGGATTGTCCTGAAAGAGTTGGAGACATGAGAACCATAAAACCTTCCCAGGCCATCTTCATCTCTGTAAGCTGATCAAGCTGATGCCACAGTGCTTCGTCTTGGTAACGATGAGATCTGTTATCTTATTGCTTGAAAAAGATGCTTAGGCTTGATCCTCTGTGTTGTGTGTCAACTGTATCCTCATCTTCTCCACCAAAACAACAGATCTTCAACCTCAAATCCTTCCATTTGAGAGCTCTACTTTCTCTGCAAGCACAACCAAACCATTCTTCTTCTTCTTTACTTTGGAATCTAAGATTCTGCTCTAGCAGCCAAATCTGAGATAAGTATGAAGCCAGTGCAACCCTAGCTAGAGAAGGCAGGGCGAGGCTGGACGCAGAGTGAGGCAGAGCAGTGGGCTCTCCTCAGCTGCCTGCTGGCCTCTTGCCATGCTGTTGGGTCATACAGCACTAAGTCTTTACCTCACTCCCCGCGTGACTGCCTTGCCTTTGTGTGGGTGGCTCAGATGCACTGAGTGGGCTGCTGCTGCTGCTGTTGGCGCTGCTGCTAACGATCAGCAGTCAAATGCCTCAGTTATGTGTTTCAATCTCTCTATGACTACAATGCAACTCCCGCCTGACAACAGTAGTCATAGATACCAGCTACTGGCAACAAGACATGTTCCCTCAGCATACAGAAGAGCAGTTGTAAAGAAAATAGAGGAAGAAGAAGAAAAAAAGAAAAACACAAGCAAGTCATGACAGACAACCTGAAGCATTAACTCTGATAATATGACTAGAGAGTCACATATCAGCAGCCTATGGGTGACTTTCTGCACATTGCTGCCCTCTACTGAACTGAGGACAGTTTAAATGATAATAGCAAAGCATTCCTTTGTCATGACTGATGCTAATTATGCTGAATGTAAGTATCACACTGAGCAGGTCATAAAATCTTAAAAAGCTTTTAGAAATTAATCTCTAAAGAAGGCTGGGAAGAGTTTTCCCTCCCTGTATGACTGCATGAGCAATATGACGATGTACGCGAATCATGTGACAAAAGTCAATCATTTCATTTAATCGATTATTTTGTGGTACTGCAAATCACATCCTTTTAGGCATTGTTTTTCATCTTTTTTGGAACTTTATGTTCTTGCACATTGAGCTGATACAGGCAGGAAGTTGATGAAGAAAACACAGACACACATTGAGGTGAGTAAACATGACAGGATACAAACACTTCTGAAGAGAAAAACAGCATTTTTTGAGGGGGGGGTAAGCCTATTCATCCAAAATCCCGATCTAAGACAAGAACATAGATGCCTTTCCCTTCTCTGTGTTTCATAGAGTGGTGAACCTGCAAGTCACCGTGAACATGCAGCTATCCTACTGAATGCACAGAGAAGGGAAAGTCATCTATGTTCTTGCATCACATCGGGATTTCGGATGAATAAACAAAATTTCCAAAAAAGTGTTGTTTTCCTTTTAAGTATCTAACCAAAAATGCTCAGACTCTCAAACCTTCATAGTCACATTTTTCCAAATGCAACTGTGAAAAATTACATTTACAGGATTCCTCTTTACCCACAGAAATGTATGAGTAACATCATCACAAATTAATTCATTGTGTGCACACACCTGGCAAATGAAGCTGATCTTAATTCTGATATGGTCACTTTGTTTAAATGGACGGTTCGAGTTCATTTTACCTTTGATTGGACGTCTTGATCCTTATTATTTAATGTTTGCTAACTTCAACACGAGGCAACAAACAATTCCACAAGAGGATTGTTCCATTAAAAAAAAAAGTCAAGATTTTTTATTTACATAAGGGATTTGCTGATAATGTTGAAAATCAACCTCTTTTGAGGAGTACATTTAAATTCAAGTATATTCCTAACCATGAAAACATAACCCTAAAAATTTTGCATTTTTCCAGATTCACATGATTTACCTTGCATGTGCAAAATGACGAGTTGTTGAAAGAAGTGCCTTGAATGTCATGGCAAGTAATGAACTGTACTTACAGAAAAGGTTGAACATTAATTTTTCAATCAAGTCTTTCTTGCTTCCTGTAAAGCTCACTGATGAATGTGTCTAATGTTGTTTATTTAATCAGTACAAACACCGAAGATTTAAAACATCACGTTATCTTTTTAAGTGGTTTATACGTCAGGTAGGATAACAAATTCTGGACATGGACAGGTATGGACGATCATGTGACTTACAACTTACACCAGTACACTGTATTTGTTTTGTTTTCTCTGATAAAAAAAAAAAAAGTATTACAGTTTCTTTAACGATTGCTCAAATAATCTCAGCCGCAGCATTTTAGACATGCCCAAAAAAGTGCAGTTTTCCTTTAATGTTTTATTAGGCTATAACTAATCAAAACTTTTTCATCTGGAAAAGCTAGTGGCAGACTATTTCTTGGTCAGAACAAGTTGCCAGATAAGCAGCGGAGACTCCAAAAAGATTCTGATAGGAACAGGAGTAACCGATAGGAACCTATTTGGAAAGGGTCTAACTTACCATATCAACGCCCACATAGTAGCCCAGACTCTCATTGCCCGGCAACAGGTCACAAAAAATGATGGTGCCTCTTTCTGGTCCGTCCCTGGTCTGCACCAGGACCCTGGAGTTTATCTCCAGAGGGGGGAAGTCCTGGTCCTCCTCCACCAAACTGATGTGATCCACCTCTAGCTCACCCAAGGCCTCATCATCATCATCCTCCCAAAGTTCAAGCTTGTCGAGGGCTACGAAAACACCACATTCATCCTCACAGCGGAAAAGTTGGCGGCCTTGGTAGGAGCCTTCTGTGAAGCCCTGGCCCCGGCCTTCCTCCTGGGAGAGGACAGAGAAAGACAGATGATGAGACAATTGCAGAGAGGGAGACAGACTGGGAGCCAAAGGGATGAGCAAGTTATTGTCATCACAAGTAGGGCAGGTAGCAAGACTGCATGCTCAGCATTCTTCAATGAGTGGGAATCAACATCATGGAGCTGTGAGCACACATGATCGATTACTGCAGCAGGAATATGACTTGACTTACTGTGATGATAAATGCATTCAAAAATATCTAGCACAGTCACTGGATGCTCTCACAAACCCCACTGTGACATACTTTGCTTCTTTTCTCAGTAACAGCGGGCTTTCAAAAAAACT
>JAPZDX010000001.1:20112288-20124343 GCA_029783625.1 Naso annulatus | reverse complement strand
TTATTCTGCTCCCCCTCAGATTTTATAATGGGTGTGTATTGCGGAATGTTGTCCAAGCTAGAGTGAGTCACATGACCAGTCAAGGACTCCTGTAGTGAGGAGTCCTTGACTTACCGGCTCGGTCCCTAACACTTAAAGAATGAAAAAATAAAAAAGAATAAAAGCAAAATAGAAAACAATAAATAAAACCTTTGCAAGATATAAAACAATGTCACTGATTAAAATCACAACAATAAAACTATCAAATGTTAAAAATAGGTGAATAAAGTAAATATAAGTAGACTATCATTCTTCATTTCATGTTAAATTAGCCTGTATTTTGTTCTAAAATCTTTATTTTGATTAAATGAGAAAAGGGATGAGGAAGCGCTACATGGGTCCTTAAGTAGAATCAACAAATCAGGTGCTCTTTGGTGAGGATGTAGAAATCATGAACTGGTTCAAGTGGAATCCTTGCACATATCAAAAAAAGGGAATTGTGGAGTTGAATGCAGCAGCCGAGGCAGCTCTGTTTTTGCAAAAGTTAAAAAGCCTTTATTGTGGCATGGCTAAGGTACAAAGATTAAAAACAGGGACCTATGTGTTTCAGCTCTTAAAATGATCCTTTGTCAGGGTAAAAGGTCCAAACAGGTATGAACACGTGTATACTGACACTGTGACCTCAACTTGTGATTAAAACATGGGATACGCTTGTGCTTTGCAGGAAGCCTACATCATCTATTAGTGACAGAAAACCATTACTGACAGTCAGCCATATACTGATTCATGAGGAATGCAAAAAATAGCCAGATCTGATAAATACACAACTAGAAGAAAAAAGAAAAAAGGACAAAAATAGGTACCTAATTAAAAAAGACAAGAAAAATGAAAATGTAGAGTACACTGCAGACGGGAACAGGGCCTTCAAGGCAATGTCCACACATGACTCAAAAGTGGGAACAGACATATCATTGGACAGACCAAATGTAGACTCCTGGATAGGTTGGCTGGGCATCAATATGCTACACACACTAACAATCCTAATTACCCCGTGGCCAATCACTACAAAACTGCTGGACATACAAATTGTAACTCACTGAGAATTATGGCTGTTGAAGTCATCAACGCATGTGTGAGACAAAGGGGCCAGACTCAAACATCTCCTCTTGCCCATCATCCCAGGTCTTAATGAGGACATTGATTTCTCTCCATTTCTTTGAGATCAGGGCCTGTTGCTTTATTTCTAATGATCTACTGTTGGTGCCTTCCTTGTGAGGATGACTTTTGTTTTCGTACACATTTGGTATTTATGAATGTGAGCGGTTTAGCTTCTATATGGCTGCTGGCGAGGTTCATTTTCACCTTTAGTAGGCTGCACAAATAATGATGATCTACTTTGCCTTGTACAGTGAGTATTTTCCCCACCCAGGGTCTTTTGTGGGCATTGCCTTTAGAGGGCGCTGTTCCCCTCTTTCAGTCATATGTGGACATTGCCTCCAAGCCACTGTTTTCAGTGTCCCTGTTTTTAATCTTTGTACCTAGCCATGCCACAATAAAAGGCTTTATACTTTTTCAAAAACAGAGCTGCCTCCCCTTTTTCAACTTTTATCCTGCATTCAACTCCACAATTCCCTTGTTTTGATATGTGCAAGGAATCCACTTGAAACAATTCACGCCTTTATTTGGATTATTTGGCAACATAACTCCTACAGTATTACTCTGTGGAATTTACTGACGGAGACCCAAAACAGCCCAAGACCAAAGACAGCCAATCATAGCTTCATGAAACATGACATCATCCATCTCAACAGGTACTTTTAGTGACAGTTAGGAGTCCTCCTAGTGCTAAACTAAAATGTTTTGTGAATATGGGCCCTGACCTGCAAAGCTGGCCTGACTTCAGAAGGGATTTTCGAAGTGTGACACTGAGGACTACCATTCCCATGATGCCTCGATGCCTTGGGGATCAAAACAGGATGAAGATATGTTGCCGTGGATTCAGTGACCGATGTTGTGTTCCACAACTTGCCCTGTTTTTAAAAGATTTGTTTGCATTTTGGCAAATCAGCCTCATGATCTGTGTGTGATCGAGCTGTCAGCAGCTCCTGTCTGCATGTTGTCATCAGTGTTCAGACAAAGATCACTGGATTACTTTGATACTGGAGAAAACTTCCGCTGTGATGATTCTTAGGCAGTTCTGCAGCTATGTGGTGTTGTGTTCATTTTAAGTGTAAGTCACTCTGAATGTAAAAAACATGTCTGTGTGTGCAGTTGTAACTCAGAGAAGGAGAGACGCTTTGGACTCAAACTGTATCAGTCTGTGTTTTAAAGTGTCTTCTTCTCCTTCATGAGCTGTGTGTCACTGCTGCAGCACCACCTGCTGTTTGTTGTCTTGGGTTTAGTTACTCTTGAACATTCATTGTGCTGTTCTCTGTGTTTTTGTCACAGAGTGAACGGCTGCTATGAAGCGTTGTCTGGGGGTTCCACCTCTGAGGGCTTTGAAGATTTCACTGGTGGCATTGCTGAGAGCTACGACCTCCGACGACCTCCGTCCAACCTGTTCCAGATCGTCAAGAAGGCCTTGGAGGCTGGAGCGCTGCTGGGCTGCTCCATCGATGTGAGTCTGGAGGGTCATTGTGTTGTCAAGTCTGTGAAGTCACATTATGAGTTTTGTAGTTTTGATGTGTGTTGTGGTTTTTTATGTTTCTGTTTGTGGAATCTGAAATGGTTAATTAATTATAGAACTGAAGATTTCCAGGTTATTAAAAAAAACAACTTAAACATCTCTACATGAACTTAAATGAGTTCACACATGATAATGATGAATGTTACTCTCTGAAAGGCCAACAGACAAATCGAATGTGGATCGTTCCTGCAGACATCTTAATTTAAAAAGCTGTTAAACCAACTCTGTTGTTGATGATTGTGACCTAACCGTCCCTGTTGTGGCTTTGCTGCAGATCACCAGTGCCGCAGACTCAGAGGCCGTCACCCGTCAGAAGCTGGTGAAAGGCCACGCCTACTCTTTGACGGGGGCTGTGGAGGTATGTCCCTTCCCTAAAATGTAATGAGAGCAGATGAAAATAAGATGATATGAAACCAGGAGAGAGCGAAATGTTGGTTTTGTTTCCAGGTAAACTACCGGGGTCGGCAGGAGAAGCTGGTGAGGATGAGGAACCCGTGGGGTCAGGTGGAGTGGACCGGGGCGTGGAGCGACGGGTAACCAAACCAACAACAACCCTGACACACAGGGAATCATAAATGCATGACACACGCACACACACACACACACACACACACACACACACACACACACACACTGGTTAGATTGAGACTTCACGGGGCCCTGTGTCGCTCACCACGGTGTGAGGGGCAGTTTACACGGCACAAGTTTCCACATCAAATCAAATCACTTTTGTTGCAGTTCGACCCTCCTTTTACGTGACAACAGTGTGCTGGCGCCCTGAAACCACAAATGTTTGAAACCGGGTTCCAGAGTGTAGTCTTTTGAAACCGCGACCTTCTTTCTGGCTGTGTAAACTGGCAAGCAGAGTGCCTGTGAATGTGAATGTGGTGATGACACAAATGCTAAAGCTAGCGCAAGTCAATACATTCTGCTCCTGCCACTACCAAACTTTGATTAAACACTCCACAGTGCACTGAAAGCAAGACAGTCTATTGAAGTGAATTTAAGTGCTTGTAGCATTATTTTAGAAGTCAATCTATGTCTGAATTTCTTTAATTCGTGGCTGCTTAGGGCTTAGCAGCAACAGGAAGTAAACAACTTCGGCAGCTCCAATGGTATGGCATCACAAACTTACACTGCCAACTACTGGCCTGGCATGCATACTACAGTGCTTTTGGTTGTTCGTGTAAACAGAGACATATTTTGAAGATGCAAAGGACAGACCTTTCTGTTTTATTATGGCTGCTCCCATGTAAACATGTCCTCAGACTCACAGCCCTGCAGCGTGACATCCTGGGTTCTTTATGTGGAATGTCAGCACCACCTGTCTGTTGCCACTGGAGGCGCTAGTGCCATTTTCTTAGAGTCCAGAACCAGGAAAGAGCAGAGAGAGCCTTTCCAGACTCAGGCTGAGGAGTTCTGTTGAGTCTCTGAACCTGTTTTGCCTCCTCTCTGTCCCCGCCTCATTAAAGAGAAGCTTGATGTGTGGTGACTGTTGTTCGGAAAACTACGTACAGTCTGCTAGAGCAACGTTATCCATACAGAAGTTGATGTGATAAGCAATCTGTGAGATCATCACTGTCCTCTCCGTGTGAATAATGAAGCATCTGTTGTTTTAGAACAGCCCTATCACAGCCTCATCAGTCTGCAGATTCTTTCTGTGTTTACATTAGTAGTAGTGTGTTGACCTCAAATGCTGCATGAAGTCTATTCTAACAGTTCTTATGTCCATACAGATCATCTGAGTGGAACTACGTGCAAGGAGACTGTCCTAATGCCAACGCAGAGGACGGAGAGTTCTGGTAAGAAATTTTAGCAGAACATTCTGCCAAAGAAACAGATTGTCCCCTACCCATGGTGGATACAGGTGGTAGTAATGTTGATGAGCTCCTCTTCTGTCTCTGCAGGATGTCCTACAACGAGTTCTTGCGTCACTATTCTCGAATCGAGGTGTGCACTCTGACCCCTGACACCATCTTGGATGACTCAGTCAAACACTGGAGCGTCAGCAAGTTTGATGGTACCTGGAGGAGAGGATCCACGGCTGGAGGCTGCAGGAACCACCCCTGTATGTGCTTGCAGTTACACTTTAAATGTGTCAAAGTCTGTAGCTGCAATGAATAAATGACAGAAGGTGCATGAAGCTGTTTTGATGCTAAAGTGATGTATTTCAGTGAGGAACATCCCAACTGAAGGTGCCCTAGCATTCATCAAGGTTGACCACATCTCACTAGAACCAATTAAAACATGGGGGAAGTTTTTTTCTTCCCCACTAAAGGTTCATTAGATGTACTTGTTGCACATTTGGAACAGATTTTTCGGATGTCTGATGGTTTAAAGAGTTTCCCGGTGTGATGTGGTGTTCCCTTATGTAACTGGAAGGTATTTTTTGTTTTTTTGTTTTTGGGTTGTTTTTTGGGGGGCAGACACGTTTTGGATGAATCCTCAGTTTGTGATCAAGCTGGATGAGGAAGAC
This sequence comes from Naso annulatus, assembly GCA_029783625.1. Classification (NCBI taxonomy): domain Eukaryota; kingdom Metazoa; phylum Chordata; class Actinopteri; order Acanthuriformes; family Acanthuridae; genus Naso; species Naso annulatus. Next base: position 20,119,202 of record JAPZDX010000001.1, on the reverse strand, counting down.
GATGACCCAGATGATGGAGAGGAGGGCTGCAGCTTTGTTGTTGGTCTGATCCAGAAGAACCGCAGGAAGCTCCGGAAACAAGGAGAGGACATGCACACCGTTGGATTCGCCATCTACGAGGTAAAACTTGAAAAGTTTTTAATAGCTTAAAGACCAGATTAACTAGTAAAAGATCTAAGATTTTGACAAAGCAATACAGACTCATCCACTCCCTAAACAAATCTTTTTTCTTGTCCTCTGTTAGGTCCCGCAACAGGTGAGCTTTGGACCTCTGACAGCACCTTCAGGTTAAATGCCAAAGGCCGAAAAATACTCTGCATATTTATTCAAATCATCAGAATTCAAACCACTCTGCCATTCCAGGACTCCTGACACTATTTCTATTCACTGGTTTATGAAGTACTGCTTTTCAGTGGAGCAGTGGTGATGATGTGATAAAATCAGAAAACTGTAATTTAAAGTGTAACTAAACCCCCAGAGTCTTGGCAGACATGCATCCTTCCTGAAATTCAAAAAATGCATCGAGAATGTGAAAAAATGTAGCAATTCAGGCGGCGTTAGGAAGCGGGGCTTCACTGAGAGTAGACCAGGAGAACTGCAGTTTGAATATAGTGATTGTAGGTAGATTTAGCTGTTAGCATATTTTAGTTTTCACGTGTCCATTTAATTGGCAGCCACCCTCTCTTCACCAGACTCCTCCCCTTTTTCTCAGTGACGCGCTGCTGCCAAAGAGAAAGTGAAACTAAACTCCAGTCAGTTATTCCTTCATTTCTTTAACACAGCTGCGTTTAGCTCAACACTTAACTGTCAGAGAACAATTTGTACAGGCGATCTCCTTCACTGCAGCCTGCCTCTGTCTTGTTCAAAATCTGTTGATCCGTTACTTCCTCGTTGGGTCGCTGTTGTAGCATTAACATTAGATGTTCAGGGTCCTCACTCAGTCAAGCAGAGTAGAGACTCTGCGCAGCAGTGGTGGGGGTGGGGTTGTACAGTAATGTGATTTAGGTTTTGGGAAACTCAGATTGATTGTGAATTTAGCTTTTATCTCACTAATCTAGGGCTGTGTGTATGTGTTTCTTGGTGTGCGCGAGTGTGTGTGTTCTGTTTTCTAGGTGATGTGCAGATAAGAGTAACGTTAGAGTAACTGGGCGTGCCTCTCCTCACAGTCTTTGGAATTATGAGCCGTTTTTTAATAGGGGGTGGGGTGCAAGGCTTGGTTGGTGACGAAAGCGAGCACCAGAGATGTCACATTTCACCTGCACAGCAATAGCCAGGTTTCAACCAGTAGATGGCAGTTGCTAAACATGTTTATAACGGAATATAGAAAAGTCAGTTAATTTGCTCTAAAATGTTAAGATTTAGACCTTGTCACATCCTGCCAGGACATTTGTTGTTTTTGGCTTTTCAGCTGAATTTCAGTTCAGTTCCTGTTTTATTTTGAAATGTGTTCTCCTTATGTTTGTTACCTTTACTTCCTGTGTTTGACCCACTTTTGTTAATGCCCTCATGTGTTTCACCTGTGTCTTGTTTCACCCACCTGTGTTTAGTTTGTCATTAGTCTAAGAGTATTTCAAGTCATTGTTTCCCTTGTTTGGTTGTCAGTTTGTCAGTTTGTCTGTTGTGCTCCCTGGTCTTCCCTGTGACCCTCTTGTTCATCCTGCTCTTCGTGTCTTCCCAGTTTGTTATTCATTTAGTTTTTGCACTCTTGGTTTTGTCACTTAATGATTTTGTTGGACTTTTGCTTGCTTTAGTTTTTCATTCAGTATTTTGGATTTTGGGGGATTTTCACACTTTTGTTCATATCAGCTTACAATTAAAGCTCGCCTTTTGTTTAATAACCTTTTCTTGTGTTAGTCTGCATTTTGGTCCTGGAACCACTTTTAGAATATATAGTTCTTTGAGCAACTAAAATCAAATATGTAAGTATTTTAAAAACATACATAAACATTTTTATTAGCAGTTAACTGACATTTCTTTGCTCTCTTTTGTGCACACACAATCCAATGATGAAACAGGTCTACCCCTACTTAATGTGTAGAGTCTTATTAATCAGACAAAAGAAACTACATCGACAGGAAAGAAAATATTTTATTGAAGGCCTTTTTCGGAGGACCTGTCCTGTGTCCATAGCGTTCGTCGTTTGTGTCATTATGTTAAAAGAAGGTTGACTTACACAGCTAACAAGCTTGCAATGTATAGGGTGATAAAAGCACAACACTTACCAGCAACATTTCTTTGCACTGTAAAATACAGTGACTTGGCTTTACTTTAAAATATGCAACCTTGTTGCCTTAAAAAGTGTAGAAAACTTAAGAGTTTATAGTGTAGACAAGAAGCCAGAGGCTATCTAAGGCCTTAACACACTGCAAGTTTGAGCCATCATTGAGTTTTATATACCATCTACCTGCAGAAGACTTCTTATAAATTTCTGCAAGCAGCTGATAGCCGAATATGACATATATATGTAAGAGAGCTGTGATGATTTCTGACTAGGTCAAGATCACAAATGTAATCTTACCCCAATTTTCTGCAATGGATTTTCTCATCTTTAAGGATGTGACTATACTCAGCACATGTCTCTTCAATGCAGCCCTCCATTTGCATTTCCACTAAACAGAGGTTTCCGCATCCTGACTCTATCATCACATGTTGTACCAAGAGGAATCAGGCTCCCCTTTGAACTAGTCTGCCACAGACACACAGATGAGCTTGTTATTATAGCAACTCGCCTGAATTTGCTGGGAAAGAAGGCCTGTCCCTCTGACACACTTCCTGTCCTTTGAAGAGGCCAACGGAGAGATGGCTTTGCGGGCCCTATTTCCAAGCTTCGCCTTTGATGCCTGCGAGAGAGGAGGTGGCGGGGGTTTAAAGCCAGAGTTCTATCTCATGTATGTGAACCCCAAATCCTCTGATCAGTCTTCATTATCGTGGGATGCAGTTATTTCAGCTTGACATGTCGTCAAATCAGGAAATAAAGTAAATATTTGGCTTTTATTGAGGCATTTGTCAACTCCAGTGGACATTTGTCTGCTGATATTTTATTTATTTATTTATTTAAGCTTAATAGAACAAAAGATAAATTCTCTAAGCACCTGCCTGATTGATGTAGGTATTTATTGACCTGGGGGAGCTCCCACCTTGGTGGCCAACTCTAGCTCATTCCACCATAAAACTCAGCATTCTCCCTGGAAACAGGCATAATGTGGGGCATTCACAGGGCCAGATTCAGAGGGATCTAATGGTTTGTCTGTGTTTATGTCCTTGTAACAATGTTTGGGGCCTGATGCCTGGAGAGCTCACTGGAGGGAATGTTGCCTGGTGGTGAGGAGGGGGATGTGAAGCATATAGTGGGATAGAGAAGCAGCTGCTGGGCGCTTAAAGCTTAAACATGTGACTGTTGCCTTTATCTTGAGGAACAAAAGGGCATAGATGTTGTAAAGGGCAGAAGACAATCGTGACTGAAGTACAGTGTTGATTCCTACAGCGGTGGTGACTCAGCCCATTGTGGTGGCTCAGCGTGTGATGTGTCAGGCGAAGGGTCTGCAGGGAGGGAAAGACAGCCTGGCACGGTTGCCGTTCTGCATACTGGAAGCAATGGAAATAGCCCAGCTTCAAAATATTCCTGGAAACACTGGTATGTTTAGGGCGTTAACAGCAACAAGCAGATTGAATTAAATTCAGTGTCAAAGGAGAAGCAACTATACAAAATAGCCTCACCTTCCTTTGAGAACATTTGATTCCCCACAAGACCATCAACACAGTCGTTTTATATGGCAGTGTATAAAAACAGGCACAGCCACAGAAGATATAGTTTAAACATTTTAAATTTGAATAATCATAGAAATATTTCTTTTCAGGTACATATTAATTAAAATTCTAAATTATGGATTATGTGTGAAAAAAGTGCAGTTTTCATAAATTTTTGTGCATAAAGAATTATCAAACAAAAACTAGAGACCTATATTTGCAAATTTAGAGCTATACAAACACTTCTGAGTTGTTTTAGTCGTACTAAAAAAATCATTAATATGCACACATTACAGTGAAGGCGGGGAGACTGCAAACAACGGTGTTTAAAGAGATTATTTAAAATTAAGATTTATCTTAATAAAACAGCTGATTACTTAGTTTTGGTTCGTCATGTAAAACAGGGGACTCATCACCATCCCACTTAAAAATTTCCTTTCATCTTAAAAGCAACATATAAAGGGTCTTAAGCCCACTTACATTTCCATTTTTTATAATGTGTTTACAGTAAATCTGAACAGATCAAATGGTGTGCATTCAATAAACACACATACAGACACTTGACTTTCAGGCGCACCGCTAATTGACTAGTAATTTTTCAGACGACAAAAACTCTCCATATTTAGGCCTGTATAATCAATACTTTCTGCTCCTGTACTTCTCTTTACTATCTGCACTCAGCACTGGCTGCTGTTTCGAAGTGGTGGGGGTGTAGCCCCATCCAGAACGAGGACACAATTAGTGTATTCAGCCGAAAACAGTGGGGTTCCCCCTTTGATGTGAGGATCAAATGAAGGAGCTGTGTGTTTTTGTCCAAAATGACAGGCTTGCCAGGTTTACTAATGGGTAGCTAATAGAAAGAGAGGTTTATGATGCTCATTAATTACACAGTCTGTCATGTGTTGGAAGGGTAGAATAGAGGAGATAGAGAAAAAGAAAAGCAGAGTGGGGTGCAGCAAAGAAAGCAGAGGGAAGAGTGGGGGTGGGGGTGAAAAGTGGAATTGGTGTACTCTGAAAAAAGGGAGGAGAAAATGAGTGGAGTAAAAGCAAGGAGAAGGTCTCCTGTCCCAACAAAACCTGATCTGGTGGAGAGCAAGAAGGAGAAGAAGAAGGAAGAAAGAAAGAAAGAAAGAGGGGGAGATAAAATAATCCTTTCCCAAGATAAGAGCAGCCACAGAGACAGGAGCTTCAAAGAACAGGAGACACTCTCATGGGAGCGTGCCATAAACCTTTTCCTCATCTTCAGAGGAAAATTCAGTCCCTGATCCAAACACGCCCAAGCTCTCAGCACCCACCACCCTGCAGGTGTCCGAGGCCCGGCGACTCCTGGGGTGGCGTGCACACTTCCAAGCAACGCCGCCTTTGAACTGCTTGGACTCATGTCGAGTGGCGATGGTGATCTGCACATAAGGTGCAAATGTGAATAGTTAATGAGGAGAGGAGAAAAAAAATCAGAGTCTGTCACTCCCACCACAGGGAAGACTAGTGATCTCTGCTATCAGCTTCAACCAGCACAACTGCTATGAACCCTCTGTAGACGCAGTTTGTCATTTCAAGCTGAGCCATGAACAATGCCCTTGCCAACAGTAGCCTATCCTTTGTGACAGAGAGGTGTGAGTTGTGGGATGTTGCTAATGGATGGAACGGTGAGTTTAGGGTAAATGAGGCTGTCATTAACGCTGAGCCCATCCAGTGACCTGTGAGAAACCAGGCTGCTCTTGTCCCTATAGGGCCGGGCACCAGTGGGGCCACTTGGCCAGACAAGGTTTATTTAGCTAAGCTCTGAGTCTCCCACACATAGAGGCCCGCACTGCCATGGAATTCATCATCCTGGGCCGTTAACGGGCCGCTGGTGTTTTGAATAGTTTCAGCAGGCTTTGAAATTGCACTCTCTGCTTGGGTTCAATCGCAGACGCCGTGATCAAATTGCACTGAGTGTTATATCGTCTTCAGGGCATTCGGCTTGAGTCCCAAGGCTGGAGTCCACACAGGAAAACAATGGTAGGCTAATACCAAAATATTTAGCAGTACTTTCCATAGCAAAGAGTTCTGTTTCTGAATAACATGGCTCTGGCTTGATGCAGTGAGCCCCTAGGCTCTTGATGCAGAAATGCTTCCTGTCCCATAAACTTGTGACCTTTCAGCAGCAGATCCACAGGAAAACATACAGGACAATTTCTGTCTCTTTAGGGAGCAAATCAAATCACAATACATACCTCTGCCGATAAAGCCAAAACACTCCACAACAACAACAATGTTACCAATTCTCTTTTTAGAGCTTGAATTTAGGGATGTCATGTGTCCTCTGATACACTGCAATTCAGGTAAAAATCAGTCCCTCGTTGGGAGACACTGAATACAGTCCTTCTTGTATCCAAATTAATGTACGTCATGATGTAGAAACACGGGTGAGACATCAAAGGTCACACATCTCAAATGGTTATTCTCAGAGATGGAGCAATATGGCAGCAATGCATTAAGCCTGTCCAAGGCGGGAATATTGCACAACTATTGTACCTCACTGTTCTACTGTTCTGTATAAAAGTTACGGGGACAGAATGGAGCATCATAGTTGATCTGCCTCTGAGCCAGCAAGGGAGGTAGTACCAGCACGAAACTGACCTCTGTGTGAAGAGCTGAGCTGGCAGTCCGGTACACGGGTGCAAATTTTTGACAATGTGTTAAATATGTGACCCATTGGTGAGAGATTTTTTAAAAAGCTGGCAGCACTTGGTAAATAACTCAAAGACGAATAAGAACAGCATCCAAAAATGTCTGCAACTTGGGGGGACAGCGCTGTTTGGGAGCCTCTTATCCTGCAAGCAAAGAAGAACAACAACTGCACAGGCACGGTAAATGGATGTTAGTGCCATGTTATGCCATTATTAGTAGGCGTTTTCAGACCAAACAGTTACAGGAACTTTTTGAGAGGAACTGTCTACTGAGGAGTTCCTGGGGAACTAACACCTTTAAGGGCTTTTATCTGTTGGCATTCACAATGCAAATAGGAATCCCCTAAGTAAAATAGCCAACAGTCATCACTCCTACATGACTTACAATGTAACTTCACAACAACAACAAATGAAAGCAAACATTACTGCATTAGACCTACAGCTCCAGTATGTGGTGATAACGTACCATAAATCTTGTAGTGAACGCCATTAAAT
>JAPZDX010000001.1:20073184-20085803 GCA_029783625.1 Naso annulatus | reverse complement strand
GTATTCTACATTCTCTGAAGCTACAGATGAGCATCTTTAGAAACAAAAGTCTGTAGTTTCAGGGAGAGATGCAAAAGAAATACAGTATCTTAACTAGTTAGATTTAGTGTTGCTTGGTGGATTCGATTTTTGAACTGTAGACAGAAGGGGAGAAGCTGTCTCCTTCTTCTTTCAGTATTATTCCTGGAGATGCGGCAGAATATTCTCATTTAAATCTTTGCAAGAAAGTTAGGACGTGTACTTCAAAAAAATGTATCTTAATTTTTTCGTTTAAAATTGTATTGTCTTTTTATGTAGTAAGTATTGCAGACTTACATGGCCACAGTGGCTGCAAACCTAAAGTCTTGGTATGCTGAAATCACCCATATGTTTAGTTTTGATTGGGCTGCTTGAATTTTTTTACCTTCTGTATGACTCGGTAATTTTACATATGTGTCTATAATTTTGGTTTGAGCTCTGTCCAGCAGCCTCAATACTCATAAGAACAGGCAGAGGGATGTTTACTGTGGCCAATTATTTGACCACAGCTGGCATCAGCCGATCTGTGGATGTGACTACAAGGGACACTGACAGCGATGTTGCACAGGAGTTTGGTTTCACTCTCATATTTACATAAACCCCGCAAGTCAATCTAAGTGACAGTGTTGGCTAAATAAAGAAACGACAAGGATGATACCACAAAGACAGCAGCAGACAGCTCAGACAGACATCTGGAGGCTGAGAGAAAAAAACAAGGCCAAGCGCCCACACTGTGTTTAAACAGCACTTTTAATGTGACTGGCCATCTCTCCCTTGACTTTAAACAGAATTCTACTGAAAGGAAGATCCATTAAATATGGAATTTCAGTCCAATTTGTCTTCAAAAGAGGTAAAAGAGCTCATTATGTGGGCTCTGCTTTTTCTTGACTATTAGAAAGAGACGTTAGTCATGCCTGCTTATCTCACAACCTTATGAGCACAGGATTAAAAGATCAAAGGCTGACTTAGGTTTAATATTATAGAAAATGTAAGCTCCTTTTTCAGATGCACTTTGGACCGTGCCTTTTATCCGCTCTCAATGCTTAGATCAAAATGTTGAAAACTCATAATCATTTTATTCACTGTCCGATGCGAAATTTATGTCCACACCTCTCATATCAGGGGTGAGGGTGGATGTAAGCGGGCACTGATCTATTTCAAAGTGGACCCTTTAAGACCTTCAAGCCAATTCCCCGTTGATTACACGGGCTTCAAGACTGACAGAAATAAACGCAGAGCTAAGTTTCAAGTGAACTTTGAAGTACACTAAGCTGAGAGCAGAGACGTTCTGCTTGCCAGGGCTAGACAGCTACTTCTGACTTAATGAAAAATATTCTGTAACCACTCAATTATACACTTGAAGGTTTAGAGGTTAGAGAGTGATGCAAACACAATGGCTCACAAAAGCCAAAGTCTGGAGCTTTCTGTTCCCAGTAGCTGTGGACCAGTCTAACGAGGATGTGCGTTTCTGGCACAAACTTCAGAGAGTGAAACGAGCTTTGCTGTCTGATCGCCTCATGCTCATTATTCCCCAAGGAGAACGTACTCCACAACAAAAGAGGACACTGACATCTAGCAGACAGTGCACTGCAAAAAGTTTCCCTTTTAAGTAGTCATTTTTCGTTATTCAGCCGTAAATTGACAATATTCTTAACAAGAGATCCAGTGATTTCACTTGTTCCCAATTCAGTTTAATCTGTTTCAAAGTGTGCAGTGTTACTGTGTGCAACTGTTTCCTCCTCAAACAAAGCACAAGAGAACAAGCACATTACTACACTAGCATAAAATCAGGACACGTAATTTTAAAAAACGACACTTCAATAAATTGTAATTATCTTAGTCTTGTGTCAGAATAGGTTTGTGACATGCAAAATGTTTGTTTCTTGGGTCAACTCTGTCTGACTACACAGACAACTAGAAATATTCTAGTCCCGCTCCTCACATTAATCAATATTTAAATTAACCTTGTGTTTACTTTGTCTAGAAATATATACAATTATTATGAGTAGTAGTAATAGTAGTAATATTATTAGTATTATTATTATTATTAAGTCACAACTCTTGCTGAATTATATGATATTTTATTCAAGTTAACACTGTAAGAGGTCAAGCAACTTGTTTATATATATCAAGAAGTACATCAAATGTGAAATATAACCTATGTATATTCATGTTAACAGTCCAATAGGTCATCAATTTATGATGTTCAACTGGATCCAGACGCAGCCCCGTGATTCATATTGTTAAAATTTATTGTCTTTTCTTTGGACTTTTCCACATTTTCCCACAACTGGTACGCGGTATCTAGGCAGATGCTTATTGGCCCATAAATCTCAATATAACAATAACTATTTGTATTAATTCAAGTATTTAAAGATGCTATAATAAGTACTATACTTTACATATATATATATATATATACTTTATATTCGTGTAATGTTGCTCGTAGTGACAAACCCCCCCCAAAACTGTCACCTCACTGTGCAGTTTCTAACCTGCTCATTGCTGTATAAGAGGTAAGTTTGTTTCAACTTTTTGTTTTAGTTTTACAACCCACAATTAAATTTTTGGCTCAGTTTCATCTCTCAATCAGCACTGATTTCAGCAGGAGCCGGTAGCTTCTTTAGCTGATAAAATCTGATAAACTCAGTTTATGCTAGTTGGTCCAAAAATAAAACTCTGTGGAGGCGCTGATTCATTTTAGCTCTGTGGGACTGAAACAAACACCTAACATTTAGTGTTGATTATTTAATTAGTTTGGTCTATTAGTGTTGATTAGTTTATTTATTATTTTATTATTTTATAGTTATTATTATCACTTAAAAACTTTTTGCCTTTAGTTAGTGACACAGAAAGTTTTATGGATTAAAACTGAAGAAATTCAACATCCCTGACAACAACTTCTTTTCCTAGACATGCATACAGTTACAGGGTGGACCTTTAATCTTTTGGTTAGTCATCGGCCAACAGTCCTAATCTCTGCTGGTCTTTGGGTCACTGATGATGTAGGAAACAAGACTGTAATAATTTTGGATTTTTCACCAGTTTTTATTTTTATTTTGTTTCAATTTTTTTTTTTCCAGTTTCAGTTTAGTTTTAGTTTTTAAGGCAAGTTTTGTAGTTTAGTATAGTTTTTATTTTTCGAAAAGCTTAATTTTAGTGTAGTTCTTATTTGTTTGAGTGTTAGTTTTAGTCTTTGCCACCTTCCCCTGACTTTAGCCTTCGCTGCCATGATGCCAGCCAGGTTGGTTTACGTTACTAGGAGAGGACCGTGAACCGACTGGCAGTCTGGCACGCCACAGGGGGGCACATACTGTAGATCTTGAAAGACAGATTTAATATTCACCCCAAATACCATGACAATAACGAAAACTAAGGATATTTTCTCTATAATTTTATTTTATTTTAGTTAGCTTTGAAAATGAACAATACGGTTTAATTTAGTTATCATTTTTTCAGAAAGCCTTGTTTTTATTTTTATTTCAGTTATTGAAAATGTTTTTTCTATTCTAGTTTTCGTTATTTTGTTGGTTTTTGTTAACAAGTTCTCTCCTTGTACTGGGCTTAGAACACTTGGGTCCATAAAAGAGCCTCTCCACTCAAAAATGAGTTTTTTAAATCCCCTGAAATGTCAGACCATGACCAGGCTTGTAACTGTTTGCCACTGGAGGGCTGGTTTCACCTTCCCAAACTGAAGGGGAAGGAATCCACGCACTTTCCGAAAAGCTGAGATTCAAACGTAGTTCAAACACGTCAGTCACTGCCAGTTACAAGCTTCGAAGCTAACAAACATCATAAATAAATGTTGCTAACCACACTTACCGTTTTTAGAAATCTGCAAAATGACAGTTTTGTTTCCCAACAAATTTCTAACCTGACTCTCAAACTGGTGTGAATCTCTTTATGTTTCCTCTCATGCTAACGTTAGCCATCTTGATGCACACTGCTCTTTCACCGGTCAACCTAGCATCAGTCAGCGAGGACTGTGGTTCATAGACCCAGAACTTCCAGCCACTTGTGGGATTTTTTTTGTTTGTTTATTTTTGTGGAATACCATGTAAAACTAAATTTTATTCACATACTTTAAAATGCATCTGGAGGGGAACTTTACGATAAGAAACAGTGCAAAACACATTTGCAATTACCTTCAGTCCCTCCAGTGCCTCCCATGTGGTCTCCCCTTGGAGAGCAGACATGCCAACAAAAGTCTGCAGACCAGAAGTACAGGAGAAAAAAGGGGATCATTGAGCTTTTGTCAGACTAAACACTCATTTGCAGTGTTACACTTGTTAGTTCATGTTCTTGTGGAGTGCTCCGTAAAGAAACAGTCCCGACAGAGGTTGTCTCATGATGATTTTAAACTGAAAGTAGCAGGACAAGAAAGAGTACATGAAGCACTGGTGGTGGTGGGTTCAGTAAGGCTGTCTGTCTGCCTCGGAGGCCTGTTCTGCAGGTTGTAGTGTGAGTGAGAGGAGGAAGAGCAGAGAGACAGGCCTGGCTGGAGATCATTAGAGCTTGTTAGTGTCCCCGCTGCCTGGGGCATGGCGAGGGGCCTCCGTTTGGGGAGCCTCTCCTCTGATGCTACGGAGAGTGAAGCAGCATGTAAAGGGGACTGGGGGCAGGGAGAGAGGAAGGTTGTGGGGAGGGCGATGGGGGTCTTTGCCACTTACAGTACAACATAACCCCGGAGACGTCCCAGCAGATCTGCAGGTCTGACTTTCATCTGCCTCATCCCCAAGGCCATTAGGCAGTTTAGCTGGGAAACGGCTGCTAAAATATACATCTGTCTTAGTGTCAGCACATACCAGCTCTCCTCTGTCTGCGTGTCGCCGCTAGTCGGTTCAATATTTAAATCATCAGTCTCAATAAGCGTTTGATGTCAGCTCTTAACGAGCTCTGTCTCCAGCACTGACAGGCCTGTGGACGGAGCGGCTGTTTACTGTCAGGGATGGAAAACGCTGCCTTCCGTTGTTTCGTCATATGTCGATAAGATCCAATGAGACTACTTTGTTTGAATAACTGCACAGAGGGCTCCAAGCAACGTGCATTTCAGCAAGTCTATTTCATTCTTTCAGCAATTCTGATGACACTTTTGCCAATGCTGGATTTCTGTCAGAATCAAAGAGTTGGTGTCGCATTTATCAGTTGATGCAAATCAGTAGGAAGCACTCAGATTATATCCCAGTGCAAATGTTATGTTTTTTCAAGGCGAGAGATCTGGTAGCAGGAAATATTTCAACTTCGCATTGTGAGATTACTGTAAAGCAGTAATAACTGAGGCCAAGCCATCGTTCCGTTTGGAGCAGGCACATTTTTAATGGGCTCTGGGTGAGTCATTTTGATTCTGATACTGACAGCAGTTCATTGAACTAGTTGCAAAATTATATTTTGCACACTACGTTCAACAGATCCCCTCTCAAAGCGTTGAGCTTTTATGCCTCCCGTGTTATGTGTCACATCTCATCGTGTTACCAGCATGCTAATGGAGGATTCATGAGATTTGTGGCTGTATATTTGTGTGTGTGCTTTGTTTCTTTCTTCTACACAGAGCACGCTCATTTGTTGAAATTCACAGAGTGGCTTCCTTTGCCTACATTCTTACATTAAACATGCAACCTCCCGCTGCTCAGCTGTTTTACAATAAATAACCTTTGACCCTTGTCAACATGAACCTTTACAATCGGCCATTTTCCACAGAACCTGTCAGCAGGGGTGCTGTCTGCATGTCATTTCTTCAGGGGTTCCTGTAAGGCTCATTGATAAATGCATGAGACCCTTAAATGTGTAAGCAGAAAAGGTCATCAAAAAACATACTTTTAATGATCAGAATGATACACAATTTGATCATCACCTTTAGCCAAACAGCTTTATCTTTCCGTGTCAAACTGTATGTATGTCATGTGGTGATCATTTTAATCTTAACAGCTATATAACAGCATGACCACATACATATTTTATATAAGTGGTCCCAGTTGCTGCTAACCCCTGCCATGTTAGTGCCATAGTTGTATTCATTTCGTACTACAGCACATGATCATCAGAGATGAAACATAGCTGCAAAGGCTGTAATGTTGGTGTAATATTGCTAGAAGACTTTTGAAAAAGAAATAAGATTGACTGAAATTGCTCTGATTAGTATTTATAGCCACGTTATGTGATAATATATAACATAATTGATTTGATTTCAAGCAGGTAAAAATGGCTCTCTTAAATGTTCTCAAATTATGGCCAAATAGTGCACTTAGGGTGCACTCACATCAGGCAATCCATACCGTACCTAAGCATGTTTGACCCCCAAAGTCAAGTTTGTTTGGCTAGTGTGAGCGCTCCACAACATGCCTAAACCAGCACACGTTGTCTGCCCTGGCACCATTGGAAGAGGTGGGCTTCTGCACGGTACAGATGCACACACAGGCACAGAGCGCCGACATGGCTGGAACGGTTTGTGGAAGATTCACCTTAAATTCAGGCAGACAACAGCAGGCAAAGTCTAGATAGAGAGCAGTGGAAAAATCCACAACTGTCTTTTTGATTGCTAATGGCCCACCAGAGAACAATTGAACAATGTCATCGCAAAATTTAAAAAATGGGGTTCAATATTTGAAAATGCAGGTTGCACTCCATAGATCAGGTAGCTCAAGCGTGCTCAGGCAGCAAGTTAGACTGGAACAATGTGAGTGCAGGCCAGCAGGAGAGGGGAGGGGGGACAGACGTGCATTGGCACGGTTCAACAACCGGGCCAAGTGTAAATGCACCCTTAAATTTGTTTCTGAAAACATTTGAGACAGGAGACAGGCAATGCAGTAACAGTCATGATTCATATTTGATCAGCGCTGTCTGTTTTTTTGGACAGTTTGATCCGAGTTTTGTGAGCTTGTTGAGTTGTGCTGGACAGACTGACTAACAATCAGAGTGACAAAAGACTTTTCAACATGGACCAATAACACTCCTCTGTCAGTCATTGTGATTGACCAAACATGGGCCAGGTCATTTTTAAATCTGTCTGAAAGGAGAGGGGGCAGACCCATCTGCCTGGGCAGAGTCATCTGGTTTATAGCTTCGAAATACATGATTATCATTCTGACAATCTGCAGTTTTCCTTTGACCAGAAACATCTCGGCCCATATCGTAACCCCCAACCCCAATCCAAACCCCTTACCCATTCTCCTCAACTTGCGTAAGGATGTTGCACAAGTGTAACATTTGGATAAAACTCTGCTTTTAAAGGTATCAACCAAATTATGTCGGTACTGAGCACCAATTTGTTAAATCCATCATGTCCAAATTTTGGCACCTGAGACACTGATTCTGTACTGAGACGCACATCTGGGCGTGAGAGAGAAAGGACGGGGATTGGTTTTATATAATGTGGTGTGTTTATTGTTTAAATAAATTGCACCACATGTTTTTGGTTGTTTGTTTTTGTTTTTTAACAGGTAGAGTAAGTACTGAAAATGAGTATCATTGGTTTAGGGGCACTGGTACCAGTACTGCTATGTGAACAGTATCCAATCCAAAACACGTTACCTCCTTTTCAGGACTGATCTCTAAATGAGAGTATCGTCCCACCCCCCAGCAGGATCTTTCTCTCTCTGTAGGCCTCCCTTGGGCAAAAGGGAAGATTAAAACAAACAGGACTTTAATCAGTGGGCCCCGCTTCTCTCTGCTCAGCTGCCGACAGAAGGAGCCCTCTCCAGGAAGGCTGCCTCAAATCAAAGCTTCCTGCTCGCCACTTGCTGCTTCGCCGATCCGTATCACAACAACAAAACCAGCAGAAACAATTATTTATTCCTTTTGATGTGGGTTTTGAAGTTACCCCACCTCTTCCACTATGCCCCCCCTCCACCCTCCTTCCTCCACCCCTCCTCTTCGTCGCCCAGCCCCTCCAGCTTTCTGTATCTTTTACTCCCAAGGAAAGAAGGTCATGCCAGCTTCTGCTATAGGAGGCTGCTTTGAAGAAGCAGCAATTCCAGACTCAACGTCTTTTTCTTATTTTACACCAAGGAAAATGTGCTATGTGAGATAAAGCTGATGGGTTTATTCATTCAACGTACTGCCACCTTTCCGAGTGTCCCACGTTGTAGATGTCACTTTAAAATGTCACGTACTACACAATGCTTAATAATTCACTGAATTTGCACAGTTTTGTTGCATTATGTGATTATTCACAGTTAAGTCTGCTTTTATTTTCAAAAATAAACCTAAAGCACATAAAGCGTTATTGTGGAGGCTTTCTTCAGAGAGCAGAAAACAAAGTACTGGGATTGTAACAGATCTGAATGGTGCTGCTGTCACCACCGCAGCTCCAAAATAACCTTTTCTTAGATTCAGAGTGTACTAGTTCAAAACAATCACTCAACAGAACTGCAATGTCTGAGAGCTGCTTTTCTGCTCTGTAGACCACAACATCTGCTAAAGCTGTTGGATAACTCTGCAGCCTCATCAAAAGGCTTGGCAGAGAAAAGGCTCCTCAAACGTGCAGATGGTAGTCATGTTTTTATCATTTGCTTAAAGTTGTGATCCTCTAAATTCATTTAATTGGTGGGGGGTCATATAATTCCACCTTACGTGTCTGCCAAGCTTATTTTTACAGGTCACATATTATGTGCTCTGAAAAACATCGGAAGAAATTTGTGTGTGTGTGTGAGGTTGGACGAAGGGTTACTATAGTCATTTTTATGCATGTCCCTGTGGCACATGTTGGGTCACAGTTGGGTGGTTCTGTCTCACATTTTTAAGGAGTTGACAGATTTAAAACTATATGAAAATTGCCAAGATCTCCACAGTCATATTTCTCTATTTAACCTTTCAATTACAGGGTTCAATGCATTCTTTTATGTTTGCCTTTATTAATATCCCAAAACATCATTACATCTTTAGATTACTTTCTTGTATCAGCGGTCTTCCTTTTTTACCCCCTAAACTGTCAACAATTAGACAACAAACTCCTAAAAAAGTACAGTTAGTGTTTAGCACTAATCAAAAAATGTGCAGTATGCCAGTGCAGGAGCCACCAGGTTGCTGCGGACTCCCTCAGTCAGACAACCTTCATGAAACTTATAACAGAAAAAAGATTCTGTTTTTCATGTACAAGATGTTTTGTGTAGAGTTGGATTTTTAGACTTGTGTGATGCAGTAACATTTGGACACGTCCTAAAATATTTGTTGTGTTACTTATGTTTAGATTTTAGTTTCACAGTATTACTGTAATGGTAATACTGAACTTACAGAATAACAAACATGCTGCACACTGTGGAGGTTCATCATGTAAATTAGGTCTCTGAATGGCAATACTGAACTTGTTAACCATTTCATTTTCTGTTTTACAAGCCTCTTTAATTTGCCTCTTTGTCTGCCCATTTTTTTCAAATTGTCCTTTAATTAAACTCTAAAATGCTAATTACACAACTCTTGAACGACTTTTGAATCCCCAGCTGGGCGCGGGGAGGAGAAGAATCTGGCAGTTAAAAGTGAGACAGCAGCTGACATCCAGACATTTTATGCTGCTTTAACTCAAAACCAGAGCTTTATTGACACATACCTCATCTGCTGAGGGCTCGCTGCTGCTGGTTGAGCACAACTTAGAAAATTCACGAACTTAACTCATTGCTGTATCAGCGAAATTTTTTCTTTTATACTTTTTATCACATATTTTTTAAGGAAGCAGTTTTATAGATTAACATGTATAACGAATGAAAGTTACACAATGTTTAGTTTTAGGTGTGACATTCATTCCTGGATTAATACTTAATGCATTTGCTTTGAGCAATGATAAAGGGCCAAGTTCAAATAAAGGCTGCTCACTTGTTGTATAAAGAATTTCATTTACATAGATTATAATAATACAGAGCGTCTATGGCCACACTAGCAGCTCTGTCAGGCTGCACTAAGGCACAGTTGTGCTTTGTGCTAAATGCTAACATCAGTATGCTACAGTGTGAGATGATGCTAACATGCTGAGGTTAGCACTGAAATAAACGGTAAATAAACAGGGATGGCGCATGTCCACTTCCTTCCACTGCACTAAAATGATGCCAAAGTATATCTGGTACAGGTGCTGCCATCTCATACTGAAGCCAGAGTAAGTGTAGTTTCGTGGATGAAGCTGCAGTACCAAGATCCCACCCATACAACCTGTTTAGCTATCAGTCATGATGTTTAATCCTTGTTTTAGCATCAATAACTGATTAAAACCAAAATTTACCAGAGAAACGCACACTTCAACATACACCTGTTTGATAGGAACTACGTAAGATGAGGGAAACCATCTTTGAGGACAAATTTTATTTGTGTTCTCGTTTTTCTAAGTTTGGCCCATGTCCCATCTGCTAGTATGGAGGGATGGGTTTTATGACCAGTGCGACAGAAAGGTCACCACGGGGTGAGCAAGATGCTTTGGCTTCACTTTTGTGGAACTGTCAAGTCGTCTATCTGTATTTGTGTCCGAGTTTAATAGGCTTATGTTTACTGTTTTCACCAATTTAGTCTAGTGCGTTAGCATGAAAACATTGCATAAACAATAAATAACATTGCAATGCCAGAGCCATGCTACCAGTATGACACTTTATAAAACCATCAGAGTGATCTATTGAACATGTATGCAAGGAGATGAGGAACAAATGTCAGAGGAGACACCCATTCAAATTTCTATAGGGGTACCTCCCTAGGCCTGGACACACCCATGAGCATTTTTCTTTGACCGTATGTCTATGATGGACCTTTTTGATAAACCATTTTATCCTGAAACACTTGAACTGTTTTCTTTGTTCCAACTCTTTTCGACGTTTGGATTTTCTGTTTGCTGGTAATTGGTATGAAATGAAACATCTGCTATTCCCGCAGTTGTTACAGGCATCAAAAATAACACTGATTGATGGTAGGATCTCTGCAAAACAGATGCACAAAAATGATGTCTCCTGTCACTCAGAAGGAAGCAGCATCTGAAGCATTTCATTTTAAGAGGATTTGGAAATGGCAGGCAAGGTTAATCCATATCAGAGTCAGAAACCCATTAATTGGAACATATGTCACCTAGAAAAAAACCGTATGGTGGCAGACACATGGTATGGGTTTTTTTTAAAGACTGCAATTGTATTGGTCACAATTCATTATAATCTTATAAAATCATATCGTTTGATTGATTTCAGTTAATCGGATCAGTGAGTTCTGTCATTTTAGGTATGTGTCTATGATTTAGCCTCATTAGACTGGTTGTTAAAAGCATGGTTCTGTGATATGGATTTACACACTAGTAGGGTGGATAATATAGGACTGTTTGTGTTCCCTGAAAATAGGAGCCAGGAGTAGACTTGACAGGTCAACACAGTCCAGTGACTTGTCAGAAAAAACAGGCAAATGTGTTGAAATGGAGAGTGGTGTGGTTCCCCTGAGAGCAGCTGACAAATCCCCCAAATCTGCAGCTGAGTTAGGGGCTGCAGACTATGACAGATGCATGCTCGCTCCACTGAACCCATCCATACGATGTGCTGCTCCAAGCAAACTTATGAATGTCTTCAGGGACCTTCTAGCTGTCTAGATGTCCCATCACACAACCCCCTATCACACCAAAGCATAACAGACCCGACAGTGTGTCAGTGTCATATTTTGCCTTGCTTAGAAGTGAAAAGAATGAAATCTCACTCTGTGGTCCAGAAAGCAAAAATAAATATTAAACATCTGGTCAATAATTTGAAATTAAACTTTTTGAAAAATAATTAAGTAAAAACCATCACAGTTTGATTTGGTTTAGGCATCAAAACTACGAACCCCGTCTCATATGCCTGGGGGTTTCAAATCTTAAGCATCTGTATGAGATGCACCAGACTTTAAACAATTCAATGGACACTCATTTGTGTCAATATCAGACGGGCAACTGTTCCACCCGAAGCAGTAGAAAATGTCCCAAGATGGGTGGCTATCCCTAGAGACCAGGGTTCAGAGATCCATGTGAAACCAAAACAAAACCTGAAGTTTAAAACCAACAATCGTTGCCAAAATCTAACCAAGTAGTTTTGGAGCATAATCTCCCAAAAAAAGGTGTGCCAGTTCACAGCTGCAAACAGTCCACAGCATTATCACTTGTTAAGACAGGTTTCTGTCAGGATGGCTTTGTGTGTGCCACACAGTTGTCTAAACATACCCTTGTCTGTACGAGGGGCCATGGAGTGTGACAATGCGACAGTAATATTTGACTTACTGGGATTAGAACATTTTGAAACTCACTGGTTAGTTTTTCGAAAAGATCTTGATTTGGATTAAATAACTACTTAAAACCCTCAAGGTCATGTGCTAAAGTGGTTGATTTAGTCTGAGGGTCCACCATCTGATACCATAAGAATCTTGCTTTAAAATGTTTTATCACAGAAAGCACATAAATGGCATGATCGAGTTGTCATATATTCTGTGATTGTGTTGCTTATGGACAGGGCCGGCTCTACCCAATTTGGTTCCCTAGGCAAGATTACATCCTGGTGCCCCCCCCGGACACACACACACACTCATACAATTCAATGACAGCTGCCAAGTGAGCAATCACAACAGTTTAATTTGAGCAACAACAAACTCAATAGTAACAACAGTTACTCTGTCCAGCGTATCTTTC
>JAPZDX010000001.1:20048782-20061940 GCA_029783625.1 Naso annulatus | reverse complement strand
TACCTCAGAAAACAAGGTTAATGAGAACCAAACAACTACTATGTAACATTCCATACTAAAAGAAAATGACAGAGAGGTAAGGTTACCACTACCAATATTAAGGCAGACCTTAATATTTATGATTACTTATTTAAGATTCTTAAGAAGATGTATGTATTAACCATGCTACAATAAAAATATATTCTCAACAAAATATCTCAGTGATTTCAGATTGTTTAAATGCAATTCGAGTTTTCATTTTAAGGTTTTAAGAATGTTTTGATGGTTATCGGGATAATATCAATAATCGCAATTATTTTGGACAGGGTAATCGTGACATGAAATTTCCATATCATCCCATGCCTACTAAGTATACACACAACAAAAAATACAAAACAAATAGGGATGTGATGGGCAGATCTTACACGTTGTATTAGAGCCAGTCCAACATACTCAGATAGATAGGAAATGACAAGAAATGTGATCTTTTCTGTATTTTGTCTACCTCAGCCTTCTATTGTTGCAGTGCCACTTTAATACTAGGAGACATCTTCCCTCTATCAACTCACTTTAGTTTTAGGAGTTGCATCCTCACAGATCATCTTATCAATAACTTTAGCTGACTAATTAAATTGTTTTTGAACCAGTATTTGGTTCACCAAGGCACACCAGACCAGACACACTTCGACATTTTGATTTACTAGAGCAGTTTTTTGTTATGTTGTCAAGTGTTTAATGTGTGTGTGTGTGTGTGTGTGTGTGTGTGTGTGTTGATTCAGGTGGATTTCAGAATAATGTGTGAAAACGCCATGATTTACAACAAACCTGAGACGATCTATCACAAAGCAGCTCGGAAACTGTTACACTCTGGAATGAAGATCTTGAGCCAGGTATGAAACTGAAGATTTAGGAAAAGACACGTGTAAGGTGTTTTACCAACTGCCAAGATTGTCCTGTTTGTCCAGTTCATTGTGATGAGAACATGGTAGGGCTCTAAGACTTCTGCAGTGCAGAAAACACAACTGGAATCACAGAATTTGATCATAGAAAATGAATCAGAAAATGAGCAGTGAAATGCAGATTATAGTGGAAAAAAATGCCAAAATGTGGATGCGGTTTATATAAAAGAATATCTCATTCTTTAGAACTGGTCATTATGTGCCACTAAATGTCCTTATTTGTCCTTTTGTGTGCCCTAAACTACATATGGAGCACTGGGCTTAGTTACATGACTTTGCTTTTGCTTAAATGCAACAGATGGGGGCAGCAGATAGCATCAAAATGTTCTCAGAATTATTGCATGTAGCAACATAATTCCTCCCTCCCAACATGTTCGTCAGGCATTTGGATTTCCCCTCTTTATTCTCTTCTCTTTTCTGATCCAAGGCAGAAATAAACACACATTTTATTGTATTTGAATAGGAAAGGCTGGAGAGCTTGAAGCAGAGCATAGAGTTCATGTCCGGCCTCGACCCTTCTGCTAAAGAGCCCGGCACGTCTGAGGAACAAGGAGGCAGCAGCCTGGACCAGAGCAAAGAGCGACCGGTGACCACAGACACCAGCGAGAGCTCCCAGACGCCCAGCACACCCAGGTCCTTTAACCTGCTCCCTTGTTTCTTCAAGTCACAGTCATGCAACACTGCAGCACAGCTGTTTGTAAGCTAGGACTGCCCAGATTTAACTATGAGGAAGTGAAATAATAATCAAGACCAACGCGTCAGTGTTTAAGTTCTTTGTAGCTTCTCATTCACATTATTTGAAAGCCATTTGAGGTCGGATGATGCGAGTAAAGTTCTCATCTTTCCTGTCAATCAAGAAATGGCCAAAAGCTGTTTCTGATCTTCAATAACGATCATCCAACAGTTCCCAGCTCACTCGCCACAATCAAAAGATATTTAATATTGAAATACTTGCGGAAATTGTTTTTTTACATGTTAACACAGGAAAAACTAAGTAATCATCCTAAAAAGCAGCACGTTTGTGTAAACAGTTTCCCACTCTGTCAATGCACAGGGTCGGGCTCTGTGTGTATGTTTCCCTCTGACAATAAAGGGAATCAGTTCTCCGCTGTGAGGCTGAGAATGCGAGGAATGCCTCACAGCATGCTGGGTCTTGTTTGCTCTCGTGGCTGTTCATCTTGAAAGTCAACGCAATGATGTAAGAAAACCGCACGATTAACAAGAAGTCTGTTATGACTTGACTTTGGAGGAACAAATGAGAAACCCTCTCCCTGTGCTGCTATTCACTCATCTACTTATTACTTTCTGAATAACAACAGAAGACACTGTGTGTAAAATGTTGATGACGTTTGCTGACGTCAACAAAACACTTATAGGCAGTTTATCTGAGGAATGAAAGCAGAACGTAGGCGTTTAATGACCAGAAGTGCTTTCTCCTCTCCCTGCAGTGTTTTGCTGCAGTGCGAATGCTTTTGTATTCCCGCTACAAAAGTGAAAACCTTTTTACTCAGGGTCAAAGTGTCTCATCTGCTGTGTTTTCAATTGTGTTTCATTTGTAGACAGGACAAGGACTCCAAGGACGAAGTGGCAAAAGCAGAGAAAGAGCTTGAGGAAATCCGCAAGGTTATTGAGGAGTCAGGAGGAAAGCTTTCCAATAGAGTGCTGCAGTGTGATGTGAGAAAGCAGAGTTAAACTCAAATCTTTTTTCTTTTTTTCAAACATATTCATTATAAAAATGATCACGACTATCCGCTCTTTTGAAATGATGACATAACTAGAAAAATAACTCCTTTTAAAAGGCTTCAGTTGAGATGATATCCATACCTTCCTTGTCACCAAAGAGGGGATTTGATGTTTGAGACATTTGGAACGTTTAACTTTGGGTCATGACAGTTTTTCCTCAGTTTAGTGGTGATCATCATCAACATCATCATCATCATCATCTTCTTTTTTGTCTTTGTTTCTTTATGGTGGTGGGTAAACAACATTTCGGTGCATTACTGCCACCAGCTGGTATGGAGTGTGGATTAGAATTATTACACACTGATTTTACCCAAGTAAAGTTAAAAATAATAGTGGTGATGTTGGTTAATCAGTTGTGGTTTAAAGGGTTTTCAAATGTCCCCCAGGTCTATCCAAAATGTTTACCCACAACACAGTCGACTGATAAAGATACTTAACGGGTATACAATAATTATTGTTTCTTGTGTAGTTGGAGTTTGCCAGACGGAAATCTGATGGCTCTACTACTCTGGCAATCCTCAACCCAGCAGATCCATCAGTGGGAGGTGAGTCGTTAGCAGAGCTCAGAACACTAGCCCATGAGTTGAACAGAAAATTAATAGGCAACAATTAAGAAAATCAGTTAATTCTTAATGAAGAGGTCTGTATAAGACCCACTGCCCTAGAAATCAAGTATTTGTTGGTTTACAGCCTTAAATGATTGCAAACTGAATATGTGTGACTTGGACTTTTTTTTTTTTTTAACTAATGTTTAAATTGGTTATTGAAGGAGAGAATCAGCAGACTAATCAGCACTGAAAATAAAACTGAGGTGCAGATCTCAACTTCAGATATAAAACTGAGAGAGAACTAAAATGCCTGACCATTTCCTGCTGCAGATGCTGGTTACTGTCCTGTGAAACTGGGCATGATGTCCAATCGGCTGCAGACTGGTGTGAACACGCTGCAAGGCTTCAGGGAGGACAAGAGGAACAGGATTACTCAAGGTACTGCACTGCTCCAGCTTCATTTCTGCACATTGTTAATGTCAGAGTGCTCATGTCAGACCTCTCCTCCCCTCTGGTTGTGCGTTCGTGAGCAATAATGTGCCGGTAACAACGCTTCCCACAGTGTGCTACATCAACTACGGGCCGTTCACCTCCTACGCGCCCACCTACGACTCCAGCTTCGCCAACATCAGCAAGGAGGAGTCTGACCTCATCTACTCCTCTTATGGCGAGGAGTCCAGTCAGCAGGGCTCAGACAGGTATGTGCAGCATGACAGCAAACGCACTCAAACTCTGTGGCATTTACACAAAACGTCACATGAGGCATTCCTGGCTGATTGCACTCCAGATGTTTCTCTTCTTCACTGAGGGCATTCAGTCTGGAGGAGGTCAGCTGCCAGCTGTAGACTGGGCCTCATCCTGACGTCAACCCATCACTTCTTTCACCCTCTGTCATGTGTTATTACGTCCTGGTACTCTGTTACAGCACACCCATCCACATCCTCGGCTTGTTGTATCTCTACTGAGAATTTTACTGATAGCTTTCGAGGCTTCCCATGCTCTGTGTCCAGGCTCATTATTAGGTCTTAGATGTTTAGTATGAAACTGTAGAATTCAGAGGCGATTATTAGCTGCGTCCAGCAGCTCTATAGGTCTCTCTGTTGGTCAGTCGGGTGGGCCTCAAAAGTTCCCCACTCTTTGGTGACCACAGTTACCACCCTAGAAGGCTGAATTTTGGCATGGAGGTCAAATGTGTGTGTGTGTTTGTGTGTGTGCTGGTTTTTGTTACCTCTTTAGGACCTTTAATGGCGTAAACATTGACCGTATGAGGATCAGTAGTCCTCAAGGGGACCAACGACCAGTCCTAATGCAGTATGACTAGATTTCTGAGTGTGAACCCTTGTGAATCTGAATATCTCTTAAACATTGTGGAGTTTTAAAATCAGTCCAGTAATTGACGATATGATCAACTTCTTCTGTCGTGGTCATGGTTGGCCAACCCCCTACTATAATTCATCGGACCCTGTCGCAGACCCGTGTGGGAGGTATCAGTGTAAACTAATTTTTTTTCTTTGCTTTCATTTCATTCAAGGTTTTAACATTCAAACAAGAACACAGTATTTTAGGTTAGGGTTAGGCTTTCATCGTACCTTTACTACCTTTTATACAAAAGGAATAAAGACGTGGAGGTATTCTTTTTGTGTGAAGTTGTTGTGTGACTCGCAGCGAAGACGTGCTGCTGTTTGTTTTCTGTCTGTTCTTCATTGTGTCTGTTGAATCATTGTAGCAGAAACCAGATTTGTATTTAGTTTTTCTTTATGGACTGGTTATTGTTTTCCGTGTTCTCCAGCCTTTATGCCTTTTGATGGAAAAGCACACTTTGACTGTCTCTGTCTCACAGTGTGCGGGAGGCTTAGTTGTTTTTACAGCGAGTGTCAGCAGTCAAGATCCAACATCATTATTCTTGGCCATGAAAGCGATTCTGACTTTTTACCCTGCTGCTGCTGCTGCTTTGAAAACAACAAATGTTTTTGTGTGCGTGTGTGTTTGGCAGCTTGTCAGAGTTCTTGGCCAAATCGGATGAGTATGTGTACAAACTGGCAGACAATCTTCTGGATGCGATGACGAACGGAGAGCATTCAAAAACCCTGAGGGAGACTGAGCCAGTAAGCACCCACTGTGACATCTCAACTGATTATGTTGACTTTCGTTGATACTAAATTAAACAGCAGAGGATTAAAGAGTATCTATTGACCAAGTAATTTCTTCCCAGCAGGTGGAGGAGGCAACAAATACACAGGAGGACAAGAATGACATGGAGGTAAGAGTTTGCACAGGACTGGAGCGATAATCAGATAAAAACTGCCGTCCATGTCTCAGCCTCTGTTTCCCGTGTGCCCTGATGTACAGCACAAGTGGAAATAGACATCAAGTTCAGAATGTGAAATATGAACATGTGCTATGTAACTTGAAACCAAAGTCTTTCACCTTCATCCGTGCTGGATGTGATGTTCAGAAGAGGAGCTCCCACTGTGCCGTTGTTCCTCGTACAGCACGTGTTCTTGCATTAAACCTCATGTGTGAATACCTCATTTCATTTGTCATTATAGACTGCCTCTGCGCATGGTTGCCGCAACAACCAGCTGTGTCAACACAGCGAGGCTTGCCTTAAACTGTGATCCATCCACTCATGGAAAGAACATTTCCCCTTGAAACACAGCGGTGCTGCTCGCTTGGTGCTTGCTGTTGGAGAATTTGGAGAGGCCCTGTGTTTTTTGTTTTTTTTTTCAGCGCTCACTGGCTGAGCGGCTGAATCGCGCCTCAGAGCAGCAGAGGAAACCAAAGCACAGGCCTCTCCGTCAGGCACACAGCAACCCTGTGTGCTGGCTGTTGCTGTTCTTGGCCAGCTTCCAGTTTACTCTCATCCCCTGCCCGGGTGTTGCAGCTTTTTATTAGGTTTGATTTTATTGGAGCGAAGAAGCAGCGTGACTAAAGAGGCTACAAAAGGCCTGGATGTCCCTAGATGCGTCAGCGGCCTACTGTGGAATGTATTTTTCAAATCTGACTAAACATGTTGCTTCCCTCCCTCCCTCCCTCCCCCATTCTCTTGTAGGTAGCTGATCCAGAAGCGTCCAGCTGCAGCAGGCTGGACATCCTGCGCTCTGCTGTAGGCCTGCAGATGGTGGAGGAGCTCTCTGGGGGTAAAACCTCTGATTAATTTTTACTCTAGGTTGGACTTCATAAAATATATAAATCCAGGAAAATATCAGGGAATCTGAAGGTCTTTCAACAATAAATTCAGTTCCTTCAGAAAGCTTAGAAAGACAGACTGTTGGACAGCAACAATAACATTAGTTTTAGAACATTTATTTATGTGTAATTACAGAGTTATAGGCTGTTGAGTGACGTTACACACCTGAGAGACAGACCCCCAGTTTAATCTGTTAATCATCATCAGCGTCATGTGTGTAATCTGTAAGAAAATTATTATTATTATTTTTTTTTATTTTTTTTAAAAAGGCCCAGTCCAAGCTTTCTGTAGCACAAGATTATATTCCCCCTCAAGAGACTCAGAGAGCAGAAGTTGAATCAAGAGCGAGTTGCAGCTTTTTTTTTTTTTTTTTTCAAACAGCAAAATATTTTCTGCGTATTTAATGGAAATAATCACTCACTTTTACGGAAGAACACAGATATGATCTGCTCAACCCTTAGAGCAGAACTGAGATGCTTAAACCTGATCAGCGCTGACTGCTGTGTGTGTTTTCTAAATGAATATGGAAACGTGTTTTGTACCTGCTTTGTAAGTGCTGTTGCCGATAAAGAAATTCAAACCGAAGCAAGCCCTTATCTAAGCGGTTAATCAGCCATTCAGCGTTCTGTCAAGTATCCTCTCAGATCTTTCAAACCCATCATCTATCACCCATCAAAGTTTGCTTCCTCTGTACTCTGACAGTAACTCAGAGGTAAGCCTGAGAGTCCACGTCAGGGCTGAGAAAGAAAGAATGCTTTGTGTTCGGGTTAGCACAGGGTAACTGGAGGAACCTAGAGGAAGCATTAACTGCATGTGTGTCGTCTTTCTTTTATTTTTCCCAGAGGCTCTGAACTTTCAGCAGAAATTGGACCAGACTACAAAGCTCCTGCTTGACTTGCAGGAAGCACAGAAGGAGCGTCTGAGTGCCAAGCAGCCACCTAACATGATTTGCTTGCTGGCCCCGACTGCAAAGGAGCTGGACCTGGGTAAGAGCCTCTCGCTGCATGGCCCCCTTTGTTCTGCTTTAAAGTAGCCGCCACCAGCTGTAGATCTCAAACAACACTCCATTTAGCACACAGGTGTGGTTTGTCTTTTAGCTTCACACAAGAATTCACAGGCAGTCATCTGATTCAAATCACCAACACTGACCTCATTTGCAAACATGTCCTTTTTTTTTTTTTTTTGATGTGTTGAAGTGTGTGTGATAGGAGGTTGTAACCATTTATTATTTGCACTAGCTGGAGGAAATGTGCCAGAATGACCCGGGCTGGTATGTTTTTGGCTGTAGCTTTGCCCAAAGGTAGTCCACCTCTAATGATCACTATTACAAAACAAAAAAACAAACGTATCCCAACCGGGGGTGTTTCGTTTTGCAATATTGTACCGCTTGTCAAAAACATTTTTTATTAATAGTTTCCATGCAAAAATGCGTGGCAGTGGTTCATTTTTTTATTTTATTTTTTTAACTGATAGCTACTTTAGAAAAGCTTTTTCTTTGATATTCTGATGGCACAAAAAACCCTTTTTTACACAGATGTCAAGATAATGTGGTGTGTTCTTTGTACTATGACAGTTGTCCTAAAGTTAGATTTTTTTTTTTAATTGCAATGTATTGCAGTATATTGTACCGTAACCCCTAATCCTAACCGTGTACTACTCCTTAAACATGACACTGAATATTAAAGTGTAACATGATCTGCCTAAAGGTTGAATCAGCAGCAAAATCATAAAAAAGGAAAGAACCAACTCTCAGGACCGTCTTATTTTACATTAGAGTGGTGACGGGATGACAAGTTTTTGTAAGCTCAGCTGGAAGTTAATGCTGCACTGGTTCCCTCAGCAGAAAGCTTATTGGAATTTTGAATGGGATTTTGGATTTTAGCTGAAAATATTACACGTTTTGTTCAGCATGATAATCTCATAGATGAACACCACTTTCATGTTTTTGGCGTAAATGAACGTAAAAGAAAATGCCAGAAGCAAAAAGCTGTTCTTAGGCTATTAACAAACTACATGGTGGTCACATAACTTAAATGTGACCACCCCGAAAAGTTCAACTTCTGATTTTCTTTAGCGTTCATTCATTTCTACAAAACTTACTCCTCTTGATCATGGCTATATCACTTACTAGTCTCACCTCCCTTTTCAAAAATTCCAATATTTTATTCTGTATTCATGTGATGACATCTAACATCCCTGACACTGTAGTCTCATTTAGCCTTATGGTAGCAACCCCGTCTTTTTAAGACGCTAAAACCTTAAAAGTTCAAAAATTGGGTTTATATATCTTCCGCATATGTAAACCACAGACTTTATTTAAGAGTCATTCAAAAAGACAAGGAAACCAGAAGTGCAAAAATGCTGCCTGACTTTCAGGGAATTATGAGTCTTGTATAATTTCTTGTGTTGATGTTTCTTTTTGACTGTTTGTGTCTGCAGCGGAGAAGGTTACTGGCAACTTGTCTGAGCTGACGGCTCAAGTGGCTCCACGTGATGTCAGCAGCGTCAATGGCATCAGGAAGGCCATGGGCATCGCCGCACCACCAGAACCACCTGAGCCCTTCATTGACCTCACCACAGGTAAATATACTGTAAAGTAATGCACATTTCATTTTCACTTGAATATTTTAATTCATGTATAAGTTAACTTAACCTTGTAAGCTCACTCATCTCACTTTCAATGTTTCCAGTGCAGGAGGTGGCTGAACCAATGGAGACCATGTCTGCTTGTCAGGATGCAGCTCCAGTCTTTGCTGTGTAATTAAATTCCACCCACCCATCCTGTTGAATAACTTAAGTTTTGTATGAAAGGTGCTGTCTGTGTCACATTTGTATGCATTTCATAAAATAAACCCTGTTTTTTTATATACATCTTGGTTCTTGTGAAAAACTGTGTAACAAACTGCAGACTTAGGAAAACATTTATTACATTCTGTTACTGTACAAAATTCAATGTCACATTTGTTCACATGGAGGCCAAAACATTATTATTATTATCATCATCATCATTATGTAACCACAAATACAGACGAGATGGTCTCAAAAGATAAGGCCACAAGACAAATCAAGTTTTTAGAGAAAGACAGCAAACCAGATCAGTTCAGGTGATCACCTGAGCTGGAGCCAGAGAAACATTCACAGCAGGCAGGTTGTTAGATCACATCGACCAAGAGACACCGAGGAGAGTGTCGCAGGTTTTCTTCATTGCAGCATATATGCAGCAAAGCAGCAACACTTAAACTGACGGCATACATACAGCACATGGATTTATTTGTCCATTCCCTCGAGAAACAGCAAATATCTTGTCATGTGTGTAATATTGAACAGTTTTCGCTCTGAATCAAAAAGGTGTTCACATAAAGGGTTGTTGCTGCTGAACCTAAACTCACTGGGCGATTAAAGGTGTCGAGGATACAGTAACTTTAGAATTTGCAGCATGGCCATAAAGTGCAGTTTCCGACATTTTGTTAAGTGAGTATGTCCCAAAGGAAGGAGCAAGAAAAGAGTTTTTCGGTTCCTCCTGCAGAGCCCGTTCCTGATGCTGAAACACCTCACAGATGTCATGCTCATTACACAGTAACAGAGCAGTGTGCCCTTCACTTCTCAGGCAGGAAAACCAGACGGGTTTCAAATCAGGATCCAAACATAATCCATTGTTTCGTTTTTAAAGGACCAAAGAGGTCTTCAAAAATGACATAACTGTATTTGGCATTAGTACAATACACACCTTTCCACAAACATCTAAGTTAAAGAGGGAAAAAGTACAAAAGTGATCACTGAACGTAAATGTGTTCGTGAATAGAAAAAGATGCCGATTGTACATAGTGACCATCTCTTCGCCATCCTGATCTGTCCAACAGGGTCCACAGTAGACAGTGTCGATTCATTGTGACACCCACCACACAGCGAGGCAGCACATCACAGGAACACAGCCGTGTTAGTCTGCTCTGTCTCAACACTTGGGGCGTACAGGAGTCTATAAACTCTCGACGTGCCGGGAGTCTGCGTCTATCGGCTGCGCTGGACTGTCCTCAGCTCAGCACCATACCCTGCTGCTTGCTCATGTCGGTGCACACAAAGAAGGTTTTCAGTTCCCCTTTCCCTTTCACGTTGATGAGTCCTCGACACTCGCATGAGTAGCCCAGCTTCTGCAGCACATCGGACGTTTCCTCCGTGACCTAAAAAGCAGACACAGAACACAAAGTGCACAGCTGCAGCTGAGAAAACTAACCATGTTTTTTTAAATATATATTTTAGGCTATGCTGAGCTGTGCTGAACGTACCTGGATCTTTCCGAGCTCCCCGGTGCTCTCCATCCTGCTAGCTACGTTAACTGTGTTGCCCCAGATGTCATATTGAGGTTTCCTCGCTCCAATCACTCCCGCTATGACTGGGCCGTGATTAATGCCTGTAGGAAAAACAAAGTCAAACTCTGTACGTTATGAAAAAAGAGTTCAATGTGCATGTGAAGAATTTGAAGAGAAAGTGGAGTGAGTTGGAATAAGACAAGATGAAATATGAGGGTCACCCCCGCCCAGTTAGAGGTTCAGAGAGATACTCGAAAACCAAAACAGTTGGCCAGGATGGAAAACGTTTTCATTCATAATACAACGCTGCTGGTTTGATGTCATTTTGTTAAGGACATTAACCAGCAAAGCAAAATTTTCAAGCCCACAGCTTTTCAAGTCAGTCAAGCACAGGGTTGGAAACAAAAGGATGTTCCCTTTTTTTATTTAAGCTTTTTATACCATAAAAAAGAGTGCTTTGGTTTTCTCTTCCTGATTATAATCATTTTTTGACCTCAGAGCACCGTCTTCATAGCTTTATTTGACTCTCCCAAAGAGCGCTGTACCCTCCCTTTTTTTTGCACTGGCGGAGTCAGGATGTTTGAGTGGCAGGGGCGACCATAATAAAAAGGGCACCTGTCGTATGGCATTTAAAGAAAACGCCTGAAAGGGAATTTTATCACGTTTTGTCCACCGTAAGGCACTTCATCAAGCTTTCTCTACCGAAAGGGCATCCAAGAGTTCACTTTCAGGGCATTTTTTCCAACATTAGGGCACCTCACCAGTGCTTACATATATGCTTGGACAAAATTGCACAAGTCAGTGGCTGCTCATGGATATTAGATACTAAAAAATCTGTTATGTTGTATGCGAGCGTATGAGATGCTGTGGTATTAAAATACGTGGTATCAGATCAGTGCATAAATGTGTATTTACAGACACTTGAGATTATGAGATGATGAGGCATTTCTAATACTATCATCAGTACAAGACCAACCCTAGCTTAAAAGGCTTTGGACAATAATGCAGCTGTTCTTAAAGAGACATCAGATACTTTGCAGACACTGCATCAATTGTTTTCCAAAACTCCCCCACAGCAAAGACGTTAAAAATCTATCAAGAGGCTTCTGTGTTAAAACTGGAGGAAGCATCTGTTTCACAACTAATCACATTTAAATGCTTAATTTGCATTGGATCAAAGTGATCAAGTTTGAAGGCAATTTATCTCACAACACTTTGCACTTTAAAGCAAGACTATCAACAGATGCTCTGTCTTCCTCTTACAAATGAAAAATCTAAAACCTTACTTGTGTCAATATATTGAGTGGTTTTGCAGATACAGCCTTACTTGGTCTGGATTAGACCAGTAACTTGTGGTCACTATTGTTTAGACAGATACTTCCGTGTAACTGACACCCTGAGTCACTTCTCTGACTTCTCTGTTTGTGCTGCTGTTACACTGTGTTTTAACGTTCACTATTATCCTGTAATTGTAAGTCGTGGCTGTCTGACTTTAAGGTGGGGATGTTATTCAGATACGGAGTGGAGGGAAAACAGCTGAGCTTTATTCTGTTAATGTGCAGCCCTGATTTGAATTTAAAAGCAAAAATGTATGTAAGTTTAGGAAACCATTCACACCTGGAGAGGCAAAGATATCAATTGCAGAATAGTTAAAAGTCTCATCAAACTCGCAGCACAAGAATCACAAAAATAAGACGTCACCGGTAAAGAAAAAAGTCTGTGCCAATCACTGGCAAGTGCTTCTGTATGAAAAGGGATTTCAAAAGACTAAGTCAGCAGATTTTGTTTCAAGGTCACGAGGTGTTAAGACACAGCCACTAAGAAGAAACCATTCTGTTCAAGAGGGTTAATACTTCTATGTTTTAAATAAAACTTTTGTCAAAGGTGTCTGCTCAGAATCAACTGAGTGAATTAATGTGTCAGTCTCTTTCTTACAGCTTAAACATCCAGGGCTCCAGACTAACTGTTTTGTTTACAAGGAGCGCTGTAGTTCCTTAAAAAATGTTTAGGAGCAAGCTCAAGATTTAGGGGCCACACATCAACCTGCAACTTTATGCGTTCGATAGAAATGGTTTTCTTTTCATGAGTTGTTACTTCCCACATTAATTGTTGTGGATTTGGATTATTTTTATGGATTAAAATCAGAGAGAGTAGGTGAGTCTGTTTGCCAGTAAAAAAAAAAAAAGTCACTTGTCAGGCTGACCATTGAGCATTGATGAAAGTGACCAACTCTAAATTTTCCTGAAACATTTAGCCTGATGACTTAATTCCAGTGTTAAATATAAAATATAAACTTTTCATTGGAAATTATTTGCGTGCCTCTGCTTGACACAGTGCACAGTTTAAATACAGCATGCAGCTTTTTATTCAGTGCAGACATTTACTGATCAGGTAATCACTGCAGAGACAGACACTCTGGTAACTGTGCTTCA
>JAPZDX010000001.1:20013785-20028370 GCA_029783625.1 Naso annulatus | reverse complement strand
TGTGTGTGTGTGTGTGTGTGTGTCTGTATGTTTGTGTGTGTGTGTGTGTGTGTGTGTGTGTGTGTGTGTGTGTGTGTGTGAGCAAGCATGCACAGCCATGTATGTGTGTCTGACAAAGACGGAAAGAAAGCTGTTTGTGAGTGAATGTTTTTTTATGTGTATGTTAGTTCTTGTATTTTAATTAGAAAACTGAGCATAAGCATTCAACTCTAACAATTTCTACAATTTACAGTGTGTACAGTCTCTTTAATATTTGCACAAGATAGATCAGGTGGGATGACAAGTGTGTGTGTGTGTGTGTGTTTAATTGTGTATAAACAGTTATGTTCAATTTCAAAGTGATTTAGTTCTGGGCTTCAGCCGGGCCACTTAAGGACATTCACATTCTTGTTTTGAAACCATTCCAGTGCTCATTTGGCTGTGGACTCCAGGCCATTGTCCTGTTGGAACACAAACTGTCTTCCCAATCTAATGGACTTGAAATAACTCATAAAGAATCTCCTGTGATTTGCTCTGTTCATGGACCTTTCTACTTTATTTTGCAGGTCAATGGTCAAAGGCTAAATATAACCCCAACCCTTTGGCGTGATGTTAACACTTCATGGTATGCAAGACATGTTACAAGGTTATTCACTTGTGCACACCATGTTAATATGTCTCTGCTCTCTTTAAGTGCAGCACAGTGTTTTAGGTTACAGCAAAAGTTTAGATAATTTTTAATCAGACCACAGAAATCTTTGCTTTTGCTTGTCAAATTTTGCGGCCATTTGCAAACGCCACATGTGCTTTCACAAGCCTTTTGTTTCCCTCCAGTGTTTGTGGACACTCTCCCCAGACTGTACAGACATCTCGACAACTCAAAGCAATGAAAATGCACCTTAACTTAGTTTTAAGTATTAATGCAGAGGTTGTATGTTTTCACTCAAAACATTCCAGCTTTTCAGTCAAATAATTTTTTTTTAGAAAACTAAAATAAATATAAAAATCTGAAATTTAATCTCCGTTTATCTCTCTCTCTCTTCTTTCATCAGGTTGCGACAACAAAAAATGTGGGAGAAGTCAAGAGGGTTAAAAACATGTGTGAGGCAATGGATTTTGTGTGTGTGTAATGTGTATGCCTGTTTCTGCCAGTCTACGAGAATGTGTTTGTGTGTTTTGAGCTTGCTCCCCTCTGCTACAACCTGAACAGATCCCGTTCACATTGGTTGACTTCTTACAGGATTCAAATGACTCTTTTAGCTTCCCCAGAGTCTGAAACATGAAAACTCACCTCTCATAAAGTGGCCTTTGTATAGACGGCGGTGGGAAGTTGCAGCATGTAACACATAATATAGTTATCCGTCGGTGTGGAGGGATCAGAAGTGTTCAGTAATATTGGTTTCAAAGTTTGTTTTTATATCAAAGAGTTTAAAAAGCCTTTTTTCAAGTCTTTCGCACTCTGCCAATAAACATCAACAAATTGGGCTGTTGAAATTAATGTGGGAACACAATGGAAGTTCCTCATTGGTTTCCTTTTGAGCAGTTTTGGTGCTACCCCCGCCACTTTTATGTCCCTGTGCTCTTTGGCTTTCTTCGTGCACCAGGCTCCTTTTTTTCAGCCCCAGTCCAAATGCAATGGGAGGTTTAAATGTTAATGATTATATCATTCCTTTCTGTCCTGCTGGGCAACACAGCAGCTTCCCTGACAGCAAATCTTATGTCCAATACTAGGCAACAGTCATAACAAATGACAAAAGGGGAATATTTTTTTTTTTTAAATGCCTCAGAAGACAACAAAGCAAGTCAGCACAGATGCAGCTAATTTAAAAGGCATCACAGCAAAATCTAATTTGAGAAGGATTTTTTAGTCACAATGAAAACAGCCATGGGAGAGTCAACACGAGGGCAGCCAAAGGCAAAGCTTAGAGATCAAATAAAATTATGAGAGGATGGCAATAACAATTACAGATGAGTTATTTTCATCATTTCTAATGTCGCTTTCCATTCAGTGAGGTTACTAAAGTACAGACGAGGTGAAGTAAAGACAGAATATAGAGGACACTTTTACTCTCACTGTTAAGAAAACAGTGGTGTGCCATTCATTTTTCAAAAAATAAATAATGGATGTAATGATTCATTAGTGGATGATGTGCGTGGATCTAGTGTGGGCGGCCACTTACATAATAATCCTGAAGCCTGATTTTGATTATTTTCATCTAAAGACTGAGCTTTTGTTGAGTATTTTTTTGGGTGTTATATCTTAATGCAGGTGTTGACCATTGTTTCTACAGGCCTGTCTCTCCTAATGAGAATCTATATGGACTGCAGTCTGATGGTTTTAACAAAAATGTAACGAATAGTACAACATAATTTGTTTAGTATTACATAGTGAGTCAGAATGTCAGGCTTTGGTAACAAACTGTAGGTGTTCATATTTACTGGCTTCAGATAGAGAACAGCTATTCTTTGATAGCCAGTGTGTTACACTAACCTGTTGTCTCTTTTCTATCTCCAGCTTCATCCGCATGCTCAGGCACCTCAAGGTGTCTTGAAAGGTCTGCCTCAAGGTTTTCTCCATCAGGACCTTATGAAAGGCTCCCACCACACTGCCGCACAGAAACACTACTGCGTTGGACAGCAGCTACAGAAACAGACAATAGCAGATGTTTGAGCTCCGATGAAAACAGTATTACACAAACTCATACACACACACACACACACACATAAAGTATCCTTCTGCATTTCTACAACATCATGGCAGTTTTTATCCACCTGGTTTTACCTGGCTAGCAAGGTAAGGAGGGATCTTATCACTGTAAATAGTGAGGCGAAGCGCGAGGACTACAGTGTGGGACAGTAAGGAGATGGCACTGAGCACCACAGCGTACCACAACTGGAATGGCAGCATCGTGTACACAGTGAAGATGATGAAGAGGAAAAAAGGCACCTGGAAACATAGAGATTCCATTATTTCAAGAAGTCTCTGTTGTACATAAACTTAATCAAGACAATTAAGGAATTACCGACAAATACAGCACTAAAATATTAAATACACACTAAAAGATTTTTTTAATCCATGCAAAACTTTTTTTATGTATATGTAATCCTTACAGAGATGGGAAATATTTAAGAATTGCGTTGGACTTTTCATTAAAATGTTTAAGTTTCTAAAGCTTCTTCACAACTTTGTGAGTCATATTTCTCTCCTATGATTAGTGAGTCTGCGTCGCCTGGGAAGATCATGCTAAAAACGCTACAAAAAATCTAACCTTAATCTGCATCTACAGGTGAGGTTACCTGGTCCCAGGGCAGGATGATGGTGCTGCTAAAGATGAAGGTGTAGCCCATGGCGAGGTGCGTGGCCCATATAATCAGGCCCAGCAGATGCCTCCACCTCTGTGAGAGCATCTCTGTACACACCAACACAAACACGGCCAGAAACACGCACAGGCTGACGCTGACCACGCTCACAAAGGCACAGTGTTCCTGTGCGCTCTGTTCCAGCAGTGAGGGAGAAGAAGAAAAATAAACGTTCATTTATTACACTAAAACATAATTTCTTCGACAGTAATGATGAGGGTTTCCTTGTCATAATTCTTCATACTCATTCAGATTTTCTTCGTTTGACACCTTTAATATGTCTGTTGGATAGTGTACAAATATTTGCAGCACATGCAATGTCTGCAATTGTAGTCACAAAGAAATGCATGCACATATTGTCGTATTACAATTACTATGTGTCAGAATTAGCAAAAGACAGTTGCCATTTTTGTTAATTCGTGCCTAAGACAACATTATGCAACTCACAAAGAGATCAAACAGGGTCTTTCTTATGTGCAGGTACATTTGTCGCAAACACTGAAAATCTATGTGATGCATCAAGTTGGAAAGTGTAGAAAACCTTCACGAGTAGACCCTCATCTCACTCACTCATTCACACTCTGAAACAATGCTGTTATGACTTTCAACAAAAACCAAAAGCATGAGCCTCAAAAACTGCTGTACCGCAGAGCTTTTGTATTTTTTTGTATGGTAGGTCTGTTATGTTGTCCAGCCCTCGGTGAGTTTATACTCGCATCCACTGTCAAATAATTAAAATAAACCTGAGATTTTTATACTGTTTGTATAATATTTAACTTTTTCACATTAAAAAAACCCTCCCACCCATTCGACTAAATCTTTATATCTGTTTTGTTGAGCTGTGACTTAAAATTATGCCAGATTTTTCTAACAATGTTTCACCTCAAAGAAAAACTTGAGCCTGAGTGTGTCAGACAGATTTTAATCTGCAACAGCTGTGTTGAAAATGAAAAACTTAAAAATTCCACGCTTCTTCGTGACAGCAAACTATGTCTTTTGTTGTCAGTGTTTGGATTGAGAGACCTCTAGCGGCAAAAACTACATTTTATACGTATAAATTAATATAAATTGCTGTTGATATTTGGCCAAGGCGATGAGGCTTATGTAGAGTTTTTCTGTCTCTGCGTTATGTCCTGTTTGCTCCAGACCACCGTCTTCCTGATTGAGTTACTGCACAGTGAGAAGCAAGCACAGAGGAAAAAGATTGTTTGTGTGTGTGTGTGTGTGTGTCTGTGTCTGTGTACTGTGCATGTAAATGCATGCATGAAAGCAATCACTATGTTTACATTTGGGTGATTGTCTTGTTGTACATGGAACAGAGAGGGTGGTTGTCGGTGGGAGAGCATGAGAGAAAACAAGGGGTTAAAAGAGCGCTTAAGAGTGAGACAGATGCACAAAGTCAGTGCTAATAGATCTCTGCTCACAGAAGGCCATCTCTGCATTGTATGTTGAGCTTTCTGGTTACCATGGCAGCATTGGAAAAGGCCAGATCTCAACTAAAGCACTTTCTACTCCCTATGTAGCTGCGAGTCTTGACAAAACCTTTTTGTAGGTGGAAAAAGCACAATTATTCTATATGAATAGCAGCTAAAACCACAGGAACAGATACAGCTGTCATGTTTGAAGCATGGCCCAGCAAGGATTAAATAACTTAAATGAAACCAGACATACTCTTATAAAGTATTTGCACACTTCTCATTTATTGTTCACACAAAATTACTATTGTGAAACCATTGTAAATATCTTTCAATATTTACGTCTGCAAAAAAATCAGGAATAGTTAAACTGTAGTGTGTATTATATGTCCATTGTTTCTTTACTCTTAATGTGTAAATATTTCAATGTTATCTCACAGTACGCTCAACAGTAAAGAATACCTGAACTACCAGATCATAAGAATCATTGGCACAGACAACGACTTAAGGGTCAAGGCTGTAGTGGCCTTTAAATGTATAAGTGTGAAATAACATAACGAGCCGTGTGTGGAGGACACACTAGCATCTGATATGACATCTGAACTCCACAAACAGCCTCTCACAGCTTACTGAAACATATAGACACAGTGTGTTTAAATACATGTTAAAAAAGAAAAACAGCAAGGTGTTTTATACCATCTCTCCATCCAATCAGGGTCTGAGAATAGTGCCACAAGTGGCGCTTACAGCATCAGCTCAGCCAGTTTTCCTCTCAGCACTGCTCTCCAGTGTCTACTGGAGAGGAGTTATATAAGTTGACAGTGACTTTCTGACATCGGTAGCCTCCCCCTAACAGGAACACTCCCCCTTCTTTGAATTTAACAACGGCATTATACAAGCTCCGTCCCAGCATTTTCTCTTAATTCTTTTGCACCCCTGGCAACTATGCGTGCGAGACAACAGCAATGAAGAAAGAAGAAAAAAGCAATAGAGGGAGAGAGTGACAGCATGTCCGCAGACAGATGAGGGAGTAAACAAGAGGGTGAACTCTGCACATCTTCATGTCATAATTCACAAGCAAAGAGTAACTTAAGTGAAAGGAAAAGTGAAAGAAAAATAAAACTGTGTGTGGGGGTGTTTATGAGCAGGAAACTCAATGAGCTAGTCTGCACATTTTCTATGAACATACATGAGGGATGGAGCCACTTCAAAAGATTGTGAGAGTAAACGATTCTTCTTGTATATGCACAATGACAAGAGAAAGGCAGTTGGCAAGAGTCAGCAGTAACACAATAGACGGAAGGTCAAGATGGTTTTTCCAGCAGGGGAAGGTAATATCATCTCCGGTGACAGAAGCTGACAGCTCACTACATCAATGGCTGGACCGACTGACTGCTCTGCTACCTGCTATTACGCCAAAACCAACAGCATGCTGTCAATCAGCCAACGACACTGAATACCTGCCTTTTCCTTTCACAGCCAGAGCTACAATTACACTCTGAACACTCTGACAGATACATTGTTTTAACCATCATAGTCTGACTTTGTACTTTCTTGGTTCATTTTCTTCTGTTTAGTTTAAAACCAAGCTCATAAAGATGATTTTGGTTAGTGCAGCAGCTTGTTGTATTAAGCAAGAAGACTGAGCCTCAGCGAAGAGACTTGTGCCTAAGTTCCCTTGTCAGCAGGCAGTTCCTCTGTGGAAGTATTTTTGAGCAAATCCGAAGCACTAACAGCTCCAGGGCAGCTGTTCTTTAACTTATCCTGGCCTCTGACCTCTCTGCCGAGAAAGATGAGGCAATTTCCTCACAGAGAATCATCAGCAGCATTATT
The DNA here is from genome assembly GCA_029783625.1 of Naso annulatus. Taxonomy (NCBI): domain Eukaryota; kingdom Metazoa; phylum Chordata; class Actinopteri; order Acanthuriformes; family Acanthuridae; genus Naso; species Naso annulatus. The sequence continues at coordinate 20,021,783 of JAPZDX010000001.1, read as the reverse complement.
AAACAAGGGTCTGGTGTTGTTTAACAGATGCGTTTCTAGCCTTTTCTCTTTTCTTATCTACGGAAAGCGACTGAAATATGCATTGTCTATTTTTGTGTCTATTTCAGCGATGTGATGTCCTCCTCCACATTCAAACAGTTACACAATCGCTCACTCATTCACACTTCTGGGCAGCTGCAGTAGTGAAGAGGAGCGAAGTGCTTTATTTAAGTAGTTGTCGAGGGAGTGGAGAGAGGTTTTTCATTTGTCGCATTTTCACAGACTGACCATGAGGTCACATCCTGCTTCTCTAAACATTAGGCTACTGCTGCTGTACTAATGTGTCATATTAGTCCCCATACACCCTTCAACTCAACGAATCCTCCCTGCACCATAAAATAACAGACAAATGCTATTGGGCTGTGAATCTCTGAAATAGTTCTCAATGCATCTTGATACTTCTCATTTTAACTTTCAAAATTTCCATACTAGGCTGTGTTTGGCAATGACATGCTCATGTAATCTTGTTCTCTCCAAGTGTTTTCTGTGTGTTTAGTATAATTCACATAATATAAGTCGTACATCACTGCAGCAAAAACTAATGTAGGTCTTTTTTTGGGAAGACATTTTGACCAGTCCTAACAAGAAAAGCACTGATGCTTTTTCATTTTAAATGACAACTGCGGGGCCTGATCTTGTGCGTGATGGCTCAGCGAGGTGGCTCACACATCCACATCATCGTACGGACTAGAGCCAATGTTCATTTTGCTGTTATTTAGCACATCTGTGCTTTTCCTGCTGTATTAAGTCAAAATGTATGAAAATGTTTTTTAGACCTCGGAAGGGTGGCATCTTAGCTTAGTCAGTTCGTGTCATCTGTAAATTGTCCTGCTTAGTATTTATTTTGGTTACAAAGGAAAAAAAATCTTTTCGATCGTTCTCAAGACTAAAAATCCAGCGTCAGTGAGGCTATGATGAACAACTCATTAGAGCATAAACAGCAGCTGAAAATAACACTTGAGCAAGGCTTCTGAAAATGTGTTTTTCCTACTCAGAGCATTTTAGCTGATAATTATATTGGTGATATGATCGTAATGGTGTCTGTAATGGGCTTATCTGACATAATTTCATCAGTTTGCTGTCAAAGAAATACAATATACCCAAAAGAGGAAAACAGAGATGTACTGCTTCGTGTAACTATGGTCTATTACCATGACGTAGGTGCAAGTGTAACATACAGACGGTGGGTCTCGTTCATGAAATGTGAGCAGATCGAATTTGTGAGTAAGCTCTTCAAAGAAGGAAATTAACGTTTATTTCGGCTTTCATCACAATTTTAGTAGCTCAGATCTTTTCATAGCTATTAACAAAATCTACACCTGCTCCTGGCTGCTCGTAGCGCTTGTGTAAACAAGAAAACATATAAATATTGCTTGTCAACATTAGAAATTACATTTTTAATTCTTATTATGCTCTGTTATGTTTTTTTTTTAATTCACAAGACGCCAATGCCTTTGAAAATCATGATTTTAACATGGCAAAAGATTAGAAACATAACACAATAAGCTGAATTAGCTGACAATAAGCAGATCTTGCTTTAGACAGGTTCATCAAAAGGGGAACAGGTTATTGAAATTGACTTAACACACACGTTTTCAATGTGTTGAATAATAATATAATTCCTGACAGGCAGGTCTCTCCGATGAGGCAAGCAGTGCACACGTCTACAGCACTTTTTCAAAAATGAAATGATCTCTTATCTTTTCACCTGTTCCAAAAAACCAAAGGATGATTTGCTGCCTTTTCACATTAATTCTTTACCAAAAGGTTAATGTTACTGGTGAAAAAAAAATCTCTTACTTCACTCAGAGCAGTTTAGAGAGAGAGTGGCATCATATCCGTTCACTCCAATGGACCAGTCTTTTCACGGCAACTTCCGGACTGTTCCTGGAAGTTAGCATCAACACTACATAGCGTAATGGAGCTGCAGCATAGCTGACCAATCTTTTAAAAGGAAAGATGTTTAAAGAATCAAAGTTTATACTATCAGCACATCAGAGTCAAATTAACATGTGCATTGAAGCATGTAAGGGGATAATCGCCCACCGAATTTGTAGATTTAGGGAACGTTAACAGATAGGCTTGGCTAACAACAGATTAGCTGGGTGCTGATCATGGTGCTGGACTAGTTTAAAAAGGTGGTTGAGATGATCAATTTTCCCCCCTTTGTTTAAAGAGAATAGCTTTACGGATTTTCTTGTAAGACATATCAATGGAACGAAATAAACATGTTGGTGCGCTATCTGAATATTGTAAAGCAATGCATCAACTGACCAATGATGACAAAAGATCGTACTTCTGTCTCTCCGTACAATGCATTCCTATGGCCCACCAGAGGACTTCCGGAAACCGAAGCTCGTCTACGTAAGTGACGAAGCAATCAAGAATTTAGGACTTCCACTGGCGCCACTCCCTCTCCTATACTGCTCTGATTTCACTGTGCTGCTCGAATGCATCTTTTAAGGTGAAACCTTTTCTTGCATGCTGTTCAATGCATGAGTTCACGCTGTCAATTAATCAGTACACCTTAAATACGAATATGACATTTTGAGGAGGATTTAAGGACTTGTTTGTCATATTTTTACATATCGTACACGTGGGCTACTGCAGTGAAATGTCTGATCATCAACTGTAATTCATTTGCTTTTGCCTTTCTTGCATGATAATATATGCTTTAGTAACGACTGGATCTTCAAACACTATAAAATGCACAAATTTCCACTGGCTTCTACCGCTGCACTCCAGCAGCACTACACTTATCCAATAGAGGACACGGACTTAACAGCATCCACTTCCTCCTTCCAGGTCTTTGATTTACCTGTGCCTTTAACACCACGACTATCAGAACAAAATAAAATATTTTTCTCAACTCCCCGTCACCAAAAATAACTTCGATCTCAGTGTCAGAAAAGTCTCTCTCTCTCTCTTTGTCTACCTCATGCTTGCAGGTTGACCGGACACAACTGTCCATATAAATCATCACATCCAAATATGATGCTCACTGGCCATTCATAGTTGAGGATGTATGTTGATTACAGACCAGCCGAAGCGTGCTGTCAGTTTATTGGCATTCATGAACATGCACGTGTCTGCAATCAAATCCAAGTTTTACGCAGCGTTTATGAATCTGGAGTATGTTTTTATTACAGAGGTGTTTCATGTGTAAACCTATTCACAAATTTACTAACATTTCATGAATAAGACACAGTATTTTTATCCTCAGAAAAAATATAAATGCAGTTATACTGTTTGCCAGTCAAGTTTTAAGTTGCAGAAACATTTGCTGCACAACCATAACACAGACTACACAGTACTAAGCACTGATTTCGATGTCACCTTCAAAGTTTGTCCAACAACAGTACCAATAGGGAGGTTTTTTTTTTTTTTACTAGTTACACAATTTAGCAGCCATTGTGCTGTCCCTTAGAGTCAAGATATATTCAACTCCAGGATAAGAAGTATTTTGTTGACTTCAGAGGCACTTGCTTTGTCTGACCAGTGAACTTGAATTGTGGGTTTATTGTGAGCTTACTCAGAGTGGTTGTAAACGTTTATATTCACAGTGCCCGTCGCTGTTCTTTAATTACTGCGTATGACTGTTATATTTAAGTGACCTTAGTGGAAAACAGTCATAAAACTAACTCTGAGTTTGTATCAAATGTCAACAGCCTGCCTTGTGTCAACTATTTTCTTATTGTGCCATTCCTCCCATTATTGCACGGTTACTAAAGTACAGAGAGCGATAAAGCGGATAGCAGAAAAACATGTCATAAAATCACAACGTAGGTGTCATTTTTGCTACCTGAAATGCATCAATGACAACTTTATGAACATCTACACACAAAAGTATTGCTTTCTTCCGATTTAATGTTGTTTACCAGCTCACAGACTCTTTGCTCTAAAGTTACAAGGTTTAACGGATAGCTTGGGTTTTTTGAAGTGGGTTGGGGAAAGATATTTAAGGTAAGCCTGTGTAATACCTACAGTTAGATAGCAGCTGGCACACCCACATTTTGGAAGGCAGAAAGGAGTGCCAGTGCAATGCTGTAGAAGAGGACAGCAACAAAAATATTTTATTCCCCCCTTGTCTGCCATAAACAATCAGTATAAGTCTAAGTGAATGCTATATTTACAGAATTCAGTGCAACTGGAGCAGAGTGTTGATGTCTACAGCATATCCAGTACAACTAGCCACAATTGTCAAAGGCAAATCCTAACAGAGCAGGTTGATATGTATATGGAGACCAGAATACCTCTTTGTTTAAACAGCATAGAAAAGCACAGCCACACACAATCTTTGAAATCTTCAGAAAGAAAAGGATTTATTTCAAAACAAGCTGTATAGTAAAGGTTTTTGATGTTTGACTGTCATTTCCATGCTACATTAATGCCTTTCTCTCCAATCTGCTTCCTTTTAATCTAACATAGTTAATCTAGTATCACCACAGGTCATCTCCATTTTACAGCTTCTTTTTAATAGATTTTAGTGTTATTGTGATTTTTTTCTCTTGTAAATGTCCAGAAGAGTTGGCTTGAACATTCAACAGACTTTACCCTGTCAGCACTCTACTACCAAGTCTATGTAATATCCGATTGAGCCCATGTGTAGGAGAGCCAGGAACTGTCTGCAGCTTTAACAATGAGCAAGTGGCCATGTTAATGATATTAATGACACCTTTTCTAAACCAAACAGAGTATTTCTAAAGGAGGTGAAAGCTTGTTTGATAGGCATAATCTCCTTCTTAGTACTTCATATGTGGAAGGAAAACTCCAGACAAATATATTGACCTGATTCTAAGGACACTGTCCAAAGTTTATGTAGGAAAACAACTATTCACCCCTCCGCAGTCTTGCTCAATGTCCTGCCTGCACTTGATTGGTTACACGTCACATGTAATAGTGAAGGCTACTACTAGTGAAGGTTACAATTGCACTGCTCAGTGAGCAGAGCTGATGGATCAGGAAGCATTTTTCTCCTTATGAGAGTAACACTAGCGATTGTCAAACGAATGAAACCCGGTCAGAGGAGAGCACTGACAAAATGAGCAGAGGGGGTCAGCCCTTATAACCTTACAAAGATTCACGGTCTAACGCACACGTTTTGAATTACAGTTAAATGGTTTCTGCACACTGAAGAAAAAAACAGACACCTTTTTGCATTTATTAGGAAAATCCTCAATGCTTGACGTTAGCTCAAAGGCAAAAACTAGTCATTTTTAAAGCTGTATAAACTGATATTAGGGCACCTAAACATTTCCACATGGTACAAAACCTTTAATATCTCCCCGAAATTTATTTTTTATTTTGGAATTTCAAGTTTTCAACAAACACACGGAGGTAAAGACTCACCAGTTGAAGGGCAAAGAAAAGGATGAGGAGGATTCCACAGGCAAGCATGGAGAGGCCCAGCAGGAGCACCAGTGGCTGATACTGACTGATGCAAGAGAATTTACGGTACAGTGCCTCATTTTTCAGCTCCTGGTCATTTAACAGGTACTTCCCCTTGGCTGGCATGGCTCACACTTCTTACAGAGGCATATCAGGTATCGACAAGGAGCCCCAGAAAGAAGACACACAACTTGTGTGTGTGTTAAGAAGAAGTCCAAAGTTCTAGATCTGTTAGGATCCCCTCCCTAGCTCATGATGATCAAGTAAAACTTGTGCTTTTCCTTCGGTGTGGCATCTTGAATGTTGTTGCTTGTCTCAGAGCTTTGTTGTAACTCTCTCCACTGGTCGTCCTCTGTGTGTGTGTGTCTCTCTCTCTGATTCTCTCCCCTTCGCTAGCCCTTTTGTGTCTTCTATCCTCTGTCTGGTGTTGGCAGGCAGATCTGCTTCATCGTTTGCCAGCTACTGTGCTGCTCCCTTCAGAGGGTTTGAGTAATAAGCCCTAGGCTGGGAGACACAGAGGGGGAGTGGAGTTCAAGATAGGGGAGGAGAGGGATAAGGAGGAAGAGCTGGAGGAAAACCGGAGCTGGTGAGGGCAGCAACAAAGGTCATCAGTGATCCCACCAGGTTTCAGGATGGAACGGAGCAGTGAGGTCAGAAGTGGTAGTTCCCTGGAGGCAAATGGAGAAAAAAAAGACACATTTACAAACATCTGGTGACATACAAACAAAACAAACATGGCCCAAGAACTTACTTAAATTAACACAATATTTTATTCTAATATTAAAACAGTAAAACACCTTTCACTGGCATGTACAAGAAAAAAATGGCTTAACTGATCTGAAAGGAAAGTGACTATGACCTCTGAAAAAAGGTGGAATATAATCAGGCGCATCATGTGACTCACTGGGAATACTATGAGAGAGAGACATAAATATCCAGATCCCTTGATGACCACATGCTTATTCATACCTGAACTTCGCAATTTCCATTACACAGAAAGCCATGTTTCCTTTTACCCCAGGGTTCAGGGTCGGTTTGGACTTTCATAGAAAGCACCTACAATAAAGGGCTGCACTACTAATGAGAGTAGTTGCTTTGGAACCATCTAATGAACAAAACAACTCTGTGGGATGAACTTCTATACAGACATGAAACACACAAACCACTTTAAGTTCCCCCCGCCAAACTAAGACTTGTGACTTGGCATGTGCATATATGAAATCCATAAGCATAGGCATCATTGCCTGTAAATTGGAAGATGATGGACTTTTATAACCTGCTGACCAGTTTTACACTGAAAACGGAAAGATGATCCATTTCAAAAGAATCTGTGGTTGATCACACACTCACGAACATTAGACACTATCTCCAACAGGAGCCAAAGATCATCGCTTTGTCTAAGGACAATGAGTCCACTTGCTGAGCGAGTGACCATGTCATATTTACATTACAGTCTGAGAGAACATGTTGGGAAGGCTAAGTCAAACACACAGTGAATATCTCTTCAAACAATTAGAGACCCTCTACGCGAGCTGCAAGGAGAACTGATAACTACAACAAACAATCCATAGACACCACAGTCTGACAGAAGAGGCAGGGGCAGTGGAGCTGAGGCAGGGGCTGCATTATGTTGACAAATAAATCCTACTGCCATTATTTTGATAATGTTGAGATTGTAACTAGAGTGGGTGTGCAGCTCTTGCACTTAATAAGAGCTCCATTTATTTGTTAAGGCGAAAGGAAGACACAGGCTTGAAGCTCAGTGGGAACAATGTGAACTTCGCACTGTTGTCAATAGAAACCTAATTTCCTCCAGCTCCTAATATTGCTGTGTGCAGAATGTGTAAGACACTGACTCATGTTTGTCCTTCACACAGCAACAGTGGCAGATGCTACATGCCATAAAAAGGGAAAAAGGGCAAGATACACACACACACACCTGTTGCATTGTGTGTAAATGAAGAGTCAGCCGAAATGCTTCCATCTTGTAGTGATAAAATGCACCACCACAGTGACAAGCTTCATGACTGACCCGCCAAAAGTTTACAACCACTTTTAACTTTCCCCTTTCACTGCTGCCGCTGGACAGAACAGCATCCAGCCAGGTCTCCCCGGCCTTAGATAATACACCATCGGCAGTTTGAGAGTAGTAAAAGCAAGAGGGAGGCAGGGAGGGAAAACAAAGGCTGTCGCGCTGGTGGACGATTGTGTCCTCCCCTTGCATCAACAAGAGCCAGCGGACCTGTAAAAAAGGAATGCTAATTAGATGTTTACAGGCTGTTTACACTGGGGGAATCATTTACCTCCAACAAAATGCCAGGTCTAGATTTAAACCCAGGAACAACTGCATGCAGCACTGATGCACATTCTTAAGCACGTTATTGTAAATGTCATCATAAATGGTAGACAAAGGAGGAATAACTGTGACATATATAATTCTGTGATCACATTCGTGGGAATGTTCATTTCAGGTAAAAGCAATTATTTAAAAACCTAGGATGTGAATCAAGGCAGTGGTAGCACTTGAAAGCAAAATACAAACATCACAAGTGTTGAGTTAACAAAAACAAA
>JAPZDX010000001.1:19835875-19853765 GCA_029783625.1 Naso annulatus | reverse complement strand
CAACACACACACACACACACACACGCACACACACACACACGCACACACACACACACACACACACACACACATTTTGCTTGAAAGTAGTACATACTCGTTTTTTTTTTAAACTGCATCCTGTTTTGTAGTTGCTATGAAAACAAAACAGTGAAACTTCTAGTAAGTGGAAGTTTCATGCCTTTTAGTTATTTACGCATGTAGTTTGTTGAGGTTAAGGCAGCTGTGTCCTGTTCTTCTTGTCTGCCATCAGAAAGCAGCAGCATATTTCTGTCTCACAACTCAGCCTCCCCCTTGAGATATTTTCAGCAGGTACCTGAAAAAGAAAACCCTGTGACCATGGTAGACGCTGTGGTGTCCCGTTTCTCTTATTTTTCTAACTGGACAACAAACAGCCTCTAAGCTCTGGAAAGTTCTGTCACCTAACAAACACACACTTGGACATTCAGCTCAGTAGGCGTAGAGCGATGTTTGTCAACCAAAATTTTTGTTGTATTTTTACATTTCAGCAGCGTTCAAATAATTGTTATGTAATATATTCTTATATGCAAAGTTCAAAGTGTTCCTTGATTACAAAAAAATGAAAAGTACTCCTTGAGTTGAGCAAATTACTCATTAATTTGAAAACACATCAGCAGAACTACTGTTAAAAGTCAGATAAATATATGTGGACAAAACTGTTTGATAAACCTGCAGTAACATAGAATAAACTTACAAAGACAACACTTTTGACCTACAAATCGAGCTATATCTCAGCAAAAATGGTGTTCAGTTTCCTCTTTTCTCCGGGTTACTGCTGTTTTGTTTACGTTAAAATGTTTCCACTCTGATAAACTGTTTCACACTTTTTTGCTATTGAAATCGATAGCTCCATATCATTAAATGTTGCTGTCTTACCAGACATTTTGTAATCTTTCAATATAAATCAACCAACTCTCTCTGTCTTCCTCTTGCAGACAGACAAACCGACCTACATAATCAATCCAATATGTTCTCCATCTGTCTTTTGTCTGCAAATATAAATACACATTGAACTCATGCTCAGATGTTTGATATTTGTTTTCAGTATACAATTTACCACAAAGACCTACACGTTTGGGTAGCCTAAAACATGTTTTTCAAGTTGTTTTATTTGCAAAGATGTATTTCTGAGTTGTGCTTTGTAACACGACCTCAAAGTTTTAATTCAAAAGTAGATACACTGCTGTGGTTTTTGCAGAGTCAAATGGTATGGGGTGAAAAATATGATCAACTGTTACATGATATGATGCTCATTTAGGTGCCCTCATGTTATTTTTTTTGTTTGATTCAAATGGTTAAGTTTATCATCATTAAAAGGAGCAGTTCTAAAGCAATTTGCTGTGAAGTTCATGTGATTCAGTATAAGTGAAGCTTTTAAGGGTGTGACCTGTTTTATGAAAATGTGCTATGTTGTGAAAAGTATTTCTATTCACTGCACCTCATTCCAAGGAAAATGTGCTTAAGCCACATAATGTAGCCTGAAATAGTGTTTTGTTTAAGTGAATGAAAAGGTTTTTTTCTGTGGTGTGGTAAAGGAAACAATGACGAAGTCATTTGGTTTAAAAGAAGCACAAGAAGTTGGTTATTTAAAGTGTTAACTTATCACTGAGGCATGTGGATTTACATGTCAGTTTGCTAACCTGTGGGCCTCCATATTGTTTAGTGTGTCAAGCGTCCTGTCTGTGGTGCTCTGGCATTTTGAGAATGAGGTACTGTATGTTGTAACAGTAATGTCTGTCGTGTCTCTCCAGGTGCTGGGTCGGTGCTTCCTCACGGTGATGCAGGTCCATTTCCAGTTTCTGTCACAGGCTTTGCAGAAGGTGCAGCCTGTGGCCCAGTCCTGCCTGGCAGAGGCTCTTGCCCAGGCCCAGGAGCGCTGCGCCAACGCCCGTTCACAAAGCTCCGACCTTGGGCCTCTCACAGAGCAGGAGGAGGCGTCTCGCTCGTGGAAAGGTGCAGCTCAGGTATGCAGCCACAGGAGGCCTGGGGACTTTCCTCGTTTGGGCATAAGTAACACAGGGTTTGCCTGTGTGAGGTTGAACTCTGACTTGTCACACATTCCTGAGAAATGCTGGCCATTTATTATTTCCAGTTGCAATTTCCTATTTCCTCTTCGTGGGTACTGCAATTTGTGTGTGAACCTGCAGTGTTATGTTATTTTCCTTTCTAAACCTAAACCCATGTTAAGAGGACCATTTTGTAAGAAGACCAATCTAATCCCTAGGCTAATCAGTCCCACTGGCCCATTTTGAGCTTTGTTGTATAAAGTGAGGCAGAGAGGAGAATAGTGGGTTGATTGATCGGTTAAGCCCTAGCATACGTAGTATAAGGGCTGGAGGGGACAGGGCGTGGATAGACTTGGGCAGAATGTGCTGGGGGTGCATCTAGGCAAAGGTGAGAAGCGAGGACTCTTATTTTTTTTCAGAGGTCTACACATGCTTTTCGTTATCTAAAAAGTTGAAATTTCCAGTGCTTCATATCTGTTTTGTCAAAACATATCATTTTGTGAAGTTTTTCTTGCAGCGTTTCCTGTATTTCCTGTAAAACCTCCTGCGATCCTCTTCTCTTTGTTGCTTACTCCCTTACATATAAGCACTTACCTTTTTCCAAAATGCTGGCCATCTTTCAGTACACCCCACTCATTCTAAAGTATTGTTGTATTTCTGTGTGAGATTATACTTTAGTAGTGTTGATGTTCGTGCTGTGACTCTGACCCAGTACTCTGCCGTACCCTCAGGCCACAGGGAAGTTGAGAGAGCGAGGCCGGGACGGCTGCCTGGCAGGCATCCAGGTTCAGCAGCTCTTCTGCTCCAACAACACCACCATCCCTGAGCACCAGCTGAAGGAGCTCAACATTAAGATTGACAATGCTTTACAGGTACAGTATAATCCCAAGTGCAGGATGGGGAATTGGATGTTCACCTATTGCAGTGGCTTGTAGATTTAGAAAATGGCCAGTAATATATAGTATTTCTATCTCCAGGCCTACAAAGCAGCACTAGATAGCCTGGGCCATAGTGAGTATGCACTGAAGGCCGGCTTTCATCTTAACCCCAAAGCTGTGGAGGCAGCCTTACAGGTGGATTGACACTCCAAAAATCTGTAAAAATCTTCAGAAATTAACAGACTATCATTTGTATGTGTTTTGGTATGTATTAACAAGATGGTGTGTGTGTGTGTGTGTGTGTGTAGGGCTGCTGCAGTGAGGCGGAGGCCCAGCAGGCGGGCAGGATGCAGACCACATCCCAGCCCATCCAGTGCGAGTTGCCAACCATCCCTGTACAGATCGGCTCACATTTCCTCAAAGGAGTGTCGTTCAACGAGTCAGCGGCAGAAAACCTCAAACTAAAGACGGTACGGTCCCTCACTCGATCAGTCATCTTCATGCTACTTCCCTTGGGTATCAACCTTGTTTGCCCAAGAAGTTCAAGTTTTCCTGTCAGTTGCCAAAAAGTGAGGAAAGGTGTTTCTTTCATGATTATGTTCTGTGTTGTTCCACTTTAATGGGTCAGGTTTAAAAAAACAATCACTGGAAGATGTGCTTATAGTAAAAGCTCTAGTTGCTTTTTTTTGGTAGCTATTGTAGTGTGACGTTAGTAGACAGTGTTGGTTCACTGCTTTGTTGACAGCTCACTGTGTTTTCTCTCCCCAGCACACGATGCTGCAGCTCATTAAGGAGGCACTGGGCCAGAACGGAGTGACCCCGAGGGATGACTCGCCTGTTACAGAGGTCCTCAACCAAGTCTGCCCTTCCAGTTGGAGAGGAGCCTGCAAGACAGCTGTCCAGCTACTGTTTGCCCAGGCTGGTCTGGTGAGTAGAGATGTTACCGAACAGAACAGCTACAGTAAAACTATATTACTCAGACAAATGGACACAGTGGGGATTAAGCCTGTAATCATGTGACAACTGGATATTCTCCATTTTTTTTAAACTATTCTTAATAGAAATCTTTTTATTTTAAATAGAGTGCAACACTTTCATATCAGGTGGATATAAATGAGTGTTTATGTTTGTGAAGTTAAACAACTTTAATTGAGCCTTGGGAGTGACTTAAACTGCACTTTAAACCACCAATATTATGTTTTTTAAAAAGGTTAGGTGGTGCTGCTTAGGCGCTATTGAATAGTGTTGAGTGTAGGTTTTTATTACAAAAATCAAATATGAACAAAAAGAGAAGTAAGAGGGTTTTTTTTCTTTACATTGATCATCACCTGACTTTTCATCTGCTCATTTTTTATCCTGTTGGAGCAAGCTGTGCTAAGATATACAGTTGTGTATAAAGTTCTTTCTTGGATCCTCATTCAGTATTTTGCTTTTGTTAACATCCGTTACCACAGTGTAGTTGATACTACACAGCCGATGAGGGGAGGTGATATACTGACGTGAGCAGGCCTGTTGTACTTCACTGACACTTCTGCTTAAGTTACTGAATCCTCTCCTTTGTATGTCTGTGGGTTTGGCAACTTGCATCCCATTGTTTGCTAGATTTGTAATGGAGATGAGGAAATCTGTCCGCTTGCTTTAGGGCATCCATGAGGTGTAAACAAACACCAGGGAGACACAAAAGAGAAAAAAACATTCCTGTAGCATCTGGGCTTGGTTGGGTGGGAGTGCAAACAGAATCCCCCCCACCTTCTGTTGAAAAGGAGAGTCATGGGGAGGGAGGGTCAGCAGCAGGATTCTCCTCAGAGTAACGCCAGTGTGTTTATGCTCTGGTGTTTATTTCCCCTGTGTGGTCTGTCCTGTTTTTTTATATCGAGCTGAACGAGTGTTCCCGTCCAGCCCTGCCAGCCCCGTGCTAACTGCAAAACAATCCCTGGGTGATGGATGAGCGCTTTGCATTAACTCCTTATCTAGCCCATGGTCACTCACCTCAAAATAGATGACACATAGATCATACATTGTGTCCCTCTCATGCTTGCATGAACATACACTCATCATACGCTCCCTGTCATGAACTATTCATACCTCCCAAAACTCACTCAGTCTTTTACATTTACAGTAAGAATCACCATATCAGTTCTGCTGTCATTACCAGAAACATTATTCACCAGCGACTCCCTTTTCTCCCCTCAGTCATGGCTCTGGGAGCCTGGCTGAGAAGTTGACTTTGTCTGTTTCGCTGCTGCTCCTCCTTCCTGCCCCCAATGACCTTGTCTAATGTGTTTCAACAGGGCTAATGTGGACTGTGTGTATGTGTGTGTGTGTGTATGGCTCTCTCTCATGGGCAAGCCAGGGGTTTCCGAGGATACACCTTTAAAAAAAAAAAAAAAAAAAAAAACAACCCAACAAAACAATAGGGTAACTTCCTGGAATATAGGAAATGGACTCCTCCCACCTTCACTCCCTCCTTGTGACCCAGCTGTGTTGGTCTCAAGGAGCCAAGGCCACTTTCAAAGAACTCGCAAATAAATTTGACTAGCAGCGGGCAGGAAGGCTAGCCTGTTTGTCGTCACCGACTGATTGAATGCATTCGACTTCCTCACCTTGAACCACCTTGCTCTGTTTGGTGGGAAATTGACACAAATGAAAAGCCTTTGACTTGCTGTGTTTCTGACTGGTTTGCATACTGCACCGAGTAAAATCATTCTGCTCTCCTTGAAGACTTTGTTAGGTTTGTTTATCTGTATTACACTGGCAGAAATTGTTCTAGATTGTTGATGCTGTGTGTGTAAATGAATCGACAGACAGTACATATGCAATAAGAATAAAAAAATAGCTATGAAGAACGCTTTTGTGTCAGAAGATGCTTAACCAGGTGTGTTTCTGGGTCCTGACAGGTGGTTGTTGATACAGCTCAAATTGAGAATAAGGAAGCTTATGCTCCCCAGATCACCCTGGAGGGTTCCAAGGTGGTGGTCCAGGTTCCCTCTACATGGTAAGCACATCAAGACACTTTTAAAAAATAGACATCCAGCTGTGAAACTTTTTTATTTGGACATTTAATACTCAAATCTTCAAGAAATTGTAAATCTTAATGACAAATATGCTACACGTGACCCACAACTGGGTTGTTACCCAAGTACTTCCATGCACCAATATTTAATCATGTGGTTTTGTTCAAACAACAGAATGTAAGTGTATCTGAGTGGACAGATAAGTTACATATTTAAATCTAATGTACACAGTCAGAGATGATTGACAGACACAAGAGAGCAATGTGACAACATAAGGCTACCAAAAATAGAGGTTATAAAATTGTCAGGATTTTGCAATTACAACAGGAAATGAGAATCAGTTTAATAAAATAAAGAAAATAGACATAAGTAGACAAAAAAAACTATGATTGATCTATGATGTCTGTGTTGATTATTACCTTATATGCTGTATACAGTTATGTATCGCTGGATATAGTAGTACTTTAACAGACAGATCTTGCACCAGAGCAAGTCAGTGTTATTTAAGAGAGGTGAAAACTTTTCTCCTCATGAACCTCGTTCAAGTTGCCATTTGTGATTAGACGGTGTGTGTTTGCGTTAGCATACAGGTAGAAAGTTTTTGTATGTTTGCTTTCCAGCTCTGAAGAGCTGAGACGTTGATAAACATTGGCTCACAATGAATACACTTACCTGTCATGAGCTGAAAAAGTGGACTGTCAGTTTGTTTTCGGCTCTTCTGTTCTTGTTTATGAATATCAGATGCCAAATATCAACCTTTTTTGAAAATGCACCTGGGCTCTTGTGTGGAAGACATTGTGTTGAAATTGTAGTTTATGTCGTGCCCCGTCATGTTGCACATGTGTCTGTGTACATTTTTAGGTGTCTGAAGGAGGACCCAGCCACTATGTCCCTGCTACAGCGGAGCTTAGACCCGGAGAAGACACTTGGTCTAGTAGACGTGCTCTACACAGCAGTGTTTGACATCAACAGATGGAAGGAGAGAAAGTAAGTGAAAGTAATAAAGTAATACAAGTAATAAACTCTTAACTGGCAGCTTCTCCAGGTAGCTTTCTGTACAGGTGATTTGTGTACTGTCCGGTGAGGTTTAGAGTGATTTCACAAGCCTGTTAAAGGAACATTACTGTGTCTGCCTGGTTAGTAAGGTCCATCCAGTAAGCATGCCAACACGTATGCCTATCATGAAGGGTATTTGCCTGGATTATAGTTCAGAAGTTATTAAAAGTGCTTTGCTTGTATCCTGCTCCTCCATTAAGAAGTGTATGACAGCAGTAATAAGCTTCACATCACCTGTTTTTCATCCTGCCTCTACTTGCCAGTCATTATTCATAATATGATGTCAATTTTCAGTATAATAATAATAATCATGCATATAATGGTTAGTTCTTTGAGACCCCCAAAAAGATAAAAATACACATTAGAAGCTTTAAATTGCTGTGAAAACTTTTTCCAGGATGATGTTGCGAAAGCTGTCCAACCACCTGTCAATCTGTATAATTTACAACTGTATGATTGTATAACCCCCCTGAGTTTAGATTACTCTATTAAATACTTTAAATACTAAATAATTAAATACCTGTTTTTATCTTTCCTTCAAAAGAGAGCAAGCCCTGCCTACTATTCAGATGCAGCTGCAGCGAGAGAGCCCAGACTATGGTGGCCAGGTTGACCTTCCTCCTGGCACCACCTCCAAGACCTCCAGTGGATTGCCAAAAACAATATCCAAGCTGACTTCCAAGTTTACCAAGAAAGTCTCATCGAGCTCTAATAGTGGGGGCAGTTACTCCATCCCTAGCACTCCGTCTCGCAGCATGCTAACAACCAGTAGCTCTGAAGATAAGGCCAAGAGCCTGGGCCACAGCGACGGGAGGCTGCAGAGCATCCTGCAGATGAGCAGCCTGTCCTGCACCTCTGACTCTGCCCAGCAAAGCCAGCTGGCCAATGGCTCTGTGTCCGAGGATCAGGGAATGAACCTGCCGACTGACCAAGAGATGCAGGATGTCATTGACTTTCTCTCAGGATTCAACATGGGAAAATCCCAACAGGCATCGCCCCTGGTCAAGAGGAGGAACTCTGTCGCGTCTGCAAACCCAGCCGAGCTGAAGCCCCCAAGTGGACCTCCACCAACTTCCCAGTCTATCTCTCACAATGCCCTGCAGCCCCCAGCTCAGACCCTGCCCCAGCCACAGCCTCAACCCCAAGTGGTTCAGAAGCAGCAGCCACAACCACCGCCTCAACCACAGCCACCTCCTCTGCAGCAACAACAGCCCCAGCAGCCGCAGCAGCAGCCCCCTCCTCAGCCTCAGCAGCCTTCCCCACAGGCCTTGCAGTACTACCAGCACCTCCTGCAGCCCATCAGTCAGCAGCAGCCACCTCCTCCTCAGCTTCCTCCCCAGCAGACCCCACCCCAGGTCCTGCCTCAGCAAAGAGTGGCAAGCAAGTGGCTGGGCACCTCCGGGCAACAGCCTCCACCCCAAGGCCCCCCAGCGGGGCTGTCACCCCTGGGTCCAATCGGGCAATGGAGCTCCCCTGGACTGCCAGATCTGAGCTCGGATCTATACAGCCTGGGCCTGGTCAGCACCTACATGGACAGTGTCATGTCAGAGATGCTTGGACAGAAGCCCCAGGGGCCTCGCAACAATACTTGGCCCAACAGGGACCAGAGTGAAGGAGTGTTTGGAGTCCTGGGAGACACTCTGCCTTTCGACCCAGCAGGTAAGACCCACCTCTTTAGTATGTCTGCGAAGTGAACTTTTGTAGATCATGCATGTCGTGATGGACTGACTTCATTCAGCAGGGTCCTTAAACAAAAAACAGTTCACCTCAAAATAAAAAAATCCAAAGTAATCTACACATTCGCATCCCATGTATGTGGAGACCTGTTAAAGCTCTTTAATTTGGATGAAGTCAAGACGGTGACCTGCAGCTTCAAAAACATCCAAGCTGACACTAGATGAGTCAAGAGAGGCTGAATGTGGTCGACTGTGGCTCAGTTATGTTAGTTTATTTGTCTTTAGTAATATTGAGTTTTAGTTTAAACAAGTCAGTAGTATTAAATGGTTATTTGTGAACAAAATTTTATTTAGGCAATTTTCTGAACACCATGTTTAAAAAGTTGTGGCCTGCAATGTCTTTTATCATGAAGAGATGTTAAATGGAAGTGTTGGTCTCAACCTCCCATGCTCCTCAGACTGTTATGTCAGCAGTGTGTGTGTGTGTGTGTGTGTGTGTGTTTGTGTGTGTGGTGGGGGGCAGGGGGCAGGCCTGGAGCTTTGCTGACACTGTTGTTTCATTATTTAAAAAAAAAAAAAAAACCTTCAGAGAAGTAGTTTAGCAATATTGTTAGGACTTACAATGCAATCACTAGTGAATTATTCCTCATATGAGGAGATTAATGTTCAAATCACTGTGTACTGAATTACCCAAAGTGTCCATAAAATCCACTTGAAACCATTACAATTTGTACTGCGGGTGTCCAGCTGACATATAAAAAGTTACTCATCTAAATGAAAATCTTAATTGTTCCATAAAAGAAAATTTGCATGCGGCAGGCAACAGTGGAGAGCTCCACTGTTATCAATGGATGTCTGCCGCAAACAAATTTTCTTTTATGGAACAATTAAGCACAAAACAAAAAACCATTACATTCAAATAAAGCGGTGTAATGGCAGTGGGATAAATGATGTCCTTTGTTCATGTAGTCTCTAGCTAAAGCATTCTGAGGTGGTGTCAAGAGGACAAATTTCAAGGAAATAATAATGAGGCTGGACTTATGACAAAATGTTTCTAAGGGTTTATTCACTGCATTTAGTAGGGTAAGTATCTTGTCATTATGTGAAGGAACTCATGCAGTACAGGTGTCATTTGCCGCCAGTCAGTGTATAATAAAATAATCTGATACTGTATGTATAATTTTTTGTTATGTACAAAATTTCAGACAACTTAGAACCTGATTTGAGTATCATATTCAGTGTAGGTCTCACAGCAGCTGTTTTCCCCCACATGTAGCTGCGACTGTAAGTTGACAATTTATGCTGAATTTAGTCTGTGTCAGGTGCTATTTTTACAGTGCAGCAGACTCTTTTGATTGCAACGGAGGCCTATTGTGCAGAGTTGACTTAGGGCCATTGTGATTTTTCTGCTATGGTAGACAGTCTGGCTAAACGGATTGAGCTCCAGGGAGCGAAAGAGAAAAGCTGAGGGTGTCAGAAACTCACAGTTGCGTTTATCCTCTCTTTCCATACGCAGTTGGCTCTGACCCGGAGTTTGCACGTTACGTTGCCGGCGTCAGCCAGGCCATGCAGCAGAAACGGCAGGTGCAGCACATCCGTCGCCCCAGCAACCCTCGCAGCAACTGGCCAATGCCTGATGAGCAGCACAGGACCTGGTCCCACCCAGAGTACTTCAGTGAGGGGTACGTATCTGTACAAGTCATTTCCCTCACTACTGGTCCACTCCACCACACTGCTACACAGAAAGCATTTATTTTTGTTTGTCCTCTTTTTGTTGTTGTTTTAAAACTAGATCTTTATGTCTCCATTTATATGACACCAAGAGTGTGTTACAGCTACATCTTGATGAAAAGTCTTCCTGATATCATCTTTTTAAATGTAGACTTCATAAATCAATACTGAATCTACTTTAAAGACAGAGTTTTCTACTAATCTAGTCTGCTCTCAATCAGTCTTTCACTCTTTTCCTTTCTTGTCTTTACAAATGTAAAAGATTTTGAAAATGTGAAAAACAAGATACAGACATATATCAAATCCCCACTGCCATGTTTTAGGATTAATTTTGGGCAGCAGTATGGTGCTGAGCTGTGTTTAGCCTAGAGTCATCGTAGTGCTCAGTGGTGTTGATCAGTGTTTTGATTCAATTATGAATGTGGCAGACATCATCAATATGTGAGACATTTCCCACATTCATCGTGACTGTTGTCATTACATTCAGCCCCCAAGTGTGAGACAACACCATCCTGCTTGGAGACTAATCTGAGAAAGGAGGCGGACAAACAAGCAGCCATTATACTGCAGTGGCATGTCTCTTGCAAACACTGTGCAATGTTGTAGTTCAGATAAATTATTTCACTGTCTGATCTCTTTTATGCACATGCCGTGAAATATCACCAAGCAATCCTGTAGAATCTGATGTAAGTCTTTAAAGTCATCAAATGCCAATGAATCTATAACTACCTACTGTAACCAAAATGTGTAAAACTCATCAACAAAATTAGCCCAAGTTGAATAAATGATTGGTGACTTTCACCTACTCTGACTCAGCACATATAGACTTTAGATTTAAGCCTGCCGTTGGGTGACTATTTCAGTTGGACTTCTCCTCCTTTCCATTATCTGAGTGTTGTTTTATTTAATTTCTGTCGTTGCATCCTTGGCTTGGTGCTGCCAAAGGCAAATGGTTAAAAGAAATGCAAAGAAGCCATATAGCACAATGATAATGGGTGCAGTCAGACCTTTTCTCCTCTGCTGTCACAGCACTGTGGAGATAGGGCCAGCTGTGCAGGACTGCATTTAACTCTACAAAACACAGATTAGTCTAAACATCACGTGTGTGTGAAGACATCATCAATTAAATTCAACCCTCATATCTTTTCAAATACAACACTGAGGAGAGTATTCTAGCAACAGTGCTAACCTGGTTGTGTCCTCCTGTGGTTGTGTCCTCAGGGAGGCCGTAAACAGCAGCTGGTCGGCCAATCAGGGGGACTCAGCCAGCTCCAGCGATGAGACATCTTCTGCCAACGGGGACAGTCTGTTCTCCATGTTTTCTGGGCCGGACCTTGTAGCTGCTGTTAAACAAAGGAGGTAAGTCCCAAACTCATGCACTGGTTTTGATTAGTCATTTTCCATCAGTCAGCTGGACTGTGAAAGGAAACATTCAGATGGTACAATTTCTTTGAAATTTCCACAATCGAACACAAAACTAAGTATTGATCTTTTCATCATCTCTTTAAACAACACATTTGCTGATAATTATGGTATAGAGGAGGATGTGCAAGCTGGGCTGTGAGAGAATGTAGTGGTCATGTAAATGTCTCTGTTCTCAGAAAACACAGCTGTGGTGAACCAGAGGTGTGCACCCTGCCCTCACCACCACTCCATCACATCAGCGATGATAACCAGGTAAAGTCTGAGCTCCCCAGTACTTAGAATGCTTTGCTTTACTTCTTTTTTAGCTAAACATTTTTCCTGTCTGGAATGTGAGATGTGTTTCTAAGCTGAAAATCAAAAAAAGGGAGTGTGTGGCTGAATTTTATCCATGTACGCACTTGCATAACAATACGATTGGTCATTGACCTTTTCATTTTTGCTGATGGCCATCTGCTCTTTCCCACAGGACAGCAAAACTAAAACCTGGCCTCCCAAAGCACCATGGCAGCACTCCACCCACACCAACACCATGCCCAATCCCAGCTCTTCCTTGTACCAGATGAACATCCCTCCTTCCTCCCAGTGGAGCGATTCCATGCAGATGCTGCAGTCCCCCGTGTGGTCCACTGCCAGCGACTGCTCCCCCTCCACTGGCATCTCCTCTGGTTTCCCCTTCACCCAGCAGCAACAGCAGCAGCAACAACAGCAACAGCAGCAACACAAACCCATGACCAAGGGCTTTAAATCCTTTCCCCTCAAACATGAGCACAGGCCCTCCTACCTTCACCAGTACTGACCGCGGTCTACTGTCGAACAAGGGCCTGCAGCTCTGTTAGCTGAGCCACTGAGTGGGCCGAGCTGCAGTTATCACAGTCCACACCCACTGAATTGGAAGATTTCAAAAATTACATATACACACTGGCTCAAACATTTTTGTATCTATATTTTTCCATGTCAGACATCCCCATTTGAAAAAGAGATGTATTTTGAAGTTTTTTCAACTGCCATGTTCTAACAACAGAAGGTGCATATGTCATGCTGGCAGCAGGTAGTCACGTGGTCGTTTCTCTGTCTGTTGAGTCGACGTCTCCTCAGACAAGAGCTGGAGACGCGTGCGGCCGTCACCCACTTGCTTCTGCAGCTAACGTGTTTGCAAAGGAAGTGGTTACAAGGGGGCAGGGGCTTGAAATGCTCTCACTTTCCCCATATTATACTGTGTCTACATAGCTGTAACTGCCAAATCTCATGCAAGATGACTCAGAATACAGCTACCATCTACTGTTTCATAGCTTGTAAAATACTGAAGTTGAAATATAAATATTTAGTTCTTTTTATTAAGAGGCTTTGAGCAGGCTCAGCAAAAATATAGTAAGTCACTGCAGAGGTGTAATTTGAGAGAAATATACTACTTTTTCAACAACTGACCAGTTAAGAAATATAGCAGTAACAGTGTGCCATGTTGGTATTGATAGCACTTGCAGAATATTATTTTCAACCAAAGCGTTGTTCAGAAGATGAATGGTGCTGAGGAGAGAAGAGGGGGGTCTGAGATTATCGATGAGCGGTGAAGTTACACACCCTGTCGGACGAGAGCACGAGGGAACATCTTCACACCCAGAAGCGCATTCATTTCCTCTTTAATTGGCAGTTGTTTGCTCGAGATTGACACTAACTCCCATGAACCTAACTTTTCTTCTGTTTAATACAATATTTTTCTTGTACAATTACTGACAGTATTAATCTTATTTTTGTATTTTCTTACATGTTATACCATTACTGTATGTTAGTATTCTTGTAGACATATTACATAAAACATAATTTTCCACCTCCCAATATGTGAAAAAGCACATTTTTATTCCTATAGAGTTGAACTACACCGTCTATCTATAAAGGTTACCAAATATGCCATGCTAAACACTAAAACATTGTGTGATGAGGGTGTTTTCGAGCCCTTGTTTCTTCAGTTTCTATGGCAATGGGCTGCATTTAAAAGCCCAGAATGTTATCTTTTTGTGATGTTTGCGGATGCCAATGTTGCCTGTATTTATGAAATGACACCATGTTTTCAGAAAACTAACATACTAAACATGTTTACAGAGAATTGTTTGCTGTATATACATATAAATATATATCTTTTTATAGTTAATGTGCTTTGCACAATCAAGATATAGGGTTTGTTGCTTTTTGTCTGTGTTCTCTCCCTAACTGTTGCAGCCTTTTTTAAAGACATGACAGACTTTGGACTGTAACTGTTAGCTTCTCAGCTGTGTCAAATGGTTTACTAGTGGCTTCTACAAAAGAAAAAATAATAAAAACATGTTGCCCTGATAGAAGATATGAAGGGGGACTGCTTGGCTTATGTTGCTTATTGTTCTCTTGAGCTAGCAACTGAATCTTTCCAAGTGTACCAGCAATGCAAAAAATGAATAAAAATGACTAGCAATCAGAAAAGCTCTCTGTAGTTTTTCTGCTAAAAAGTTGCTCTCTTTCCTCCTTGAATGAAAAGATGTTCAAGCTGCTTTTAGGTTCTGCTACATCCATCTTAATATCAGACAACCAGTGAAGTTATGCAATCTGAATCCAACTCAAAATGACAGCATGAGTAAATTAGAAACTGATTTTTTATTGCACAATGTAGATAATAGAAAAAAACTAATTCCATGTAAATATTGTTATTCAGCTGTAATAATATAACTGAACTTAAACACCAGTCAACATGGACTTCACATTACTGAAAATGATAATGACTATTATAACTATTTTTAACGCGATTAGAAGACATTTTCCGACACAATCCCGTCCGAAATTCACTGACAGAAGCTGCCATCAACTCGTCCCTCCAAGCCCATTCACGTTTGGTATCGAGACCGAAGTCTGACTGGATGAAGTCTGGAACCACAAACAACAACAGGGCGTCAGGGAAAAACAACCAGTGAACGGAACACTATTTGTTTAATTATCTCTGCAGCAATTCCTCATGACTTGTGTGTTTGAAACTTTACATTTGAGGAGAGGGGAGTGTTGTCTACGCTGGCGTCAGCTATGGTTGCCAGATAGACGATGTTGCGGTGCAGGATCTGTTGGTATCTGAAGGAGAAGCACGAAACGAAATAAATAAATAAATTCACTGAGTGTTATCAGTGGCCGAATTAGTTGCAGCAGAGTTCCGAGTTGTTTTGACTTACTGTACACATTCCACTGCTCGTCCTTTCTGCATATATTCAGTGATGCATCTAATCAGCTGGTCGTTTTCATCCAGCAACTACCGTTAGGACAGAAGAAGAATCACATCGTAACTTAGCTAACACACAGTGGCTAACATTAACGTTAACGTGCTGATCTTAGTATGCTTTGATCATCTTTGAAACGATAAAACATTCAGACTATGGAGCCAGAAAGGTGTCTTTATGCCCAAATTTTATTTTCAATGTCAAATGTTAAAATCAACGTTCCGGCTCCATACAGACTTGCTGTTCCTCAGAGCCTCTGTGCAACATCAAACATATATCAGAGAGGAGCATTACAAAACCAATAACGGGGTTTGATACACAGCTACGAAGCTTTTAGCAACTGGTTAGCTGCTAGTGGCTAACAGCTAACACTCGCGCCATTGGCTAATGTATAGAAATACAAGCTAATAGCTAGTTAGCCACCTCGTTTAATATCCTTGACTAGTCTCTTACCCTCTGTATTGTTTCTTTATTAATTTTCGCCGTTCCTCGAAGTTTCTTTGGCACAAATACGATCGACATTTTGTCTGTGGCACTAGTTTGTTTTCAACACAGCGTTTCTTTTCTCCGCCCACTTCTTCTTCTTCTTCTATTCGATTGCACTGATGATCGGCCGTGTCATTTTTGTTAATTACCGCCATCTTGTGGAGAGCTGCAGTCTCGCAATCCTAAACTAAAGAACATTTCCATTAACCTTTCATGTGTTTACCTTACAGTTTATGTCTGATATCACAAATAAATTAAACAGTAATGATCAAATGTCAACATGGCAAAAATGAGACTTAATTGATATATTTTTTATAATGTTTATTGTTTGATAGAACCTAATGTGTCCACTCTTGGCTCTGGTCATTCTTCCTGCCGGGGAAGTGTTTTGGATGCCTCATGTCCTTTCAGCAAGCACCGCACCTACGCCGATAATCTAAAAATAATTCTCCTCGTACCTGATTTAACACTTTACGAAATATTTAACATAATACTCATATTAACCAGCACATTGTGTCCCCAGAGGATAACTTTTTGCATTTTGAACACTCCATGAACTGTCCTCTTGTGCCACCCTCAGGCCAAAATGTCAAAACTGACCCAGGATCATCCATGATGAGCCCTCATACAACCGAACCATGGATGTATTATTAGAGAACTGGACACAGGAAGCGCCCCCGATTTTGAAGCCAAAAAGACGTGCTGGCCAAACCTTGGTACTGCAAGTATGGCGTCGGTCACGTGCTTCCATTGGGCCCAAAAAGACTTTTTCCCGTAAGGTAACATTGGGAAAGAGGCGTCAATAACTCAGTGTTTAAATCGTTTATAGGTACATAAACCTATTAGTCCGGACTTTTTAATTGCCCTTATTAAAATCAGCGTGTTTTCTTCTTCAGTTTATTTTTTGGCGGGTTCCACAGGACGAGGGTTCTCTGCACGTCCACACGTCCCGACGCGGGTGTAGCTGTAATCTGCTCATGTATTTGCTGAACGTTTCCACATCTATGTTAGATTAAACGACACGTAGTTCCGACCAAGCTTTCTGATTGGTCAACTATACATTTAGAACATTCTCAAATCAGGAAGACGGCACACTTAGCTGTTCTCAAATGAAAAAATATCACTCCGCCTATTACTTATTGCCTGAGTCTGTGTGGTTTACATAGCAACAAGAAACTTTACATTGAAACCCGCATCAAAAGCCGGTGTTTAACAACTTTGTTACAAAATGGATCGGGTTTTTTGTCAATTTTGATTAATGGGGCGGCCTTAGTTTGGATGAAAGGCTGAATGAGGAAGACAAGTTAACAAAACAAAAAAAAAGAGAGAGAGACGTGAGAGTGACGAATGAAGAGCCGGATTAGCTGGAGAGGTCAAGAAACGAGGCCAGTGCGGCCCCGGTCAACGTCAAATGTCGACAAGTCTGCCTGAAAACACAGGGCAAACAGCTGATTTCTCAATTATATGAAAAATTAGAGCTAAACGAGATCCTCCGCGAATTTCATGGAGCCGTGAAGAACAGCCAGGGCCAGCATGGGTCAATCGGCAGCTACGTCGGATTGGACACCGGCCATGACAAGACTGAGCAGCAATCACCGAGGAGAACTCTTCTGCCATGGACCCGAAAACACCCCGGGGGCTGGTCAGTAAGGTGTGGTTCAACATCCAGCTTCACTTCGGGAGGAGAGGAAGGAGGGCTGCGGAGACCAACACCTCAGTTATTAGTCATCAGACCAGATTCAACAGGTGGGTTAATCAAACAGCAGCATTAAAGCGTCCAAATGACTAATGAGGTTTTGCAGAAATATTTAAAAAATATATCATATTAATAATAATTGTAGCCTAACAGGCCTACTAATAGCCTGACATTGATAAATAGGCATATATCATATATGTTTTGGTTTTTTTGTTTTTTTTTTTTAAACGTGGTCAAACTTGCCTATGATTTCAGTTTTATTTCTAATTTAAGGAACCAAATATATGACTCGCCTTCAACGAGGGAATGAATGACAAAAGCCAGCCAAAAAGGATCGACAAAGCAGAAGAGGGGCTGTGTTTGAGAAGCTAGGGAGTGAATTGTGCCCACAAAATATCTTTCTGAAGTGCTTTTTACCACCATCCAAAGCAGCAAAGTTTGAGGATGAGGTGTGGTACTCTTTGTAGCTTATGGGTGTAAACTACCTCGGCTCGATGCTTCCTCGCGTTTGTAAAGAGGCTGACACTGTGATGCGGTTAGGACCTCGGATCAAGCGCCTCGGTCCTGACGGCATCACTGTCGTGCCAAGAATGATGATAACGAACGGCCTCTCGTGGAATTTTGCTTAATAACAACACAGTCACCCATGCATTGATGTATTAACGTTACTAGTG
>JAPZDX010000001.1:19812569-19823668 GCA_029783625.1 Naso annulatus | reverse complement strand
TTGGCTAACTCTGGCACACTTACAGTTCCTTTTTTTACTGCTGATCAGTGTGCACTGTCTCCTGTTAAATAAATTATCAAATTAAATTAAATGTTGTTATAATTAAACACCCCTTTCAGTACTTTAAAATGTCAAAGCTTCAGCAGGTCAGTTTGTTAAAAATGTGTGGTGTAACTTTCTCCACTTATCTGAATCCAACACTTAATGGGATTCATGTGTACAGCAGGAAGCTCAAAAGATGACAAGCAGCTGTGCTCAGTACAAATAAACAGGGATCGGGTGTTGCTCCATTTACCTCAGACCAAAAGGCCTTGGTTACACAGCTTGTTTGAAAATTATTTTAGTGGTTATTAGAAAGGATTCAGACAGATCACTGTAAAAAATCTGAAATATAATTCCACAGCTTCTAGCATTTACATGAATCTTCTCTCTCCAGTCGTTTTCAAAGTGCTTTCGGTGCAAAGTTGGAGCAACAAAATATTGGAGAAATTAAAAAGATAATCATCTTTAAGTTAGTCTCTATAAACAAACTCTACATTCACTGAATGTAGAGTCTGTAGGCAAGGTAGGGCGATCTTGGTGCTGGAAAAGTCCTGGTTTCCAGTTGTAGTCTTTTGTAGTCCGTGTAATTAACGGCGGACTGTTAACTGTTAACAGTGTGTAAACTGGCTACTTGTGAAAAGATCCACTGGTAGATGTGGTCTATCGACTCCAACTCCATTCTCGCATCGGACTGCAAACAGTCGCACTGTAAACAGCGAGCGGCACACAGAGCAGGAAGTTGGAGACGGAAATTTGCCTCCTCCAACAGAAGCCCAAGAATAATGGGGTTTGCCTCAAGAGGCTGTATTGCTGTCTACCTGAAGTCAGAGGGTGAATGCAGCCGATGGGTTCCGAGATTGTCTTTAAGTTGACGATATGTGTCCCACGTCATTCACTTAAGCATTACCATTCTATATCCCTTACTATGATTAATACACTAATAATGTTGAGCGTGATGAGCAGCATCTTGCTAGTTTGGCTTGTTTTTAGTTTTCATCTCAAACATCTGTACATTTAAAACAGCACAAAAACACTCTATGTTAGTATTATCTATATACCCTTACCTCCTGCTGCAGCAGATCCAAACTGCGGAGCTGCAAGAGGTGTAACACCAAACTGGCTGTATGGTGAGACAGGGGGCCTGCTGTATGAAGCATAGGGCCCAGCTGACTGGAATGAAGGCGCTGCTGCCGCATTTGAGGTGCCAATTGATGACTAGAAAACAAATACAGGCTTTTCAAAAACCATGACAAAACAAGCAGCCCTTTTCAAACAAATTCACAAGTCTAATAAACACATTTTTGTAATTTCAGATCACTGACACAGATGTGTGCTTGGACGTATACACAGAACTCATGAAAAATTGACATTATAGCTATTTTTGTACAAGAGTACAGACAAATCAACTTACTTGAACTATGGCAGGGTCCTGAGGCAAGCTGCTAGTGGCTTTGGGTGGTTCACAAACTGTTAGGTCTTTTATATCACTTCCCCGGAAGATGATGTACTCAAACACTTCATCCCGAGGTGGTATAGGCCTCTCAGTGGGCCTGTCTTCAGTTCCAAAAGAGCGAACTGTTGGAAAAATTCACAAGATAATTTAACATGAAATAACTTCACACCATTAGTTCTTTAGTTGAGGCTTAGTACATCTTAAGCATAGACTCTTGCACTGCGCAATATATATCCACATTTAACCCTAACTGTCTATTGTTGTCCTAATTGTCCCTTAATAGTGACAGACTATTGTTTTATTAAACACATTTTACATCATCACAATTGACCCTCTTCAATGTAATGATTCAAAAGTAAAAATAACCGTTACCAAGCAAAAGTGAACGTTAGAACACATGAGTAACTTATGTATTTTACTTTCTATGATTACCAGAAGTTATCAAAAGTATCCATCAATAAATTATAATCTAATAACCACGTCTGATTACGAGTGACATTTAGTTAATCAACCACTAACGTTACTTTACCAAATAGTTCGTTTGTCAGCTTTGGAGAGTGAGGCTAAATGCTTAGCTAATGTTACCGTTATTATATAACAAATGAGAAAAAGTTATTTGAGGTCACTAAACCACGTTAAATCTCAAATTTGGCTAATAACAAGCGATTAAAATAACAACGGATATACTCTCTCTGATAGGGTATGCCAATAAGTACTTAGCAGTGAGGGCAACGTATTTCACGTTAGCCAAAACACAAGGTAAACAAAGGACGCACACAGCACCACTTAGCTATTAGTAGGCTACAAGGCAAGCTAACGTTAACTTAGCTAACGTTAACTGTGCTGACATTAATCGGTTTTCCAATCGCTTAACAGACCAATTTTAAGTACTAAAATGCATCTCTTGGTTACTTAACTTACCTTTAGCGAGAGCTACTGTCGAGTTTTCAGTGTCAATGGTATACAAAATTCCTTCATAGCGTATCTCGGCCTTGGAGATGAGGCTAATTTTGCTGCCGATGTACGGCGTCCCTCCACTCATGTTCGGCCTCTGATTTTGATAACGCACTTTTCCACGAAATCTGCCTTATCTTCAACGACACGGTAGCTATGTTACTTTCAGAGCTGCAACTTTAATGCTACATTACATGAATTATTAAGTAACAACCTGAGACAGCCTTGTTCGCTTCTGTACTGACTCCTAACACGACATGGCCGTTTTCATTTAACTTCGCCCGCCGCTAAGCATGTTGGGAAGAAGGCTGTGCCTCTAAAGTTGCCTCCTCTTCCTCTTACTGTTCCCCTTTCTCATAAAAGAAAAGGGCTAATTTGGTTAAAACACGGTGAAAACAATCTTATTTTGATTGAATGTGATTTTTTTTTCACTTTTATTGATATTCGCGAAGGGAGAAAATGCCAGAAGAAGTCTTAACAGATGTTCGAGAGTCAGCCATTCCGTCATATCGCGATACTACGCTCTGGCCCGTTTCCACCCTGCCCCCATGTTGCCAGATATGAGATTTCTATCCGTAGAAAATGTATAAAGCGTAGAATTCGTTTTGATACATCATTGTATGATTTTTCGGTGTAAACCCTGACACTAAGAATGTATAAGGCACATATTGCATCGTTATGTAATTACACGATACTCACACAATTACAACAGTTCTTCCCTGTCTGTTCTTTCGTTCTTTCTTATGCTTTATTAAACAAGACTTGAGGAAGAATCATGAAAAATATAATTACGACCCCCCTCCCTCTCTGCCTTTTAATGACGTCAGATTCATTCCCACAATGCCCAGTAACACGCAGGCGCACTGTAAAAAAATAAGACAGCTATCTGTGATCAGAGATGGCGGGCGCCTCCGACCCCCTGGAAGATATGCTCTTTTCAGAGGTGGATGAAAAAGCTGTTAGCGACCTAGTGGGCTCTTTGGAGTCACAACTTGCTGGCCAAAGCAACCCAGTAGGGAAAACAGACGAAAACGGAGGCGCTGGCTCAGTGGCCCCCGCTAACCATCACTTAGGAAAAACGCTACCAGCTCCAGTGGGCACCACAACACTAGAACAACAACAACAAGGACGGCGTAATAAATCTGAGATGCGCCAGGAGATCAACTCTAAAGACAGCCCGGATAAAACTGTTACATCTCCTTCTCTTGGCTGTACCCCGTCTTTTGGCGAGCCTTCCACCACTTCAGCTGCCGGTGTGAACGCCACTAGCAGCGGTTCGCAATCACATGGAGCATCCATCACAACACTGACTGCATCTGGTGTGTCAACTTTGGCATCGACGCCAGCCAGCATCAGCACCACATCCAGCCGGGGGTCGAAGGTTAACCAGGGCATAGGTGAGACGTCGACGGAAGCTAGCCCACCGAGAAAACGTATAACCACACCGCGGAGAAGCGCCTCGGCTCGGATAAAGAGTTTGAACGGCGCAGCTGTAACGACGAGAAGGAACAGCAGCACAGCGGTGGCCGAAAACGTTACTAGCCCCGTTGATGCCAGCGCACCTGCACCCAACTCTGCTCTACCGGTGACATCCTCTATCAACACTTCGACTTTCACCTTATCTAACGCCAACATCCCTGTTGGTCAGTCGGCTATCGCGCTCGACCGGGGGACTCCTACCATCGCTTTGCATAGACTCCCGAATCATATTGTAGCGAGCATAGCCCAGAACGGCAACGGAACCAGTGTGTCAGCCTTGGTGCAGCAGGGCACTCGCGTGGGACCCGTCACCTCTTCAGCTTCACAGGAGAACCACAGCAAAGCGGTCACAGACACTGGGGCTTCCAAAACAGACGACTGTCAGTCAAACATTGTAATGTCAAGCCAGTCTGGTAGTGTCAGTTCTGCAATAAACACTGTTCCCTCCGCGCCTTCTGTTGTCACACCAACGACAACTACAGCAACAGCTACAACAACCACAACAGTTACCCAGCCTTTGAGCTCTGCCCCAGCCGCTGCTTGTGCTGCAGGGGTGGCAGCAAGTTCTGCATGTGGAGCTGGTCAGACTACATCAGTGACTACCACACTCAGCATGGTCAGGCCCTCAGCCCCCTCTCCAACACCTGCTGTGGCCACATCTGCACAGTCCCAACCCCGTCCTGGACTCACAGCACCTCAAAGGATTGTAGCCCCCCAGCTGATTGTCAGACCGCCTCAACAGCAGACAACCATTCAGCTTCCTCCTGGGTTTACCATCCCACCGGGTAAGGTTTGCAGGAGGGGGAGGAGAGCAGCAAGAAGCCTCTGTTTACACCTGTGTTAAAATGACTGCATGTGAGAGGCTCATGGTTTGGTTGTCAGTAGCTTGCAGTGTTTGTCAGTGTGAGAAGATTGTGTGTGAAATCTTGGTCTCTCATCGTGCTTGTCTGAACCTGTTGGGGGAGTCTCCCACCTCTACGTTGTACATACTGTATATTGTATGTGCCTGTTCTTAAGGTACTGTGAGTTTTCACATGGCCACATGGGGAATCAAGCACCTCCCCAGCAGTGTTAGTGCAATGATATGCCCACTGAGCCATGCAAAGTATTACTTACACACCAAGCATCATAACACAACATAAATGGCACAACTGTGAAATTACCTTTAAAAAATAAAGACAAAACTTACACAAAGTTTGCAGTGAAACTGTATCAGATGAAATGTGTCCATACGTTTTGGCAATAAGAGATCAAACTGTGACTTTTTGCATAAAGGAGAAACTTTAATGTGTCCATGCTTTCACACTCACAGCTCAAGGTAAACAGTTTCATTCCCAGGAGTTCGCAATCAGGAGAAGACAGGACTCTTTCCAGTGAAATCATGCAGAAATGGGACCACTGATAGATTCACACACCCATACTGTTAACATAAATAAGCAGGCACATGAAGATTCCTTCTCTGCAACATACAGTAGTTATGTGAAAGCATGACTCTCCCCAAAGTTTCAAACATGTAATTCAAGACAACAGTAAGGTGAAATTTCTTGCTGAAAAGTGGCACACGCCTAAAACACAATAGTTCCTAAATAAGAATCTGCATCTTGGATCAGTGAAGACCTGTTGCCCCCCACACAAACTTTGCAGAA
Organism: Naso annulatus; assembly: GCA_029783625.1. Lineage (NCBI taxonomy): Eukaryota > Metazoa > Chordata > Actinopteri > Acanthuriformes > Acanthuridae > Naso > Naso annulatus. Next base: position 19,818,094 of record JAPZDX010000001.1, on the reverse strand, counting down.
TTTGGCTTTGGTTACTGTAACTAAGGTTGAGGATGCACAATGAAATGCTTTTGGGTAGGGCCTGATCAATATATTGATTTGCCGATATTATCGGCCGATATTGGCCTATCGCTGATATATTGGTGTCGGCATATATGTTCTCCAATTAGTGCTGATATTAAAAACTGTTATTTAAGGCTGGAAAAAATGCTTGGGCTAGTGATTTAAAATGGTGTAATCACATGGGTTGTCCAGCAGAGGGCAGTCCATTATTTAATGGGTAACAAGTGAAGAGTTTACTGGTCAGTACACTGATGTTTGGAATAAAGTTTACAGAATTTCCTGCCTCCATAACATATGTTTGTTACGCGTATTTGATAACCACATTCAAAATATTAGGTATAGAATATCAGCTGATATGTCGGATACTGGAATTTTCTTACTTCCTAATATTGGTATTGGCATTGGCCCCAAGAATCCCATTTCGGTCAGGCCTTACTTTTGGGCAACTCAGCAGGGCAAGCACTCTTTTTTTAATCGCTTTGGAGTGTATTACTGTTAGAAAACAATGCAAATGGATTTTTCTCTTTTTGTAGTTTTATATTGTTGTAAGATTCTAAAGCTTTACAAATGCCTTATGGCTTCTAAACATGTATAACTGTCCAAACAAACTTGCCGAGAAATACTATTTTTGTGATTACAAAAAAAAAAAAAAAAGATTGGGGAAAACCCATATAGCCATCTGCCAAATTGTGCAACATTTGGTATCATTAATTTGGTTACCTTGTTTGCCAGCTGTTTTTGAATCTATGCTAATTCTGCAAATATTAAGTAATTTGTAATAAAACATTATATCATGACCTTTAACTGATACTCTGATATCAAGACAGGTCTAGATCTTTTCTTGGAAAGTCTTTGTGAGGAAGCAGAATTGTGTTGAGTGTTGTAGGGCAGTGAAAGAGCCAATAATACTTGGTGGGATGTCCATAAGTAGATGACAGATGAGGGGGGACTCTGTTAATTTCTATACAAGGATGCCCACCATTAAGAACGTGGCAGCTTACAATAGCGGAAGCATATTGTTTTGTTTTCAGTCAGTTTAAATCATGGATAAGTCTGCTTTGGCTGTCCTTTTGTATGATTTTAACAGACACCTTCCAGCCAACGAGAAAGTTAAAGTGTTTTCAAGACCCTTTTTGTAAAATCATTCATCATTCAGTTGAAGTGGACTTGACATAACCCAATAAATAGCTTCTGTTTGGTTCCGTTTAGCGTGGCTATCAAATTATCTCGTTTGCCACCTGTTACTTTCTGCTCTGTTCTCTTGAAGTTATTTTGAGGTTGCTTTCCAGGTTGAACATTGCTTCACACTGACCTCTCTGTTAGAGTGTTGGTTGCTCTGTAAGCCTGCCAGCCTGTGACACCTTTTTAAAGATGCAAACCTCCCTTAGGATGACACTTTGTTATCTCTGTGAGTTGTCAGTAGAATCCACAAACCTGCCATTCACATGCAAAATATATCTGCGTTTGGTCAGTAGCTGGTTTAAATACATTCAGTGACTTTGATGTTTAAAGGGTCCCTCTAATGAATGCTCCCTATGATTCTTCAGGGATGGTGTTGGTACGAACAGAGTTGGGCCAGCTTGTGATGGTCCCTCAGCAGGCGTTGGCTCAAGCTCAGGCTCAAGCTCAGGCTCAGGCCCAGAACAACATCTCTCCAAGACCTGCCACCCCCACAACAGGAGCATCTTTCCGAGTAACAACTCCACAGGTGAGACTCTGCTACAGAACCCACATGGTACCTGCCACATAGACTTTTTTTTGTGTATGACCACATAACACACTTTAACTCAGGGCCCTAGACTGCACAAGCAGTCATTTTTAACAGTGTGATTTAAAATTCTGTGTTGTATTATTTGTGCAAGGGGCCCGGTCTGGACAGACTTTGCCCTGCGGCGCTAGTTTGTAGACGCAGTAGTTCCAGACCAATCGTTTCAAACATTTGCATGCACCAGTTAAAACAACAAATGGAAATAGCTCACACCAATGTTGGATATAGAGTAAAAATAATTCACGTATGATCAATGTATACGCATATTGATATTTCAGACTTTCTGAAGATAGATCACAGCAAGAGAATACCCTGATGTCTGTGCTTATCATGTCTATGCCCATAGAAAACAGCTCATACCTCATTCTTAGCAACCAGTTATCTGTTTAAAGTATTTAAGATGACCAATAAGTCATGTGCCAAATGAAGTTTTCTGTTACGTAATTTGCCACACATCCTAATAATAACTTAATCATGCCAAAAATAATACAACTTAGTTAGCTGACTCTAAATTTCTGCTATGTATAAGTCAAACTGGCTTCGGTCTGACTTACATGGTCTGACTTCGGCTAACTGTGACCATGTCTGATTATGCTATCTCTAGTATTAGCTTCTGATACATTGGCATGGACATATGAAACTATTTCTTCGCTGCCATTTCAAGAGCATTTCACATGTCCAAGCTATAGAGTGGATGAGAGATACTTATAATATACATCCCTTTATTGATGGTGCTATATTGTCAATGGAGACTGAAAAAATATGGTGAGTCTGGAACTAAGGCGTATTTAGAGCATGGATACCCGACCCGAGCCCGTCGGGACCCGTCAGAACTCAAAGCATTGGGCTGGGTATGGTAACTTCAGTTGGCATGGTACTTGCAAGTAATTTTTGTAAAAAAAATGGTTTAAAAATAAGCTAAATCGTTATTGTGCTTTCAAGATTTTTTACAAAAAATATAGTGTAAATTAAATACATTGTGAAAAAAAAGGTGATATTGAGTGAAAACAGACACAAAAGGATTGATTTAGTGCCTGTGCTAGTGCTCGGCCTATATGCTCAGTTGTGCTGAGGTTTGTTTTTTTGTGTGACACCACCTTGGACGCAACTCTGAGGTTATTTGTTACTTTCCAGGTGGCAAGCATGTAATTTTAGTCTGTATGTAGGCATGGGTTGGGTTTGGAACAGAACACCTGTCGGGCTCGGGTCAGGCTCAGTGAAAACTCTCTTGGACTCGGTCAGGTTCAGAGCCGCACTCTAATGTGTACAATGTGTACAATGTGTGCAATGTGTAAGGTGGTTGAGTGCTATGGTGTGCTTGGTTTTGCATGTTAAGTACACAATATAACAATTTTGTTTTGTTTTGTTTTTTTGTTTTTTTGTTTTTTTGTTTTTTTGTTTTTTTTTCAGCTTGTTCCTGTTCAGCCTCTTCTGTTTTGAGTCACTAGTCCTGTCTCTGTTCTTCGGTGAAGCGTCCATTTCCTAGTTGTGCCAGTGCACCTCCTGTTAACCTAGTTGGAGGTTTATACAGTTTTTGTTTTCACTTCTTAGTTTTTGGAGAACTTTTGCTGCTTCTTTAGTTTTCGTTTGCCTTTTTCTAATTTTCTTTCACTTTTCATTTTTTGTTTCTTTACCTGCCATGTTTGTGCTTTGCTTTTGCAACCCTTTTTAAATACCTGAAAAGAGCAGGTGAAACATGGATGAAGACCTTGAAATTATTGGAAATTAAAATGTATTTAGCAAATGCAGAATGTTTGTGTCTTTGCAAAGGAGCGGGGAAACAAAGATACTCTACTAACTAAGCAGTTAATTGGAGTGTAAGGCTGAAGGAAATATGGGGACCACTGAAGTGAAAGATTAAAGATGACGTACTGTTTCCAGATAAAAGCTGGTGTCAGAATGAGAAAAAGTGAGAATAAAAAAGGAATGCTTCTTTTTGTTTAACTGTCTCACATGGTTGGAGAGCCATGCGGTTCTGGTGATTTTCCTTTCCAGTTGATTGATAGTTGGACCTGTTCAGGTTGTGAGCATGAAACATCAGCTTGAGGAGAGCATCCTCTACTGTCAGCTTACCTCAGCAGGGGGGCATTTACTGTACAGCGTGTTGCCACAAAGAGATTGATGTGCACCGCTTTTTCACTCCTCACTCACAGTTTCAGCAGCCTCCTCTCACCCTCTGCCTTCTATCAGTGGGCCTTGTTCACTCGCTTAATTGTGGGCTGCAGCATGTTTGGGACTCAGCCTCCACTTCTGCTTCCTCTTCTGCTGTCACAAGCACTTTAGGTGGCCTCTTATGCCACACTGTGAAGAGTCCACCTCTACATGCTGAAATGCTGAGCGTCATAGTTCATTCCAGCCAGCTTTGCCTGAGCTGCTAAGCAGCAGGCTCAGTGACAGGAGAGTCTGTAAGTCACCACTCATGTCACAGCCATCAAGTCTTCCTCCACAACTGTAACTGACATGAAACGACTGGTGGTGTCATAAAATGCAGCTTCCCTCACTCTCATACTCCCTGTCCTTTAATATCACATAACTTTGCCATATATGCTTACAATACTTAAAACATCTGCACCACACAAGATCAAAATATGCTTTTTAATCATTTATTGATGGATAAATAAGTTGTAGCTAGAGCCTAACCAACAATAAGCCCTATGCAAACAGCCAGTGTTATTTCCTCACAGATGCATTTCCTTTGGCTTATTTCTGTCGAGCAAAAAGTTGTAACAAGCTTTTATTTTGAAATTGCAGCATGCTTAGTACAATTCTTGGTTACACCTTTATAATGACTAAAGAGATAGGATCCTCAAAAAAAAAAATTGGTGGAGACCAGGGTCCCAGTTGTGATAATTGGGGCTTTAACAATGAATACTCAGTTATTTATGCTTTATGAATCATTAAAAAGTCATTACTAAAAAGAGCTTTTGCATCATTTGATGTCAAAAATAAAGTCATGTTTTCACTGAGTGAAAAGTGATGGATATCTCCTCTTTTACTTTTTTTTACTACTTTTTTCTACTACTACAAGTTACCAGTTGTAGTTATAAATTTAAATCAGTTGTTAGTCGATGGATTTTTGGTTTGATTATTCTCTGTTTTTCAGAACGTAAATGGCTGAACTCTGCTTAAGTTTTGATGAATAAAAGATCCAATCGAAAAGACCATCCAACCGGCCTTTTCACAACACAGCAACTGGAAAATTGTTCTTTTTAATTGCTTACTAATGTGACCTAGAAAGCATTAACACATGATACGATACAACATAAAAGCCCTATAAAAAAATCTGCCCTAATAGAAAGAGGTACTTATAAATATAAGTCATTTCATCAGTATTGGTGCAGGTGTTGTTGACAATACCACGTAACTTCTTTTGCCCTGCTTTTGCTCTTTAACTTATTTAGAATTCATTAATTTATCTAATTTTAGCCCGGGGCTTTTGGGTGTTTCTCGCTGCTCCTCCTTTGCCCAATCACTGCTAACAGGACGACTCTCTGCAGATTTGGGCACGAGCCCAGATTGTCTGCTGTTCCACTGGGATCCAGGCAGGCCCCACCAGACACAATTTGGGATAATTACAGGACTGCTGTAGGAGATGTGTGATCGCACAACACACGGAGACACATACACACACTCAAATGCACACATTTTTACATGCAGTGCCTGCTGAGTTCTCTGTATTCCCCCCAATCATCCCACCTCCTCTCAATACACACAC
>JAPZDX010000001.1:19800525-19812469 GCA_029783625.1 Naso annulatus | reverse complement strand
GTTTCTTCAACTAGATGCAGGATTAGCATATTTTTCTTTTATACATTATTTTTTCACAAATAAGAGACCAATAACATTGACAGGAATGACTTAGTATAAGAGAAGGGCTGCCAGCTGGAGCAACTAAAATTCTTCTGCTGCTTGTTGGTAGAGACATTTTTACACTCACTGCAACATTTATGAATAAGGCTTGTGTCGCTAATTGGCCCAAGAGAAACACCCCAAAATAGCAATTGTTTTTCAAATTCTTATATCCTTGTTCATCAGAGCGCACATATAATATGAAGAGCAAAAAATGCTGGAGTAAACCTGCTTTCACGCCAAAAGACTGCATGTTGGGTGCAAGAAATAGTAGTGCCATTTACCAGTGACAATGACTTATGTACTGAGCATGTGATATAAACTTTGGTGCTAAAAACATTTCCTATTGAAATGGTCTGAATAGGTACATGTGCTTTGCTTTGGGATGAAAATGTGTTCACTTCAGCCTGAAAAGGTTTCTACACAGTCCAGACTTAAAGCATTTAGCTCCATATATTAGAACATATCAGTGTTTGCATGTGAAAAGTTACACAAAGTTAAAAATCTTTCATTGGGATTTATGCCAAAACAACTCTACAAAGAAAATTTTAAAAACCAACTTTGTGAAAAAATGTACAAACAGAGAAGTTTCTCTCAACTCAGGAAATTCACGTTTTTTGCTAGACAGTGATGTGATATGGAACGGACTGAAACCTGACTGTTGTGGAAAACCAAAGATAAAAAGAAGAGTTCTCATTCAGTATAGCACAGGAAATACTGTCGGAGATACTGTTGGGCTGTGGACAGCTCCAGGTGCTGAAATAAAGCCCAATAAGCTTGTAAACTTATGAACAGACGAACAACTCATTAAAAAATATATTTTTTATTTTAATTAAAAAAATTCTAAAAAATGTAGATATTTTAATTTATACCTTTTAAGAACAATGCAGGTGTATTCTAACAGAAAGATTCTAACTTAAGTAAAGTTTCTATCCACTCCACTTGCAATCCACTGCTGGTAAAGAACAACTCAACTCAACTACTACTACTACTTCTTCATTGCAGAACACAAAGCAAAAGAGCACTCACAAAACATGGAGTTGAAGTAAAAAACATTTTAAAGGACAGCCTACCACATACATGCGCATACATGTACTGACACCTCTGGGGCGCCTACAGACAGATGAGTTAAGCCAGATCATTTCCGTGAAATACAGTATTACGTTTCATCTTTATTTTTTGCAATCATAAAATGGATTATGCGTTAATAATATCAGTTTTGTCAGAAAAAAATGGAGAAGTATATCAGATTTTTTTTTAATCACAAATGTTTTTAGGGGTGTAAATAAATACTTGTCAATTAATTAGTAATATTCAATTAGCATAAGAAATACTTTCGGATCTCCTATATATGTGGTTTTGGAATGGAATCATTTTGCTCTGCCTCTTGTCAGTGAATTGTTTATTTTCTTTTATTTTTGTTATATTTGTATCAGCGTTTACATTTTGCAGACATTTGCAGCGTATTCATACAGCACTCTGTAAAGTGTTTATGTGTCAAAGCATACCACCATGCATGGAACATTTGGGTTAGGAACTCTTCTATAGAAGAAGTAGCGCTGCTTCTTGGATGCACTTTCCTAGTTTGTGGAGCAGGTATGATGTCACCAGTGTCCATTGTTGGCCAGTCCAACAGCTTCTCTGCCAGTCTAGGAATGTAACTGGCCTGAAGCTGGGTGGCTATGAGCCGAAGCCCATCTGTGAGTGGGTGCCCCTTTGGCTGATATATATGTATATGTATATGATTGGTTGTCTTTCATTTATTTTTTAACCTATGTGCAAAGTAATTTATGCCAATATTTTTTGAGTGTTCTTCGCAGTTTGTTTTGTGATGAACCTGATGAAGCTATGCATTGGTCTGATGTGTTCTATAAGCATAGTTGTTGGTATCCCTTATAATGCACACCTTAGACATGCCGTCCAGACTCAGAGAAAGGTTAAAGTGAGTGAGACATCCTCTTCATCTAATAGGTCCACTACATTCACAGAGGGTTCAGCAGTGATTTCTGGCATATCAGGCTCACTCCCTAAACATCTATTAGGCTATAATTCTGACGATTTCCTTCGAGCTCAATATCCCCTCTGTTAAGAAAAATGTCTAACATGCCATTTACACAAACGCCAGCTATCTCTGATGCAGCTCCTCTACCTCTGGAGCCGGATCAGAGGTGGATCGAAACTGACCCCCCAATCTGCCCCCGAAACTTTTACACAGACGGCAAGGCAGAGAAAAGTCACACGAAACCCGCCTTGAAAGTGCAGTGTAAATGGTGCTCCAGACTGTCCTTCTCAGCTTGTTGTTTAGCCTGACCCAGCCACCCGTCTCTCCAGCCTTGTTGCTGATATAGCAATAAACCGTCTGCTACGTACTGAAACTATTTAAACTTTTACTTTTCAAACTAGTTTTAAAGCATCAGTTATACGCTTTCATCAGCTTCGGAGTATGTTGTGGGGTGCATTTCATATGTAGTCTTGATGCTGAAACCTACTCTGGAAGTCTTTTAATACAGATTCTCTTCACCTTGAGAGGTTAAAAGGAGACAGGTGGCCTTCAGAACAATACGGGTGCACATGCTCATGCAGGGAAATGAAACGCTGACATGAAGTCATCGATGCAACTGTTTACGGAGTGTTTGTTTGAAATTTGGGCAGATGGGAGTATACAAAGTCCAGTAGACACAGATCTCTGGAAAGAATTGCAAGAAATTTTATGATCGTTGATACCAGCGGACAATTGAACAATGTTGAGACAAGATGAAAAAACTGAAAAACGGGTTCAATATTTGAGAGTGTGGGATGCACTCTGTCATCAGGCAGCTCAGTGTAGCTCAGTGAGGACATAAGATCAGTCCGGGGCACTGTCAGCGCAGGTTAGTGGAGGAGTGGGGAGGAACTGGGGAAGTTGAAGTCTGAAGATTAAAGCTCGGGGTTAACAGTTTGCAACATTTGTAACTCTAACTCTAACCCAACAGCAAAGGCTTAACCTAAAATACAACAAGTGGTGTCATCCCTCATCCTTAACTGGTTCTAAATCGATATGAGAGTGCTTCCTTGTTTAGTGAATAAAACAAGACACAAGTTCAAGCAACTGCATTATTGTAGGTTAAGCCTCTGTATTTGTCTGCCTAATGTTAACCTGTTTTTGCTGCTGAGTCAGTTTGACATCCTGTATATCCTTTAATAGCATATTGCAGACCATCCTGTCTGCTTGTATCTGAAATCGCTTTTTCCTTCTTCCAAAAATTTGATAATATTTCTCTAGCAAGGGCAGATATTGACAGTGTGGGCTTTATGCTAGCTCCAGCAGCTTGACAGAGTAGCAATGGCTAACAGTAAAGGGGCGTGGCTTAGCAAAGTGTGACTTACACAGTTCTTTCCAGGAGGTGTCTTTCCTCTCTGCTCCCTCCCATTTAATCCTTTGCCCTTACCATGCCTTAGCCATGGACTTTGTGCACCTTGTTGTCTCCTCCTGCCGTTGTATCTCATTTACCATGAGCCTACGTCTCTGTGATGGAGTTGCCTTGTTACAGGCTTGTTTGTAGGCGCCAAGGCCTAAGCCACCCCTCCGCTCCTGTACTTTGCTCAAGATGTCCCGCTGCCTAAGTGCTGCCTTTGCCTACTAGTTGGCTTCTGATGGGGTCCATTTTCTACCAGTAGCTCCAATGATTCTTTTACATCATCTCCAAGTTTTACTCGATCCCGTACTCATCTGTGAGGCTGGAGATGGGTAGCTCTAGGATTTTCTAGCCATTAAGCACTATTTTGCTGAGGCCAAGACCAAGCCAGCTACTTGCATATGAGCTGATCAGCCTCTCCTGTTTTTCCACCTTCAGGACTGGCGCTTCATATAGGGTTTGTGGCCAAATGAGACATGAAAGGAGCCTGAATTGGTTGCAGCAAAGCTTCACCATGCTGGAAGGCATTGCCCTGTAATGGTCACAAGGCCACGCACAGCATCCTCCTTAAATTGATCTAGCAGCTTTGAGTCACTGAAGTATGTGTTGTACCCTCCTCCTAGCCTGGTTAAAACCATCCTGATCACGTCAGCTCAACAATTCTGTTTCAGTCTGCAGGTTAGTCTGTACTTCCAGCTCCTGAGAACGATTTCAAAAAATCTGAATATGTTCGGCCAATCAGGGATTGCGCTGTAGGTAACAACATAACCAACAAATCATGGACTGCACCGCTTGCTAAACAGTAATGGCAGCTACCAAAGGAGCCAATGTTAACGTTAGCGTCGTAAACACAGCAATAAAAGCAGTTATTGCCGAAACAGACTCAACAGCAACAATTAAACAGGAACAAGAGTATATACTAACAGAATTTCTTAGAGGAAAAGATGTTTTTGCCATTCTTCTGACTGGATTTGGCAAAGGCTTGATTTTTTTTAATTTGCTCCTTTGGTGTTGAAGATGTTCACTGGCACAAATCTGATCTTAATAGTTCTCTTACCACTCGTTGCGCTAATGGATGATCAGATCCGAGAGGCTTCAAAACCTGGGATCACAATTGTGTAGATCAGTGTTCACAACCCTTCAGACATACAACAAGGACGCTGCCAGCTGGCATTCGGCACTCACTCAAGGTTAGTACTCCCTCCCAGCTCCTGCCCACTGACATTGTTTTCAGTGGCTGGAAGTTGAGACTCATACCTAGTGTGAAACAAAAATGTTGAGCTCATGTGATCAGGATGTTTTTTTTTAATAAGGCTAATAGATTTGGGAACATGTTTAATATTAAAGCGAGATAGGAGCACATTATGTCAGAAGCTGGGCAATTCAACTGCATTATTCTGGACATTATAATATATTTAACACTAACTACTAACAGTTTTAGATAAGATTTGCTGTTATTGAGGATAGGATCATAAATATGTTAACACTGAGAAGGTTTGACAGTAACTGGTGAAATGTAGGCAGATGTCTTAAGCAGGATGTTTGAGAGGGTTCAAAACGAACTTATTTGCCACTTTCCCAGAACTCACAAGGAAGAGGTCCTAACACTGTTCTACAGCAGCCACACTGACAAGACTGCCTGCCAATGTATTTGCAGACATTTTTCTTTGTTTGCCTAGTGACAGCAGGCATTGGTTAATGACGAATATGTCAAAATGTAAGAAAATTGGCCTGCCGGTTTATGGAGCTCTATGAGACGGCTGTCCAGGGCAGGTCCTAAGCTGCATTAAGACCAAATCAGGTGATCTGGCGAAATGCTGCAATGTTGTCCAGCCATGGGAGTGTCACTTAATTAGCTGAACAGGACCTATTGTTTGAAGTCAAGTTGTGTTCTCTCACAACTCAGAAAGTTGAGCCAGTTTCAACTTTCTTTGCCACAGCCCCCCCCAAAGAAACCCCAAAAAGCCAAACAAACAAACAAAAAAAACAGACCACCGTAGCCAAAACGGATGAGCCTGCGTTTTCGCTTGATCTTCTGATTTGTTTTGAATACAATCTTATCTGCTGTCCTCCAGTCACCCACAGATGTCCCCTAATGATCACCTTCATAGTTCTATTAAAGGCAAACCAGTAGGTACACTGCAAAGGGAAAAAAAAGTCCGCTCACTGTATCATGCTCCTGTTCATTTAATACTTGATTACCACCATGGTGACGTTTCGAGCGTAAAGCTCTTCCTCCTTGGTCTGAGGAAGAGCTTTACAGCTTTTTTTCTCTTTTTTCAGTGTTTTGTTTTCCAGTTTATCACCTGTAACTTACAATTTAGGATGTGTATGCTCTTATCTTTGCTCTAAACCAGTAGGTACGGCCAGCCAAAAAAAAAGATGTTGTTCTGTGTACTACAAGTTTCTTAGGATTTTAACCTTTTCAGGTTTTTCGCCTTCTCCATGCACCTTCAGAAGTAGAAAAAGTTGTGACAGAAATCCCTTCTCTGCTTTGCAGTCTTTGCTGTTACCCCAAATCAATACTGCTTCACCTACACAAAGTCCCAACGCCCACCTCCCACCCACCACACACACACACACACACACACACACACACACACACACACACACACACCAGTGTAATGCATTTTATCTATATATTAAGAACAATCCTGGCATTGACATTTAAAAAGGCATTGACCTAAGAACTGAAGTCAGCACTCCAGAATAGCTGCCCTTTACTGTAAATTGAAAGGATGAGTTTAATGCAGAAGACGGAGTTCTAAACTGGGATTGGTGACATCAAAGTTTTCAGGCAATCATGTAAAAATATTTCATTTTATGTGCATTTTTAATCTTTTCGTTATTGTTTCGGAAACACCAAGTCCGGGCTCTGTCCATTTTGATTCTATACAATGCGAAGGCTGACAACCTCAGACCTCCTTGTATGAGAGCGAAAGTGAATGAAAATGTGACGCTGTATGGTCAGATTTTCATGTTCAGTAATTTGAGCTCTGCAGATTTAAAAAAAAAAAATGTGAATGCTGTAGAAGGTGACCTTTGTCAGCTCTAATGCGACTGATTGGACTGGTATGTGAATTGGAGAAACTTCCACCTAATTATGTGCGAGTACACACAGTTAGTGTTGGGTGGGCTCCCCCTCATTAAGTGAACAGCTTTGCTCTAGACCCTAATTGGGATTCGATTAATATGTTAAACTGTGTAATTATAATGAATGATATACTTGATTATTTTACTTATAGATTAAACTGAAATTAATACTTGAATTAATGTCTCAAGGCTTCTTAATGACTCCATGGGGTCCTCATAAAAATTTAATGAGCCACTGAATCATTAATTGGAATTTACTTATTATCACCTGTGGATACATCATTCATGTAAAAGCTTGAGCTTGTGCTGCTGGGCCTACACCTTTGGAACTAAATTGCTTTTAATAATGAGAGCACTAGACAGATTTTCTCTGTTTCTCTGTAAATCAAGTTGGACAGCTTCAGTGGCACAGATAAATATTTTTCTCACATGACACTGACGAATCGGAAGCATGTAGTTGTTCACGTTGGCATGTTTATGGTAAACATGTCCTTTTAGAATACAACAGGCTTAAAAAATGTCTGCGAGGCTTTTTAAAATGGTGACATTTTGATGCATTTGGTTCCTCTCAAATAAACTGCATTGTGTTGTTTGTCAGCTTGTTTGCTGTACTGCCAATTGTGATTCAGCATTGCTTTTTAATGGGACTGTTACGAAAATGTCAGGTAAGGCTGTAACTAATGGTGATTAGTTTTGTCAATTTATCTACAGATTACTTTCTTGATAAGCCGAGTAATTGATTGGTCTATAAAGTGTCAGAAAATGATAAAACAATGCACATTTCAATTTACCAAGTGGACTTGTTCAAACTGATTGTCCCTTCTAACCTGGGATCTAATACTCAAATACTGACTCATTATTTTTTGCAGATATATATGTCACTAGTACAGACAACCAGAAAATATATGAATTTGCGGAGCCAAAAATAGTATTTTTTCTGTCTTATTGCTTTAATGTGTTGGACAATAGTTAATCAATTGTTGATTGTTTCCTGTCTGTTGATAACATGTATTGATTTATTGTCTAATCTCTGTAGCTCTAATAGGTTAAGTTGCAAAATAAAGGCTAAGTTTTAAAATGCCAGCCACTGACTGTAAAGAGACATATATCTGTATTTACATTAATTGATGTCAACAATGAAGCAGGAGAACATGTTGGTATATGATGCTGCCATTGGTCCCTATAACAAAGAATTTTCAACACTGTCCTATGGTCATCTATTTTGTATGGCACACAGCATATGGTTGAAAAAACAAATTCTATTTTACAAGTTGAATTTAGTTGATACACAATGTTTCCACCAGTTTTCTAACAATAAGTAATGGAGTACAAATGACGAGTGGCTACAATCCGTTAAGATTATGTTAATCACAAGTTAGAGTAACTTTATGAACTGCTTTAGACAGAAGTGTGATTTTCATTTAAAGCAAAGTGCTTAATTGTACCTCAAATATCAAGAACTAAGTTCTTCCAACACACTTTGTTTTGGTCTCTCAAGGCAGGAGTGAAGAAGCCTTTGAGGAACTAATGTTCATCATATCATTAACTGCGTGGACAAAAGACTGACACTAGAGGGCAGCATTTTATTGTCCTTTTCAATGGGTCTAGACCTTCCTCGGTGGTTCTGCTTCTGTTCTGTCATGAATGAAACTGTTTTTAATTCCTGTATCATTTTTTTTTCAAACTCTGGTGTACAGTAAGATGTGTTTATCCTCTATTATGAGTGTTAAATTAAACAAACTCCACAGATACAAAACTGGTTTAAAATAATGTGACACTAGTACTATCAGATCTAACAATAAAAATCCAGGAAATACAGCTCACACATAATATATAGAAATTTGTACTGGAGTCTGCGTATGTCATATCAGTGTTCAGTACACCATCATACAGTAGCGTGTTAGACCTGCACTCTACTTTATGGTGGACACCTTCTCATTACACCACAGACTGAGCTGTCCAAGGTCAACTAACATGTCCAAAACTGAGATTATGTGCTTTTCCTTATTAAAGGAAAATTTCTTCCTCAGTTATTCTGATACTCTGGTGGCACAGGAACCTTAAACACACCTTATGGCAGGTGTATATGTGAGCTGAGACAGGAGTCCACATCAGTTGTACAACACCTGCCCCCTCCTGCCTCTGTACTCATAGACAGCCAACCTGTATCCATCCTGATATGAACCCCTCTCAAAAGAAAGTCGCAGATTGTCATCGCCTCTCGCTGATGACAAATTAGCGAGCTGCGGCGTTGCCATCTCGACAGGAAAAGCAGAAGCAGGGAAATGAAAGGGAATGGTGTTTATTCCCAGAGCTCAACCCCTCTGTCGGCCTGTCACTCTTCCCATGACCCTGAGGGGAGAAACGGAAGGCATCCTGAGCTTCCTTCCTTCCATACCTGTTAAATCATTCATCATCCAACTGCCTGATTATTTTAAAAAGCTAACAAGGCTTTGGTTCTTGAGTGTGTTTGTGTGTGTCTGTCTGTGTGTATGTGAGAGGGAGAGAGTGAGCAAGAGAGAGGCATAGCTAGCGGAGGGATGCTCCCCGTGGCGCTTACCAAACCCCCCCCTTGCCCCTGCCGCCACCCCCATCCCTCCTCGCCTCACCCCTCAGACTCACACTTCCCCCAACTCCTCAGTACAGCATTCTTGTGCATCCTACAAAACTTTTAGCGGAGGGGAAACTCCCTCCTCCTCTCTCTCATCCTACTTCTCCTCTGCACTGTACTCTTTGCCTCTTTCCTTCTTTTCTTGTCAAGATTGTGTGGCTGTATGCTTGTTCTCATTTGTGTGCTGTTCATCTTGTGCTTGTATGTGTGTTTTCGTGTGTGTGTTGTGTGGGAATGCTTTGGCCTGCCTGTGAAAGGTGGGCTGTGTGCCAGAGGTTGGAGCAGAGGCCCACTTGGGTTGTCTTGGCCCATAGACAGGATGGCAGCCCGCAAGTGTCCATGTGTATGTCTGCGTGTGTGTCTGCATGCGTGTGTGTTTGTATGTGGGCGATGAGCCACCGGTCATCGCCCTGGTTTCGTGGCAGTTGGCACTCACCGACCAGCCATTCCGTTTGCTCTTGTGCCTTTAATATGCTAATAAACAAAACTGAGTTATGATGAATTTCAGCATTGACCTATTTAAAATGCTCCTTAAATTCTGCCGATTTGTTTCAAAGTCCACGCTGTTTATTATTCTGCACAGACTTTATTCATACAGAGAACCTCAAGCTAGAAGAAGTAACAGACTAAATATCACGTCACACTTTGCATCACCACTAGACATCATGCTTATTTTGTGCAACAAAATACATCATATCTACCAAATCAGTATTAAGAGCAAGCGATTGGTTACTTTTGGTCCTCTACGGGAGTGTGTGTGTAAAAGCCTAATCGGAATTTAAACCTGTCCATTGATGGGGGTGGTAATTACCAGAAATCTCACAATATAATATTATCCTGATACTTAAGTCGTGATACAATATCATCACGATAATGCGATATGTTGAGTATTGTGACATCATATATTGCTGTTTTTTGATCACAGCGCTAGACCTCTATCAACTGATAACATCAACAAAAACTGATATATTTGATGAATCCTGTCTAACCATATTTTACTTTGATTTAACATCCAAGTCAGGACTCCCATGATGAGACAACATCAGAATGGATATAAAGTCATGTTTAGAGATGGAACTGGGCTTTTACAGATGGTTTTCTTTGCTTTTTTCTGTATTCGTTACATTAGTCCTACCAATTATTATGGTGTCTGCAGGTTCAATAAAAAATCCAATTAGATAAGCTAATTTTCTGCTGGATATATAATGCTTCAAGAAGCAGCAATGTTACTCAACCTCTACATTTAAATGTATTTAGAGGCATTTGTCAAAAAGAAGTAGTCCTTTTTATACACAGCTAAACACACATCTGCTGCCTCTTTCTCTGCTTGTCAACCACCAAATTCATATGGACTGAACTGAACATGCTTGTCAGATTGTGCCAGAGGTAAAATCATATGCAAGGATTTTTACACTTTGTTCTCTGCTCTCTTGATTTCTACACATAGAGCAGGAAAGCAAGAGACCGAATTTTGTGTAGTTAAACAGCCCTAATTGTCAATGTCATAGTTGCCTGTCATGAGACACCAGCAGTAGAGCTGCCATGATTAATTAACATTTTTGATAATCAATTAATCGTTTCAGGCATTTTTCAAATTAAAAAAAGAAAAAAGGGATTCCTGGTTTAGCCTCTTAAATGTGAGGATTTGCTGCTTTTTGTGTCGTTTATGATAATAAATGAGGAGTTATTGTGTTTCGTGCTGTTGTTTTGACAAAAGAATCCATTTGAAGACATCACATTGAGCTCTGAGAAATAGAGATGACCATTTTTTTACTCTTTTTTGACATTTTATGGAATAAATGATTAATTGATTAATCGAAAAAATAATCAGCAGATTAATCGATAATGAAAATGATCGTTAGTTGTAGCCCTAACCAGCAGCAGGACACCCAAACCCACTGCGATCTGACCAAACATGCTCTTCTCCGGTTCAGTCTTCAGCATCACCAACATGCTGCCACTTTCTTTTTTCTTTCCTGCTGTCATGACCTTTCCTCATCTGTCTGCAAGGCACGCTACTGCTCTTTTCTTCCTCTGTTGTTCTGTCTCTCTCCTGCTGTCCCAGTCTTTTCTCTGCCCTTCATCCACTTCCTTTTTCTTTCACCCCTTAAACTTACGCGGACTCACTTCCACTTCTTGTCTTTTGAGGTGCTTTGTATGTATTGATTACTCTCCCTCATTTACTTTCACTGATATCTTTATGCTTTCTTGTTTCTCTGTTGGTCTTTTTTCTTCTCTCTGCCTCTGTGTGTTGCTCTCTTTCTCTCCTACAGTCTCCCGTGACTTCTCAGACCACCAGGCAGTGTCCTTTGACCCCAGCCAAGATGGTACCGTCTGCCTCTCCCACTCCTCCTAGCCCTGCCCTCCAGACCTCTTCCTCTTCCTCCTCCTCCTCCTCCTCCTCCTGTCCTGCACTCCGCCCTGTGAGATAACCCTCCTTACTCTCATATTTTTCAGTCTTCTGTCGCACATTTTCTTCCTCTAATATCCCTTAAATGGTGAAGAGAAGCAGTGTGTGTCAGTGGTAGTTTAGAGGTCACATGGTAGGTTGTGAACCAGGTGGAAGACTCTCGGTGGTGCTAAAATGAATGAGACACGTTTTCAACGCCTGTTGCTTTGGTTGTGTCTGCACAGAAGAAGGAACCCCAACAATACCGTTCAGAATGTACAACATAGGTTTGAAAAAGTTATTCCAAAATGAAAATAAATGATAGAAAAGTTTTTGCCAGTTAAAATGCACACATGAACATGATCTAATCTTTTC
>JAPZDX010000001.1:19742353-19762575 GCA_029783625.1 Naso annulatus | reverse complement strand
AGACCAAAAATGTTTACATATAAACAAGAACAATCTGAATCTAATACTCAGATTGCCATGACATTTAGTGACTGCATTCCTGCTCCCCAGCAGATGAAACCTTTCTATTGTATTGACAGGCCATGAACTTTCTGCTTGTGTCCCCTCAGGCCAAAACACAGCATATCTCACAATATTACAGGCAAATGAAGTTGCTGTTGCAATTTACTGAGCAGATTCCTGCTCGAGAGGGGATAACACTTTTGTTTTTCAATGATTCCTCAAGAAAATGTCCTCTAGACCTGGTCTCAGAATAAACTTTACAACAGTATTGAAAATCAACAGTACAGTATTTTTTGTCCAATAGTTATGGATTGAGGGGTAAGGAACATTGCAGGCTCTTGGTGTCACTAGCAGGGCTATGGGTTGTAAGTCTTGTGCATTTATAGTATGTAGCTTTGCTTTTGATTGTGTATTTGCACCAGCAACCTAACCCACAACCTTGTCACCAGCAGCGCAGGCCGGTCAGATAGACACTGGCAGAGGTTTTGCGTGAGAGAGAGGCAGAGCGGTCTAGCGCCTCTGCTTCCTCCATTCACCACCATTTGGCCGAAAGGTCAGATGGGCTATTTCAAAAATGCCCCCAGTGAAAATCGATGGGCAAATCGTGGAGCTCAGTTCCTGTTTGTTGTTGTTGTCGGTGGTGGGTCTGTTCCATCACTGAGGCAGGAGGCCAGACAATGCCTAGTCATTGAGTGTGGGAGAATGAGAGAGAGGGAGAGAGAGAAAGAGGGAGAAAGAGAGAAGGGAGGCGGCAGAGAGACAGAGACAAAGAGACGGAGAGAAAAGAACACTTGGGGGGGGCGCAGAGAGAGATAGAGAGGGAGTTAAGGCCAGTAGAGATACATCACGATGTCAGACACACAGACACACTGCAGCCACAGATTCATCATCGCAGCTGCGTCTGCAGGCACAACTGGACACAGGAAACGAGTGAACTGGAGAAGAGGAGTGGAGCAAGGACAGGCAGAGAGAGAGACGAGGAAAGACAAATTGGCCACTACAACTGGCCATAATCTGGCCAAAAGGTCCTGTTAGGGCTTGTTTGGCTACTAAAGCAAACCACGTCATGCAAAGAACACTAATATTCCCACTGAATAGCATGGGTTAATATGAGTTGGTTGAAGACGCAACCACCATAAACTAATGCTCTTTTCTGATCTTCCACCTTATCATGCCGATAACTAGCTTGGAGGAATTCCAGAGCACTCGTGTGAAACAGAGAACTGTCCAATAGGAATCTCAAAGACTTTTGTTAGAATAATTTTCCTCAAATATTATCCATCCTCAGGCATTGAGAAATTTCTTTTGCCCATTTTGACGCACCAGCATTGCTTGAAATGTCTTGAACCTCGATTAAATTAATTCTGCCCTTACTCAACTTTGAACCCTGCATGGCTCCAATTTAAGTCTGAAGTTTTGCATCCTTGCTTTACAAGCATATATGTCAAAATGTATGAGTCGTATTTGACTAATACTCACGTGACATATGCTCAACATGGTCAGATTTTATGAATATCGCCTCATTGCTCCCATGATAAAGAATTGTTCACATGAATGTTGCGTATGCTATTTGACCCTCCACCTTCTGCTCAGCCTGTATACCAGATCTTAATGTGCACATACATGTTTCTTGATTGGCCTGGCATCCTCCACAATTGGCCAGGTCATGGAGAGACTGGAATCCACCCACACTGAACGCTCCATCTGCCAGAGTCTCACTCTTCTCTGAGAGGAGAGGCTCTTGTGTGTCAGAGGACAATGAAGCATGCCCCTCAGTTTTTATTAGGCCAGTTGTATCTCTGAGTTCATAGGCTCTCAGCCTCTGGCCCTCCATAAGCTACTCTGCTGTAAGAGGGGCTCTCCCCCATCAGGCAAGCCCCAGGCAAGAGCCTGCTAGCCTCCTCCGCGTTCTTTCCCTCTCTGTGCTTACTTTAAAGAGAATTCCTGCTGTTTTGTTTGTCCCAGTTCATAGCCGCTATGTTCTTGTCTTCTGGCCTCACAGATACACAATACCTTAATAAAAATAGAGCAGCAGCACTCACCGTCAGCTTGTGGGATTGTGAGTAACGGAACATTAAGCTCATGTTTGACTCAAGTGGGAAGATCATTGTTTTTAAACCTGTTTCCTTTTCAAAAATTAGGTTGCCCATTAGATTTTCGGGTGGTCCTCTATTTGATGTGATTTCGACAGGATTTCTTTGTTTTTTGAAAGATCACACAGGGGTTGATGTGTATACTTTAATTATCACGTAAGAAAGGTATGTTGTGTAGGTCCTAAAGATAGTACTCTAAACCTATTTTTTATTTGTTGCTTTGTTGTCGGTTTTCTCAACTTTAGTTTATTTCTTCACCTCAAGACATATTACAAGAAAAAAAGAACCAGGCTTTAAAAGTACCTTTGGTGTTCCTGTGTGTTTTCGAATATTACAAAGTGCTGTAATGAGAAGGAAAACAACAAAAAAAGGAGATTTTTTTTTTGCCTCAGAGGGAGATAGCGACTCGTCTTCTCGCTGTACAAGCCTGTAGGTTCACTTTTCTCTTTGTGCGCCAGAGCACTCCTTGGGACTCAAGCGACAGGGGAATTGGGTATGCTGAGCTATGCTGGTGGCGAGGTGCCAGCCTCCTGTGCCTGGGATATAAGTGAGAGGGAGGCAGGAGGCAGGACACGTTTCAATTAGGCAACAAACACCTCACACAGAGGATGGGAGAGGAGAAATAAAACACCTCGCTCTCACCAGCAAACGTCTCCCTTCTGACCTCTCCCAAAAACACACTTCCGTGAACTGCTCTGCCCCACCTTTTCTCTTCTTTTCCATTTAAAATCAGAGGTGTCATTTTTGTGCAATTCACATGGGAAGGACAGTACCGGGGGTCTTTGTGAGGTGATACTAAGTGTGCCAGCTCGGCCTGCATGTTTCCATTAGATTGTCATGTTGGCTAATTAGAGAGCGGCAGCATGATTCACCTTGTTAATTAGGAGGACTTGCACACCATGTGCCTGGAGGCGGTGTGGAGAAGAGGAGCCCAGCCTTAGAGCCTGCTAGTCGCCTGCTGCCTATGAAGATTCCCCTTCTCATCTACCTTCCTTTCACTCCCTTTTTTTTGATTTGGAAATGAATAAATCATTGACATCGTCCTCTCTCGGAGTGTGAATATCT
This sequence comes from Naso annulatus, assembly GCA_029783625.1. Classification (NCBI taxonomy): domain Eukaryota; kingdom Metazoa; phylum Chordata; class Actinopteri; order Acanthuriformes; family Acanthuridae; genus Naso; species Naso annulatus. Next base: position 19,759,375 of record JAPZDX010000001.1, on the reverse strand, counting down.
GAGTTCTCGTCTTTTCCTAGATGCAAATTAGGTGTGATCAATAGAAGGTGACGAACAGCGAATCTAAATGTTAAAAAAAGGAAAGAGACAGGGGGAGAGAAGACTGCTAGACGAAGCACGCCAGCATGGAATGAGACAAAGCGAGAGAACATTTAAAGTAGGAAATTTTCCCTTAGATAAGCAGTATTTTTAATGATCACCACTCTCCTTTCGACGCTCCGGTGTAACGCCATCAGAATCTGCTTAACACTGATTTCTGACTCCTTCATTAAATACTGTTCTTTGCCAAAATGTGGAGCACAAATGTTATTATTTATAAAAATAATACTTACTCTGAAGTAAAGGCATCACGTCTGTTAGACAAATTCAGTGTATCCCTGTATTCCACACTGCCTCCCTCTACACGGTTTAATTCCTGCAAATAAGTTGCAGATGAAGAGGAACCGCAGGGTCATGATAGTGACACTCACATAATGACCTTAGCTCCAGTGATGGCTGAGGGCTGTGAATAATTGGTCCTTGGCCCTGGAAACACTTCTGACATACTCAACTTCAGAGGAAATGAAACACTCTGAGCCAAGACTATTAGCTCATGCATGTATTTTGAATTAATCTCCATAGGTAAAATAATATAACCACAAACAGATTTACTGGAATATTTATGGAGATTTGGGTGTGTTGAGAAAGAGGATGAAACAGAATTTCAAAGCATCTTTTTTGATCTCACCTGATTAATTGTCTATTGATCAAGAAGACTTGAATCAGTGCAATAATGCAAACACGCTGATAAATACAGTAGCAGTTATTGTAATAAGTGTCAGTACATGTACTGAATCTATACATATGACTAAACTACATACAACGTATATGCATATATTTAACATTGAATACAATAAAGAGCGACTTTATACCTTTAAGGGCAGTTAGACATAATGGCACACATTGCAGTTTGTAGCAAAATGCACACAATAGACACACATTGTACTTTCAAACACAATTTCAACATTAGAATATATCCTCTTGAGTAACGCTGCCATGTGTAATTACTGGGTTCTGTTGATGAAGTCGTACACGTCTCTATCCAGTTTTAACACAAAGACATGCCTGCATTAGCAGTTTGAGACTGAACTCGTCTCTTTGTAGTGTCTGAGTGCAGATGGAGAAGTGAAACCTGATTGGTTCCTGCAAATGGCCCTTCTCCCTGCAGCAAACTAACTGCCAGGCACTTCACATGAAAAAAGGCCTCAAGATGCAGCTCGCAGATGTTCATGTAATGTCGGCCATGTGGGTGTCAGGTGAATGAGATCCATGGATTACAGACACGCATAAAACACATATGTAGAATGTCAACACACTCTAATGTGAAGTAGTAGGAAATTTTTGCTGCAATGTTTTGGGTACCACCACTTGAAATTGGTATTTAAAACACTTAATGCGTAATAATTTTTTATTCATATTTGACTGAGAAAAAAGATCTTCCCTTGATAAATTCAATTGGACCTCATTCTTGAAACATTTGTACACAGCCTTTGACTTTAGTCTGTTCTTTTACACAACTTTATTTAATGTTATTCATTTTTGGGGGGTTTTATAACCAATAATAGCCAATATGCACAAATTCTTTTTGTGTCTTGTCCCAAGTTTTGAGTAATAAAAGTAAATAATGTACAATTAAGTGAAAACACAGCTATAATACTGCTATCCTAGCTGCTATGTGAGACTGTATGTAGACAGAGCTAATGTCTGCATGCCTGTATGCTCAGAATGATAATGCTATCATGCTGATGCTAAGCAGGTGTAAGGTTCGCCAACTTCATCGTCTAGGTTTAGCGTGTTAGCATGCTAGAATTTTTAAACAAAACACAAAGGCCAGTTGAGGCAGATCGGAACGTCATTCGTCTTTCAGGTATTTGATCATAACAGTGGCGCTTGTCAGAAAAATAAGAAGTTCGGCAAAGTGATTACAGTTCATCGTGAGGGGAGCATACACACTTGTGCCACATGACATGTCATCCAACAGTTGTAGACACATTTCACTCAAAACCCTCAATGCAAATCCTCTTAAATGATGAGTCATTCAGGGAATCATTATTCAAAAGGGTACATCCTCTGGCAACCATGAATATCCATCCAATAGTGGTTGAGATTTCAGTGTGAAAGAAAATGTTGGTGTGACAGAAGAGGCTGTTATTGCCATTCCGAGAAAAGCAGAATGTTAAAATAGATTTTAAACATTCCTACAGAGTTACTAGTTTCTGTCTTGATTTGATTTCTAATTTCAAAGAGAAATGGAAACCTAGAAAGTGACGCATATTTTGTATTCGCTGCATGCCGATGTCATGACAGTGCCATTATGACAGTTGTGACATTGCACACTCTAAACATCACTTACATTATAACGTATAGCTCAGCCTGTAGGCTAGCAGTGCAAAGGTTACAGCCATGAGAAGAGATCAGATTTCTGCTGGAGTCAATCACAAGCATGTTTAAAATGTATGCACTCTACCAAGACTCTTTGGGGAAGGAGATGCAGTCACTAAAAGTGACATATGTTATGTCTATACTTTGAGAGGCCCCATGCTGTGTTCTGTCGGAGCCAAATCTTCTAGAGGCAGGCTAAAATACAGAACAATCAAATCCTGTGGTCTGGCTTTTATACTATGGTCTTTGCAGGGCAGACAGCCCTTTAGCTTCCGTCACAGCCCCTTAGCTGCTTGTGACGTCAAGCAGAGCGTGTTCTGCTCTACCAAGGACATCTGTCTGTAAGCGTCTGGGGGGCCGTGAGCAGCCCCTCAGGCCAGGAGGAGGGAGGGAGGATGAGAGAAAAGCCTTTGTTAAAAACAGCAGAGATGGAGAACGGCAGGTTGGCCATCATGGCTCCTGCAGCTCACCCCCCCTCTTTTCTCCAAGCATATCAGAATGCTCTAAGGTTCTTGCCGGATTTTGGACATTTTTGCGTCATAAGGAAACATTCTGCTCTTTGTTCTGTGTTGCAAAAGCCCTGATATTTTTTGTTCAGCTTATGATGGACAGTTTTTACCGATCTATTAATGATATAAAGCTCAAGGGTTGGCAAGCTGTGGCAAACAGTTAAGTACAAATGCAAGAGTAAGACAGACAAATGGATATGATTATGGTTCAGTTACACACACTCATCCAAAAATTCATGCATGTTTTCGTATTTTCTCATTTGAATGTATTCGTAATAATGTAATTCGTAGTAAATAATAATAAAAACCAAACATGCAGGGATGACTGATTTGCTTCCACTTAAAGGCAATTAAATGTATAGCGTGCTGTTAGGGCTGGGCAATATATCGATAAAGTATCGTAATTTGATATGAGACAAGATTTCGTGACAGATTTTAGATATCGATGTATTGTGATATGTCATAAGTGTTGTCTTTTTCTGGTTGAAAGGCTTCATTACAGTAAAGTGATGTTATGTTTTTTTGAACTTACCAGACTGTTTTTGTTGTTCTTTTATTTACCCTTACCCACTTATCCACATTACAGATGATTATTTGTCAAAAAAATGTCATTGGGTAATATTTTGTGAAATCTCCAGTTGTCACCCTTGCAATACTATCTCAGTATTGAGGTATTTGGTCAAAAATATTGTGATATTTACTCATTTATCACCTCAGCTGCTCCAACCCCTTAGAATGCACAAGTCATCAGTCGCAACCTACATAATCAATAATTATCGTTATGGCCGATATGAAACTTCACTATCCCAATAGGTTTTTTAGCTGTATTGCCCAGGCCTATGTGCTGTCGTATAAAGCAGTGGCTTTCATGTGAACTACCTGAATCTACAGTAATACTTAAATGGGTTACACTTCATTTGGATAGTCAGCCTACAGATAGTTTATAGAGTATTTGTGACATTTCAACAACATATCAATTGTTGATAATATTCTTATCATAGTTGTTTTTTAAATATTTGCACATGATTGAATTTTACTTGAACATTTTCAGAATGTTTTCTGAACTTTATTCTGAACGTTTCAGAATGTTCAACAAAGGTTTATGAAATAGTTAACTAACGAGGGTTATGATTACGGCTTGGTGAAATGGTTATATATGTTATGTTGCTGAAGTGTTACAAATACTCTACAAACTATATGTAGGAATAGTGAGTTAGTGAAAACCGCGTAATGAGAAATGAACAGTTTTGATTTTATTTGAATGCTCTTAACAGAATTCACATTTAGGGAAAAAGGACCAGAATCAGTTCAGCCAACAATTCAATACCGGACATTAGCAATGAAAATTTTGCTAATTTTGTATGACATTGTTTAGCTTTCATTTCACTCAACCACACCTTTTAGGCTGTTAACTCCAGCTGTACTGATTCAGCCTGTGTTTTAAACACAAACTAGCCATCTGCACTGCAGATGAATATTAACTTCCAGTGCCCTTAAACCAGAGGTCATAGTCTTTTTTGAAAATGATTTTGGAGGAATCTTCCAGGACATAACCCCATGACACAAATACTCTGATGAATGCATGTAATTTGATATCCAGCGCCTGGAGTTTACAAGCGTATTATCAAGCATTCAGTGCAGTAAAAAAGTATTTTTGGAATGGGTTGTGGGAAATTGTATTTTTTTATTCTCAAAAAATATTGGGGGGTATTATTTATTCTTAAAGGAGAGCTTTTACTTCTTGCAAAGAGTTTACATAGAAGCTTAATCCAACAGTGTATTTTTTTTTTTAGCTGTAATCAAACTTTGAGCACAGATTAGCATTGATTCTGAGAGCCTTGATGAATACTGATCCGATTAAGATCAAGTTTCAGAGCTCTAGTGTTTGCACTTGCACATTGTGCCTTCATAGTGTTAACTGGTATACACTCAACATCTGAAAGAGCTTTGTTCAACAGCAACAAGAGTTCCCAAATATGTTCATATTAGCGTTTGCATTCACTCCCATTTCCCCGTACTGACCATAACATCACCTGGCACTTTTTGTAAAAAGAGTGAAGCCTCTTTCCAGCAAAGCTGTACATTGATTATGTTGGGTATCTTGAAAATGTTGTACATCTCCTGACCTTTGCTAATAATTTGACTTTACAAGTTCCAGTTCCCTGCTTTAAAAGGGCATACAGGCAGACTGGAAGCACTGGTATTTACGTGACTTCGGAACAGCAGATATTTATGTGGTGCCATTGATCGGACCTGGCAAATGTATGCATCCTGCCATCTGGTTATTCTTCCACTCTGTCCTCAGTGACCTTTGCAGTTTTTGGTGATTGCAGCCTGCAAACTAATGGCTTATCATTGCTGACAGGCTGGTCCAGAAGGTAGAGAGAGATTCTTGTACTTGTAGTTTACAGGTTTGATTTCCTTGTCAATCTTGTAAAATCATTTAGTACGCCAGTGGTGCCAATCTGTGTCATCCTGACAGTCTCTATAACAGACAGATAGCATGAAGAAACTCACTAAAAGATAGTGATGGCAACCTAAACACAAAAAACAATATACAGAGTGAACAGTCATCAGCACTTTAAGACTAAAACAAACTGCTGTGCAGTTAACAACAGTTGAGAAAAGCAATGTAAGAATTGAATCAGTGAACACATATCAACTTTTTTTTATAGCTTAAAGTACTTCTTTATAGCATTTTCAACCCATGTAGCTTAAATGAAACATTGGTCTGATTCTTATGTGCTGTTTGCAGATACAAACAATTCCAGCATAAATTCTAGCAATTCGGTTGCATGTGTGTACCTGTGTGTGTCTGGATGATCATACTTCATTTATATGCTTGATTTAAATGGTGATCAAAACAGCTTCTGAGGGGGGAAAGCGAATCTTATAAACTGATCCAACTCTGCTTTGTATCAGCAGGCAGACACTAAAGGAAGGTAGACTCGGCATAGTGGCACCAGATTGAAATCAGAAATCAGTCTCCCTATGTCATGGCGGGCTCTTTATTGACGGGAAACGCAGACTGCAGGGTTGCAGATGGTAAAATGAAGTCTTCATTTATCATACAGTCATAAATCTGAAAATGCAGGCAGTTGCTGTGGGCACTGAGAGCCCATGCCTGGTGCCAACTGCCAGGCGGAGATGCCGGCATCCTGGTGCCATCAGTGAGCTAGCGGACCTCTCTCTCTTAATCTCTTTCTCTCTTTCTCTCTTTCTCTTTTCCTCTCTATCGCTCTCTCTCAGCTCAATTTGCAGCGGGATTCTCTAAGGTCAGGCCTTGAGAGATTTGTGTGTTGTTTGTGGCAAAGCCTAATAAGGTTAGCATTGATAACATTAATGCTACATTTGCCATGTGGACAAGGGCAATAATTATCTTCAGCCTGTTTGCCTCATCCAGCCACGATTCCCAGTTTCTGACTCCATTATACCCTCTGTCTCCGTTTGCATTGTGTTAAGACCTTGATTCCTAACTTGACACTGACTGGAATCACTTTATGGACCATACCATTGCTGCGAATTAGGATCTGTTTAAACTACATATACACAATTTTTATCCCCCTCTATTTTAAAAAAAATGAACCAGTAAACATGGTTTAGATATTCAGCTGGTTGGTACTGCTGCTATTATTTCCCCTACTTTGTGTTGTCAGCGTGTTTGAATCTTTCAACAGTTCCGCCGTGCTAAATGTGAAGTGGCAACACCCTAAAGGGCATGCCTTGCCATCGGGGTTTTCGGAAAAAATCAGAGGCAACTGCATGCACATTTTAGATCAGACTTTAAACACCAAAGCAACCTTTTACAGAGCGCCATCTGAAAGTAACATGAAATTTTCCCCTGATCAGACAACATACATGCCTCACACAAACACCAGCGCCCAGTGAACGCACGCTGAGAGATAACATAAAAGAACATGAAAGACATGAAAGCGCACATTGATTGTCCCTGTTCGCTTCAGCCCAGGCCTCTCTCCCCTAGCGGGTAGGCACGCAGGCAAGCTGGTGGGTAGGCATTCCCTGTGCTGTGGCCAAGATTGATAGACACGTGTGTGTGTGTGTGTGTGTGTGTGTGTGTGTGTGTAGTCACATGGTCCAAATGTGATTTTTGCAGTTTGTGATGTATAAGGGGGAAGTTGTGGGGAGGCTTTGCCCAAGGTAATGTCATGTCTAGCCTCAGGGCTGAGGGGGAACCCAGCATTGCTTGGAGCTGCCCTTTCTATTGGGTGGATGTGTGAGGACCTAGGGCTATGGCACAGAGGGTGTCAGCACACCATCCAACATGCAAACACAGAACACACACACACTTACACACTTGAATCGTTGATAGGAGCTCTGCTAATGGCTGTCGAGAAGCTTCCATTTTGTTCGACTCAGGAGTGATTATAATAGCTTGTTGGACAGACAGAAGGAAGAGGAGGAATATCTTTCTCCTTCACGCTCCAATGTGTGTGTATGTACATACATTGGGGCGTGAAGGAGAAAGATATTACTTTAAGATATTATGCTTACAAAATCTGAAATTCAAATATTTGGTGTCACAAGTTATTGCCATGGTGCAAGATTATACTGGGAGCACAGTGCATTATTTGTTAGTGCTGTTGTTTACTGGTTAGTGCTGTTGTCCCACAGCTAGAAGGTCCTAAGGTTCGATTCCTGGCTTGGGCAGGGTCTTTCTGTGTGGAGTTCAGTGCTGCGGTTTCAGCCACCATCAAAACATGCCCACATAGGGTAATTCTCCTGTCAGAGTGCCTTTTACCAAGGCACTAGCTAAGAGCTGGGGAGTTGTGTCCCCAGGCGCTGTACGATGACTGATGGCTACCACCTATCCACAGGGTGGGTTAAATACACAGAGTCAGTTTTACAATGTTGTACTTGGAATAATGTATGTGACCATAAAAAGTTCTTCTTCTACTCTACTTCTGTTGAAGGTTGTTTACGACCAAGTAAAAAAGCTAACGTTGCACAGTTCTGTCATGGATTGTAGTTTTTGTGGGAATATTTGTTGTGAATTTGTTTTATGCAGGCTGAGGTGTCCGTAACTTCAAATTCATCACATACAGGCCAGTGTATGTTAATAAAGTATTGTAAACATTGGTGTAAAATTCATTTTTTTTTGTTGAGACATTACAGTAAATGTACTTGAGTTTGTTTGTTTAGGTCATTGTATTGTATCCTTGCACATGCTGTATTTAATCACCCAAACAGATGTATGTGATACCAGGGCAGTACGAAACCACACATTTTCTTACTTTTGTTTTGTCTTCTGCAGATGCAACAGCAGGAACTGGCCCAGATGAGGCAGCGAGATGCCAACCTAACAGCACTAGCCGCCATCGGACCCCGCAAAAAACGTAAAGTGGATTCACCGGGAGCCACCCCATCAGGGACAGAGGTAAGAATTAAACTCACCCTAATGACTGTATTATCAATTTTTTGTCCATATCCAGTTGATACTTTTGACTTGAAATCTACCCTTAACAGCACCATCACAATTAACTTTTTAGATATATTTTTGACACACAAAAAAAGACATTTTTTATTTGTTTATTTTTTTCTGTCATAGTGTATACACTGTGTACAGTATAACTGAAATATTAAAAAAATAAGGAGTATATTCTACCTTTGCTGATGAATATCTAAGCATAGCAGGATTCAGTGTATTAGTGATGATCAGGAATTGATGATCTCTTACCACACTGCTGGTGATATTAAAATAATAAACACAGACAATCTACCTTGGCTTTCTATGAAGAGTGCTGTAATCCAAGAAAATACAGTTCTCTTTTTTTCATACAATTTATTCATTTTGTAGACAGCTTGCAATGGTAATTTTTCATGCTCCTGTCATCCCTTACTATGCAAAGTTCAAACACCGAAGGTAGGTAGTTATGCAAAAAAAATGAGTCACAGAATATGTATCTGCAAGACATTGAATAAGAAGTAATCCATAACTGCAGGTAAAGAAGTAAATCCAGCTGAGGCTGCTGGTCAGATAGTTGTATAAAAGAGAAGAAAGAAAAGTTTTTTGTTTTAAAGCATGATCCTCTCTTGAATCTAATTACCTTGCTGTTGTTTAGAGGCGTGAGGCTGTACATCAGTGACTTTTCAAAGAAAGCTCCATTTTCGTGCATCTGTAGGTCAAAATTTGTGGTAGACAATAACTCGACACTTAATAGCTGTAAAAATTTATTGTTATTATTATAAACAGTGACTCATAAATGACTGTCTACTTTTTTTTAGTTGCCCCTACAGTTCTTTGATAATTTAGCATACTTTTTGTTTGAAAATTCTTGCTTACCTACTTGTGCTTTCTGCCTATGTTTTTTTTTTTTTTTTTTTTTTTACGTAATTGCCTTTGACTTCAACTGTCATACATCAGGGTTTAACAGCACATCTCGTAACACAATTTTTTCAGAAATGAGATTTTTGCCTTAGTGCAGAGAGCCATCCGATGTCACATTACTCATTTCTTTAAAAAAAAAACCAAAAAAACAATAACAAAAAAAAACAGTTGTTTATATTATCTGTACAGGCACAGTCTCTGTAACCCATTTAGATACTGCTGATAGAGTAACATGTGGTGTCTTATGGTTGAAGATGAGATGACATCACAGTCCACTCTTGAACTTCTACTTCTTTCTACAAACAGATTTCTAAAGTTCTTATGGTGCAGTAAAAACTAGCCTTGAAATTTGTGAACACTTAATTTAAGTGCTTAATTGGAATTATGCAATATGCATGAGATGTGGCCGAGAAATCAATCAAGGCCAAAGTTTTCTCTCTGCTTGGCTCTTCAGGAGTCATGTAGAAAAGACTAACAGTTCGACACACTATGTGCTCTAATGTTTACTCAGGTGAATAAAATGTGAGAGGATGAAAAAGGCTTTTTTTGGGTTTCGTTTTGTTTTTTGGTAATTTTTTTTCCTTGTTATTGGTTGATTTATTGAGTATTAGTCAGATGTCATATATTTTTCATCTACATGTAATTGTAAACTCCACCAGTAGATTACTAGAATTCTAGTAGGATTCAAGTTCATTTATAAGCACAGTTTAAAGCAACATTCATTTACAAAGATGCCACACACAGCACAATAAAAACACAAAGCCTCAAATCATATGAATAGAATATAAAAATGAAAACATCAAAACATAGAGGGACAAAGATGATCTGCTGCATCTGAAAGTACAGTATCCTTTTTTACACAGAGATTGCACAGTACTTCTGCAACAAAATTCCTTTTTTTTTTAACACTGAAACAAACAGTGTCAGCACACTGTGTTATTTTTAGATAGCATGTCCGTGTATAACTTATATGTCGGGCAGCACTTTCTAAACAATAATAAAGGCAATAATGTGGCAATTACGATCTTTAACCTGGCAGGTTTTGAGTTGAATTCGCCCTCTGCTTAGAGAGCAAGAAGCTGCTGGAGCTTGTTAAGTTGCAGACATTTTTTGGAACCGTTCTTCTCTGAGGTGACTGCACTGGGGCTAGCTTTTTAAAAAATCTCAAGCTAGTGATTCACACACTTAACCAACGTGAGAACACCACACCCCTCTGCATTCTGGATGGACTTTTTACGCAGATGTTTATTCGGGGCTGTTACTTCCTCCCTTGCCACCTCAGTGGTTGAACAACAATGACACCCCCCATTTGAGCCTTTATAACTTTCATATAAAAAAGTGAGGTACAATAATGTTGCAGTATTCGCAGGCTGTGTAATGAGAGGCTATTGTACCGTCCAGGTAATAGAGTGAAATTATTGGAATGAAAGATAACAACTCACGAAAAAAGCAGCCTTGCCTTTGTTTTATTTTTGTGTTCATATATTTTGCTCAGTGGCAACCAATCACAGACTGAGTGAGAATTTTGTTGTAGTTTGGCATCCATATTTTCACTTGAGATGATCGCGGGCATTTGGGGAGGGAGCTGTGAAGTGCGCAGGTTGTTTGGTGACACAGTGAACATCCCTCTGAAACATGGCCCTCATATTTATTCATCTACAAAGTGGATGAAGATGTACAAATTTAACATCTCTTGAATCCTAATCCAATACCTTTCTCGAGGCACCAAGGAGTGAGTTTTTTTTTTGTGGATGGGGTTCTTTGTTGGTCTCCCCTCCCACCTGGCTTAATTCTGAGAGCCTTTGTATTCGTGCCACTCATCCTCATACCCACTCTCCAAAATTTAAGTTAAAGAACATGACGTAGATGGTATACATCTATATGTTACATGGAGCATGGTGACGTACTACCATGCGACTTGCCTAGTCTGTTCCTAATTAAGCTGAACTGTGTTATTATAAAGACCCGTCTCCTGTTTGAGGTTCCATAAGAAATGACCTGAGTATCATATTTCTCCAGCACATGGTCATACATGAAGTCATGCACAGTCGTTGCACCAAGTCACATTTTCCTTTAGGCAACGGGGGAAACATTTAAATTCCACATATTCATCTGTAAACATTATGAATCTAGAATAAGCCTGAATTTTGAATGTCAATTGGTCATTTTAATAACCTGCTTATCGAGTTGCATCTTCACATCCTTCGCTTAGCAGCAATATGCTGCAGAGGAGCATAGTAATGCACTCGGTAAAAAAGCATAAATAACAAAATAAAAGCATTACTTCTGGTCCTTGAGTGCAGTGCCAACCTCTTTCAGAATGTTTTACCCTGATGGGTATTCGCCCGCAACCTTTTGCACATTCAAAAAAAAACTGCTCTCTCAAACTGCTCTCCCAAATGCAGTTATACAACATAAACATGAATATACATTATGCTGGATTTGTTGTCTTTTTTCTATTTTATCCCTTTTTTAAAAGTCCAGTTCACGTTTAATTAGAAGGGCATAATAAAGTGAAGTCACGGTATGCCCCTCCTCTGGAGTGATTGCAGAGGGGGCGGAGGAGGAATCTTAACTTATTTTCACTTCGTTTTCACCTCCTCACATTTCTTCATTTCACATGGGCTGGAAGCGCCTGCAGCGTTCTCTTTCCCTTCTCCAGAGCAAAGTGAATGTGACTTTTCTAAGGGGGTCACAGGATGCCTGGAGGCCTGTGGGTGTTACTGGACTGTTGCCTGCTCTCAGCTTTACTGAGGGGCTTGTCATAGATTTCATCTCCACAGAAATGAGCCGGGGGGCCCTGGCCAGGAGCTCAAGCAGCCAACGTTATGAAGGGCCCGTGCTGATTATTTCCCTCTGACATCGCATCCTGAGCTTTCCGCATTAATCCCAGACAAAGGCAGCCCTTCAGTGCTGTGCCAGAGTTCAAATTAGGAGCCAGATAATGGCCTTGTTGAGATCCTGCTCTGTTCACCGAGAGGCAGAGCTCCTGTTGAAATCCTCCTCTTCAATATTCCTTCCCTCCTGCTTGTTCTTTTCCTCATCAGAACACCTTTTCACCACGTTTGGACTGTGACGGAATTCAGGTGACACAATTTCGCTCCATTCCACCCCAACCTAGCCCCTCCACCCACAATTCACCCACCTTTAATTTGATGGTGGCTTGGCCGGGCTTGGGCCTGTGCCTGGATGTGGATCGCCACGGGCTGTGAAACTGATAGCCAGTCAAGACTAGAGTGTCTGTCTCCAGCCTGATCTAGTCTGCAGGAGGGAACAAAGGGGGCCTTACAGGGCTCCGCAGGGTGGATTAGTTCCAAGGAGCCAATGGCTGTGGCTGTTGGCTGGCTGGCTGGAAGAGGGCCTGCTGTGGCCCCAGCGGTGGGTCACTGCACAGGCAGGGGCCGTACAGGCACACACACCACAAACCCCCTGCAGCTCAGTAGTCCCCATTCTGCAGCCCTAACCTCCAATCAGCACAAACAGGCTTTTGAAGTTCAGCCCAAAAGTCAAGGGTGAGCAACCTTGAAGAAGGTGGGGGGGATGAAATGCAGTGACAAAGTGCAGCTGAAGGAGGATGGAAATGTGGTGAAGGATCAGATGCCCGTCAGACACGAGCTCTAAGATGCGGACACTCATTCTGCAATGCCTGATTAAATAGTTTTAATCTATTGAAAAACAGTAACGTAATTTTCTATTAGCATCTTTACAGTTCTGCCTCAAATATGTGAGTTGCTCACAGCTTATACATGGACTGTACACCATGTTCCAGCTCTTTGCTCCTCTGTAGCCACATCAGTATTTGTATAATGCTCAGAGAGGAGATAAAAATGGATTTTTAGCTCATTGAATTGAGGATAGAAGACAGTCTGTCAAATGGAGCTTTATTCACAATGATTATTCCATCACACCCTCCATATTCTGTCCTTTCACACATTTCACATTGTTTGAACACTTTACTGTTTCATTTCCCCCTCATTGATTTTTGTGTGTTATGATTTTCTTCTCTTCCCGTCCGGTGCATCTTGACTAAACTGCGTGGCTTTTGTGTTGCTAGCTTATGAAAGACAGATAGAGACTCTTGAGTACATCTAAGGTTAGCATAAAAGGTTCTGCAAAGTAAAATGTGTCTCAGCGCCTAATGTCCTGAAGTGTTAAACATGCTCAGAGCTCTGAAACATCCTTGACACATTTATGAGCTCGTAGTTATCATCCCGCCACTGAGGCCCTTTATCACATCAAAGGAAGAGCTTTGTTTGTTGACGTAAAAGCAACAATAGCAGCCAAATTGCCTCGGTTTGTACAGCCACACTGCCTTTCTCGTATCTGTCTCAACCAGGCGCAATGCAAGGGACAAAGGTAGGCGAGCGATTTAATAGTGAGCACAGTCTATTTTTCCATTTGAATTCATTTCACCTTCTTTCTTTGAGGCTGTAGATCAGAAAGAAGGAGTGAGGCAATAGAGTGAGAGGCATGGGGAGAGAGGGGGGAAAAGCACAAGGAAAACTGATGCCCTTTCCTCCAGCTAAATTAACAGGAATCACGTGGAAAACAATCTGAGTCTCCAATGAAGGAGGGAGGGGGGGGACCATTAAAATTAGCCCCAAGCTATGGACTGCACCCAATATCACTAAAGCTGCACTCACTACAGATGTGGAGGCTGGCTTACAGGCAAACTATGCTCTGTTCTATAGCTACAATTAAAATCAACCTCGCTGCCAAAAAATAGGAGGGGGAAAGAGGGGGGTAGAAAGGCAGACATGGAACATCAAAGACAGATTGAAATGTGTAGTCAGTAATAAGAGTGGTCTCCAAGCCCTGAGGTTCTCCACGGTCCCCTTGTTAATGAGAAATTTTGACCTCTGGTTTGTAAGTTAAACTTGTAATCTCGGTTAATGAAGTAAATCAATCCCAACTCGGGAGTGTTCAGTGTCTCTCCCTTTGCCTTCTCCCCGCCAACCTTCCCTCTGTCCTTCTTTCTTGTGCTTTTATTCCTCTCCTTCTCCTCCTCCTCCTGCGTCGCTCCAAGTGTGCCGCCTGGGAGTAAAATGGCCAGGTCTTCAACCAGACAAACAGGAAACTCGCAGAGCACGACGATTCCGGAGCTGGGGGGAGGGCGTAAGGACTCAGAGGACTAGGACCAACCAGGCTGTTTGGTTAAGAAGGAGACAGGCCAAGTGAATACTAGTAGAAGGAGCAGTGTGGAGGAAATCACTCGCTCCTCCTCCTTGTCTCTTTTTTCCTTTCCGTCTTTTTCTCTGCCCTCAGTCTGTTTGGGATACTATCTGGTTACAAAGTCATGCCTGCTTGTTAGTCCAGTAGAAGTGGCAGTAATGTACGAGTATACTCTGACTAGACCCTAACCCTTTTTTGTTTTTACTGTCACAACATCCCTCCTTCTGCTCCTTCCCTCTTTCCCTTATTTATGTCCAAACTAAACACGTAGTGGGATTTTTAGTGAAAAAGACAGCTAACCTGACCTTTTTAAGCCTTCTCAAACATGTGGAGCTCCACTTCTGCTCTTCACTATGTGGAGGCTTCTGTTAAATTCACTGGGTGCATTGACATTAACCCCCAATTAGCTATTGTATTTATTCATTAATTTCTTCTGTAAAGTAATGTAGGGTTGGAGCTGAAGTATAATGCAATGACTTGAGCGTGATTTATTTCAGGCTATAATGAAACATAGTGATTCCTATGTGGGTTCTCCTTCTCTTCTTACCACGTAAATATGATTAAAGAGGGCACAGAGAGGCTGCTATTGGTTACATGGTGTCAGGAAGATTATAATATTAGTTTGACTTTACATCTCAAGGCAATTCTGTATTTCCAGCGAGGACACAAAGGAGAGAGTTGAGTCTTCAGGATGGTTACAGGGGCTTCTTGGCCAGATGCCATGTGTTTGTGGAGCTTAAACTCAGTGCACTTTGCCAACTTCCGCTCTCCCTGAACAATGCACAGCACAGTGGAACCCACTAGTGGTTATTGCCCTGTGCACTATGGGTTAAAGCATTTAAAATACAGCCTATCCTAGCGTGAAAGATACATACGTTTGCTTTTTTTTAATTTATGTGAAATACATTTATTTAGTCCCAGTGTATGTATAGTTCCAAAGTAAAATTGGCAAAATATGAAACACACATATCAAAACTAGAACTACATATATTTTTCTCTCAGCTGCTCTCCATTAGCAGATCATCTCAGGCGCCACCCAACCTGGAGATCTGCATATTTGAGTTGGCATTGGCTTTTTTCGTCTGATGCCATTCTTGATGCAACCCTCCGATACCCAGGGCTTGAAGCCAGCAATTAGTAATGCACTGCTTTTTGCATCCTCACTGGCTGCGAAGCAACCATCTTTTAGTGTTTTGCCTAAGAAAAATGACACAGTTAAACTTAATATAACAATTACATGACATCTAAACAACATATTACCCATCCCACTTATAACATGTAATTTTATACGATATGTCATGCTGATGTCTTTTAGTTTCAACTAGGAAATTTTCACAGCATGTCAAAGACACAACACAGCTACATCACAGTGTAATACATGCCATCATGAATTAATCAATGTTTTCTCAATATTTATTAATAAAATCCTTAAAATGAGAGTATTGACTAGTATAACATGAGCATAAAGGAATCTTAAAACTTCAGTCAACTTGAACAGGACAATGAGGCACACTGCTAATGCTAATGTCAGCATGCTAACATGCCCACAATGACAATGTTTACATGCTGATGTTTAGCAGGTATAGGGTTTACCATGTTCACCAGTGCTAGCATGTTTGAAATTGCTAATTAGCACTAAACACAAAGTAAAGCTTAAAGTAATAAGAGTATCACAAGCTATGTAGATATTCCCAAGGGAAAAATGGAACCGGATGACACTGATTACTTAATAAATACTGCCAACAGCCAAAGTTTCAAAACCAGTGTGTCTTTCCAAAGGGTATTTGGTCAAAAACACAAAACATCAGGTTAGTAGAAGAAAATGCACAGAATCAAGTGACACAATTTATCCTCAGGGGACATAAATGTAGGCACAATATTGAATGGAAAGCTGTCTGTTATTATGACATTTCACTAAAATCCCGAAACCTCAATCCCATGCTGATGTTCAAAAAAAGGTCATTTGGCTTCATCCTCTGGAGACAATGAATTATACTAAATTTTGTGCCCAGTAATTTAGTAGATATCGGGAAATTTCACAGAATATGGGAAAACTTGGAACTGCTTGCTGTGCTTGACAGCAACAGTCAAGATCATTAAAGTCATTCAAATATATCTTCTGGGCAACATGTACATCTTCAGCAAATTTTACCTTTCCACTGGTTCTCAAAATGTTTAACTTGGAACCAAAAACGCTCACCTCATGGTGGGGCTAGGGGGAAAGTTAGATCTTCACCAAAGACATTTGACTTAACCATATGGACCATGAGCATTTGTAAAAATAGTCTAATCAAATAGTTGTTTGCGCATTTAATTTTGACCGTAACTGGTCGGGTTCACAACCAACTGACACTGCCATCCATAAGCCACGCTGCCAGCACAAAAAAAAAATTCTAATACAGATACCTAGCGCCCGTTTCCATATTTTCTCTGTTTTCATATTTATATCAAAACACGATGGGTTAGACCCAAGACCTACACATCTAGTCAAGCATGTTTTATTTAATTGAATATCAAAATAGCTCGCTCCATTTCCTCTATTCTTTTAACCAATATTTTATATGCTCTTGACTT
>JAPZDX010000001.1:19725341-19742253 GCA_029783625.1 Naso annulatus | reverse complement strand
GCTACTGGCTGCTACTCAAGTGAGACACACACAGAGTAGTGATGTGAATTCATGCTCTTTGAAGGATCATGTGGCTATGTTCCATTGAACGGCTCATTTTTCTTTTTTAACAATTAAAACTACCCCCCACAGTGTCTGTTTTTAGTGAAGTCCGCTCCCTCCTGTCTCTCATCTCCAACAAGCATGGCAAAATACGTGAGAGATGCTTCAAGAAGCTCAATGTATCCCATCAGAGGCAGATTAGGGCGGGTCTTGCCCAGAACAGCCAATAGCAAAGCAGCAAGCGGAATAAACTGTAGGTTTAGTAAGTAATGTCTTAAGGAACTGCTTCCCTCATTTATCAGCCTCCATGTTTTACACTATGAATTGGGCGTTAGGCAGTAGGCAGTGAAATTTGAGCACAGCAATAAAAGAACTACTCTCACCAAGTACGACTCAGTTCCTTTCGTTCCCATCAAAAGAATTCAAAAGAATCGGATCGTTAAGGAAAATAACAACACTAACACAGACAAGATGGGAGACCTCAGAGAAAGAAGTGAGTCAGAGAAAAAGTAATTTCAGACTGCATACTCTTGAAATGAGAAAAGTAGGCAGCAAAAATCAAGCTTTTAATCCAAAATGGACAGACTTAACCCAATTTACCTGCTGGCATTTCAAAAACTGTCTCAAATCTGAAACCCAGATTTTCATTGAAGGCAGCAATGGGAAACAAACACCAAACAATACATCTACTGTAATAGCACTGGCCTTAAATTTGACCACGCCCCTTGTTAAAAAATAACAATCATCTACTGGTCTTAGTAGTAAATGGGCAGCAATTGTGTGCACGCTATAATCCGCCTATGTCAATAACTAACATTACATTTTTGACAAAGACTACTTGATTGACTTGGCAGTGGTCTTAATTAATATTGACTTATGCTTTATAAAAATTTTGGATGCATGCACTGTGATTAGACTTTTGGCTAATCCTGCCTACCCAGCCTAGGACCTCACTGCATATTATTGATCAGCCTTGAGCTCTGACTGGGACTTCAATGTCTATTCACAACAGACTGAGCATATGAGAGCTCAGTCGGAACTTTAAAAAAAAAAAAAAGAAAAGAAAAGAAAAAATCCATCATGGTTATAAATTTAGGGAAACGTTTTAAATGTACTTGATGTAGCCTGTTTATGATGCTTAATTTTTTAGTTTCCCAAATCAAACTTAGATTTATGTACATAAATGTACATATGAGTGTTAACTCTGTAATCTCCCTATTTAGATAAGAACGCCCAATATATCCATATTCATGGCAAACCAGTGATCCCCCTCATTTCTGCCTTTAAAACTTTGCCCTGAAATAACGGTTAAATATACAGTTTTGACAACAAAGTTAAGCCCCAGGCACTTAAAAGATACCCATCTTAAAGAAATTAATTACCTCCCTTGTTAATCTTGATATAATTAAATTTCTGAAGAATGGAATTTGCTGCCTTTTTTTCCCCTCTCCGCCTCGCTGCTATGGAGGCGAGCCGATAATGGCTGGCTCTCTAGCTAGCCTGCTGGCCAGGGACATGGGGACAGCCTAACATCCTGGGCCCCATGCTGTGTTATACCACATTGTGCAAACCCACTCTCCTTATCCTACGCCTTCACCACTCAAAGGGATAGGCAGAGAAAATGCCTCAATCACTGCTTTGCCATTCTACGCCTGCTTGTGTTGCCTCCATCCTGGAGGAGATGGAAACTCTCGGCCTCCAAAATCTTAATCTTAACACGTGATAATGTTTTTGAACCACTCAAGAGTTTTAGCGCGCGGGCGCTGCTAATGAAGCTGTCAACACGGAGCCTCTGAAACTTACATGGTAAAGCCCTAGAGAGCCCCGAGAGTTCTTTCTGTTATGGCTCACTTAAGAAACTCCTGTATCTTTGTGTGACTTCCTGTCGTTATTTATAGGACCTCCTGCAATGCTGTTAGATTTAACCCTGATTGCTTTGTGCAGAACAGCACAGTGGCATTACCAGGGAGCAGTGCATTTTTCTGTTGCCATGTATTTAAGTTTCTTTTTTTCTTTGACTACAAGTTTAATGTCAGCTCCATTGTCAGCTGTCAAGGTTTTTTGCCTGAGGAAAGAAAGGCGAAAAAGCTTGAAAATAAGTGCTGGTAGGAGGGCAGAGGAATGCAAAGGAGGGCGGAGGAGAGGTGGTAATATGTATGGAGTAGGCAAAATACTACCAACATTGAGAGTATTTGGGTTTGCAGAATCTGATTCAGGACTTTTCATTGTGGAGCTCTACATTATGCATCCTGTAAGCAGCAGCTCTTTGCTTAAAACATAAAACTAAGTAACTGGGCACCACTGCATTATAGCTTATTTTTTAGCAGTGCATTTTCCATTTTCATGTCAAAAACAATTTCTTGCTTTTACATACATACACTTCTTCAGTGGATATTTAAACCAGTACTGTACAATGGCGAAAGGTTGAACATGGTGCGTATTGTTGATGCAAAGTGTGATTGCTACACAAAAAAGACTGCAGTACAACTTCAACACATGTAAAACGATTTTTTTTAAAGTGCTTGTATTTGTTTTGACAAGTCATGGGGACTTTCTTGACCATTGAGCTTAAATTTAGATTATGAAAAGTGAATATGGTGCGTGCTTGTTCAGCAGCTGATGATAAATCAGTCCCTGAGTTGACCCCCCCCCCCCCCCAGAAAAAAAAATACTGCTGTGAACTACCCCTATTATTTCTACTCAAAGCTTTATACTGCAGGGCCCAGAAGCTCCTCTTTTTCTTTGTCTCCCACTAGAAGAAGCCCTGTATTGACTTCCAGTAACGCTCGAGCTACCACTTATAACCTGGACCAACCACCAGCCACTTAACTCGACAGAGAAGTCCCATGTAAATGAGCAGCTCAGATAACACAGCTCTAAATCCGTCCTTTGGTCGAAGAACCATTTATTTAATTGTTGTTTGCTAAAATGTTGTTGTGATACATTGTCCTCTATTTTGTCTTTTATCAGAAAAACAGAACATCTAAAATTAGCTTCAGAAAATGGTGAGAGAGAACAAACAAGGCGATCCATTAGTGAGGATGGGTTATTGGCTGACTTGCCTCTTCTCATGGCGGCCCATTAAAAGTGGTAATGTCTGCCTGCAGCAGTGCCTGGGGAAGAAGAAGGAGGCCATGGAAGGCATATTTCACATGCATCAGACACTGGAATTAAATAGACCAATGTTCCCTAAAAAGACTGAAGTACATCTCTTTCTGATGTGCGTCCCGGGCAAAAATTCATTGATCTTAGAATGTCCCTTGGCAATTATAAAATATTAAATCCAAGTCGCACTTTTCGGCTCGGCTTAATTTTTTTTTCCTCGCTTTTCACTGCTTTCCATTTGACCAATTTGGAAAAAAGCTAGAAATGGATGGCCATGAAAAAGAGGCACTGATAATAAAGACTGTGCCCACTTTTAGATATCTTTTGTTATGTTTCTGTATTGTTTTTGTGGAACATCTCAGATCATTAAATGGAGCGAGGTGCCTGCAAAGCAGTGAGTGTCTGAAACATGTCCTATTACAGCATCAGGGCAGTGTAAACCGGGGACCATAAATGACTGGGATTGAAGCACACAAAGGAGTGAAATTTATATGATATCTTTATTGTTGTTACACATGTTCCTCTAAGCTGCTGATGCCTGTTTCAGCACTTTGGGGATGACAAATATTTGTCAGCTGCTTTCCATTAGGTCTGTGGCCCCGGTGCTCGCCTCCCTGGCCCCTTTCTGTCCCTCAGAGATTACAGAGGGGTCTGCAGTTAATTGCCCAAATCATTAAATTTAACATATATCTCAATAAATATAATCAGCCAGCTGTTTGACAAGGTACACAGTTCATTAAGTCCCCTTGCTTGTTTGTCATTTCCCTAATTAAGATTTAAAATCGATCATTGAGTGTGTAATGTACAGTGTAGCTCGGCTTGTGCGGGGAGTCTCTCTGCTCAAACGAAAAGGAATGGCATCCGCTTGCTAAAGCTTTACCATTTAGCACACTGACTGCAATGGGAATTAGACATCCTGTGCTAATTAGGGAGACCAATTAACTGTGAAATTCAGGCGTTTTTTGACAAATAATCTCAGCAGAATTCAGACATCACCATCCACATGAATATTACCAGTCCTGAATGGAGAGGGGATAAAGGCTATTGGCTCCATTGCTGTAGATGCTGGCTTGTGTAGCTTAAAATGTTGTTTGCTCCCAGTGGCGTTTTTTATGTTGTTTAGCATGGAGTCTAACCTAATGTTTCTCAAGTTCCCTGAACTGGGCCACTCTTAATGTACATGTCCACTAAAATCCNNNTTTGATATGACAGATGTTCAAATTAATTATTACATTGATAATAGAGAAAATAATAGTCTCCGCAGGACAGTGACGTAGTCTGAGAGAAAAACACATTGCTGTTGTGCTGGGGTGGAGTGTCTCCAGGTCTGGCTCTGGTCTGGCCTCTAAGCAGCAGAACAACGATGATGCTCTTGGTCATGTTTAGCAGGGCAGCTGCACAGCAAAGAATTTGGCATCACTAGAGAACCTCAGTGTTTCTGTGTCTTTCATTCCCATTGTGATTAATGATCACATGTATATTTTAGATTGCATAAATTATGTATTTGTTGGACTAATGAACGCCCTCCACTGATAGAACTTTGGAAGAGTTGCGCGCAGCAGTATATGGCCTCTATCACCCATAGCAGTGGTGTGATTACATGTTATGGCAGTTCTGAGCGGTAAATGTGGTTTGGCTGAAAAAGACCTGACTGGCCTTTTGGAGCAATTTTTATATCGACATGCAACAAGGTCCAGAGAGCCACAAAATGTAAACATCCTGCCTGGGCCGGCCTGTGTCACTGCACACCACTGCTTTGTTGTGTGTTTGTATATATATGTGTGTGTGTGTGTCGAGGTGTGCATTTATGCATGTGTGGTCGGACTCGTTGACAACTATAAAACAGGTCCCTGCTGTCTTTATTACCTGTCCGACCTATCCCAACTGCTTTGTTCCAGCAACACACAGAAAGCACATTTCGCCGTGCTCGTGTGGGCGCTTTCTGTTCGGTTGGAGTCTAATAGAAAGCCGCCATTTCACTGTGGAAAGGCAATGGCTGTGGGTGTATGCTGAAGCTGTTTGGATACCAGGCAGCGCCGGAGGTGTGTTTGCTGGGCGCCAATGGGCAACTCTTGCAGCGGTCCGCCTCAGGTGCAGGAAGAATTGAGTACTTCCTTTTACAAAATGTGTAATTATTATGGCAGACAAGAGTGTGGATTTAAACCAAGTCAATATGTAGATAAGCATTATACACACACACACACACATACACACACAGCTGCCTTTTGTACACGGCATAATAAAGCAGGTTTCCAAAATGCTGTGCAGGTAGGAAGGAAGCCTTCTGGGCCTATGAAAGAGGAACCTGATGGGAGGAATGAGGCCTCAAGGAAAGTGCCAGAAAAACTGCAATGAGGAACGCCTTCACTGAGTCCAAATTTGTGATGCTGCCTGCCATTATTACCCCCCAAGCCACCCAGAATACTAACTGACAGTGTCTAATATGATTTTAATTTTGACACTGTAGCGCATAAGTGTAATGACTTCTATTTCTAGCTTATGCTTATCAGCAGAACTACTAGTTGTAGCATAAGTACTATATTTATATTAAAGTTAAATTGACAATAAAATGCCACAAATGGTAAAGGAAACATTTATTTCTAAGTAGCTGTAAAACTCTGTGAGCCTCTCACCCCGGCAGCTTGTCAGAAGAAAAACAATGTCACTGGGGGTCACAAATGTTCACAGAGTTGCACTGCAAAAAAAGGTTTCGGTTCATCTTTCTGGGCCATCTATATAAAACATGAATCTCTACTCTTTCCCCAGAAGAGCCTGGATTTTAATCAGACCTGCTCTTCAGACAGCCGTTTCCCTGCCTCTCACACTTAGCAGGCGTCACATCAGGTGCACGGGGACCTGTGACAGCGGAGCTGGAACTGAGCCTGTGATGGCTAAGTGATGTCAAAAATGGCCCCATTTATGTCAATTTGAGATCAAGGACCATTTCATAGTGTGAACTTCCACCATAAATGTGCTTTCTAATCTCTCCCATCTGCATATCTACTGTGGCCCCTCGGTGCGTTCCTTCTCTTGTAAGTGAAATGTCTCGTTGTTCATAAGAGGATTTATGTGAAGACTGACAGTTCGGCACACAGCTCATGTCTGCAGAGCGGCGGAATCCGTCGTGCCGCCTTTTGGTCTCTCTTTTCATTCTCAAGTCGATGTCTGTTGCTGCTCGGATTCTGTGTTATTCAGTGCCATGCTATTTTGCTAGCCTACTCTTTTCCCTAATTAGGCCATTTGCAGGATGCATCCCCCTTAGTGTGGTCATTTATGTTCGATACCACTCTGAACTGATAAGGCTTTTGTTAACTGGTTGTTCCTATTTGGAACGTTTCGCAAAGACATCAAAGGGCGGACCACAAGCCTCATTTGGCAACTTCTCCCAGCTATCCATCGGCTGCAAAACACCCCGGTGCCTTGATTATTAACTCAGTCACCACCCTCTCATTCAACTTGAATTAAAAATTAAAAACCAGCAGAAATGACAGTGCCACACCATTGAAAGTAAAGTCTGCAAAACCAACAAGGGCTCATTAGTGAATAGTTCTGAAGACAAGCATTCTGACTTGAGACTCATTACACTTCTCCTATTTTAACTCTAATTGGGTTCATTTTATATATGAAACGCCTTGAATATTTAATGTTGAAAAAGTTCTACTTCTGATACTTTATGTAGCCAAAGATACTTGGCCTGCGTTAATTGTTCAGGTTATCAGGCAAGCCGACAGAGATTTCTCAGTTGCTCGTGCTCTCTCCATAGATTAAAACAGACAGGAAAGACACGGAACACATTGTTTGGTTGGTTATTGATTCGATTTTCTTTCAACAAATACCACTGATTTCTAAATGACAACAACAGCAGGATTATCTGGATTATTGCTCAGCTGCTGTACTACTGTGGTGCTGTTCTAAATGTAGACAAAAGGACTTCTTCATATCATGCGTAATAACAACCAATATGTGAATATATATGTTGCATGTATGTCAACTTCAGCTTCAAGACCCAGCTAATAAAGTCTTTGTAGTATATAACAAGTTGTTCAGCTAGCCATGCTTAGAGCATTTTAATTAAATAGATTAAAAACAATGTTATGGTTTCTTCATGTGGTTGCCTTCACGCAATCTTTTGTTTCTCTCGGGTTGAAAAGAAAGAAAGAGAGAGAGAGAGGGGTTGAGCCAAGATTGTGTTTCCAGGCAGGAAAGTTTGAAGTTCTTTGTTTGGAAGCAAGGTTCCGGGTGCAGCACACTGTTTAGCTCGGTGACCCTGTGACTGTCTTCTGAGGAATTGTATGAGCAGCCCTGCAGAATTGTGCTCCAGGGTCAGCTTTCATCTTAGCAGTAACCTGTGGACTTTGAAACTCAGGGCGATGGAATTGCAGCTTTGTCAGTACACTACTAATTAGAAAATTCCTGACCTCGAGCAAGATGTTTTAATTATGTGTTGTGTCAACGAGTTTGCAGATTTAATCCACCGTTGATACACACTCAAGTGTGCAAACGGTGTCGCACATTGTAGCAGATCAAGTGGAATGGCGAAGGGGCTTTTTGCTCCATCTTTCTCTGCCCCATACAACCTTACGCCTCTCCTGCACCATGTTTGTTAAGAGCCGTCACATGCTTAAGTAACCAAATTAGAAGTGGAGTTAATGTGTTAGCTCGTGAAAAAGCTGGTCTGATTTGCCTTGCTTTGTGGTAGGCTGAACAATGTGACAGTATTGTGCTGGGTGTGAGCTCTCTGTTGCAGTGAGTCAGTGTGAGGGAAGGCAGGAAGGGGTTAAACAGAAATTGAGCGGGGATGCTGGGGGCAGCAGTGCTGCAGAACATAGCAGTGTTCGTGCGAAGGCAAGTCATTTCCCGAAACACTGCAGACACATGGCCTGCGGCGCTCTAAAACCTTTGGAGACCAAAATGGCTTGCAGGAGTTAGAAGTAATAAGGTGTTTTTTTGCCTTCTTTCTCCTTGACTGAAATTCTGCACGGTTGCTATGCATTGCCATGGAGCTGTGTAGCTGTTTTTATGGTTTATGTGGGTATTAAGATGCTCTGCAACTGGCCATTTTTGAGATTTGTTGGTCTTAAGCTGTAAAGCAAATGGAAGTTGTTTGTTTTGAAAGTAATTCCCTCATTTTTTGTGCCATGATCAGGATTCTAGACCTCACTTTTATTCCTTTGTATTTCTCCCGTTTCTCTTTCTGCTGTACACAAAGTGACAGACTAACAAAAGCATGTATGAGACAAGAAAAACAGATCCAGCAAATGCTTCCTTTTTAAAAAGCACAGTGACAAGGGCAGCTTCTTTTTCTGTCTTTTCCAGTAAGGAACCTGTGGTAGAAACAAAGGCCGCCTGTGTCGGTGCATGATCATAAAGCTGTGGTATTAGTCCATCCTGACCTCTCTGATTATCAGTGGGCTGAACCAAAACCTTTTCATCCTCTGCCCTGGTTCTGTTAATCTTGGCTGCCTTGTCTGCTTCAAAGAGAGGCTTCAGCATATAATCTGGGTATGTACATCTGTGAATTATTATTCTAATTCTTTATACGTTTATTAGAGCTGAATAAACTCCACATCAAATACATCACCCGGGCAATGTCAGAAAGCCCGGGGCAAATCAGCCGACATCTGTTAACTCTTTCAAAATGGCCTCATCCAGCATGTCTGTGGGCGTAGAGGAGCGAGAAAAAGGAGAGGCGAGAGAGGGAGAGAGAAGGTCTCTGTTGCTGATTAATGGCGGCCGTAGGAGAGGCGTTTTAGGCCGAGTGTGGAGATGAAGCGGTGCTGCACTCCCACGGCTGGGCTCCGCACTGTAAACACTGTGAAGGGACGAAGGGCAGCGTTCTTCAGCTGAAATGCATCATGGAGGAGAACATGTGGGAAAGCTTTGCTTCCTGGCACATTCTAAGTCGACCAGGCAGTCAGTCTGTCTGTCAGTCAGTCAGTCAGTCAGTCAGTCAGTCAGTAAATTAGTCAGCTGGTCGGTGAGTCAGTCAGGCCCTTAGCCAGTCTGACAAACAGCCATTTCTTTAGTTTATCTGTCAATCAGCAAATCAGTTTGTCTGTCAGTCAGTCAGACCGTATTCAGGCCACTTTGTCAGGAGGCCCATCAGGAACACCTGAGTACCTGTAAGCTAATTTAAAAGTTGCACTTAGTAGATACAAGGGGACCACCTAATCATGGCCGGCTACCTGCCGCAGTGGCCAGCATCATATGCAAAAATCACCCACCCTGCCTTCAACTCCACAGAAACACCACCTGGTGCAGCTTCTGCTGCACTTCTTTGTTTAGCTTGTCAACAGTCTCTCTGTTGTTCTATATATGTCCTTCTCGCCTGAAGCATAGACATCAGAGTTTGAAGGGATTTTTCAGCATCAAAGTAATAACAACAAAAGAGTAATGTTTCATCATGAACAGCTTATCTATTTCTCAGCCAACATGAGGCTAGTCTTTATCCTTCAGCATGAATGCTGAGCAATGTTTTTAGTTTTACAGTTTTCGTTCACACAGACGGGGTGTTGTCACATACCACTACATTCATTTAGCGTGTGTGTGTTTGTGTGTGTGTGTGTGTGTGTGCGTGCATGTGTGTGCGTGCATGTGTGTGTCTTACCTTGCAGTCTGTAACTTCTGCTGTGAGGAGCGGAGTGCTGAGACAGCAGCTTGGCCGGTGCAGGGCCGAACAGCTCTGTGTGCCTGGCAAAGTGGGCCATTAACCCACCGCCCTAAGGTGTGACCTGGGCCAAATCCAATATTGGCTCCGGCATCGAGGCACAGGTGCCACTCAGGGTTCAAAGCCACAGATCAGCAAGAACCCCACCACTGCTCCTGTCCCCACCCCCTTCACCCTTCTCAGACAATAAAATTACCAAATGAAAATTCCTCAAGACACCTACGAGCTTTGCTGCTGCTGCCGCTGCACAGTTAGAGACGGGGAGTAAAAAGCACAGAGAGAGTAAGAGAGAGAGAGAGGGAGGGTGAAAACACAGATCATTAATCAAAAGTATATTTAGCAAAAGTAGAATTAATTTTAGTCATCTGTTCCTTTCTAACTTGAAGTAAATGCTGCTGGTCACTGCGTGTCTGCGGATGCAAAAGTGTGACCTGCTGACTTTGTTGTTCCATTGAAAGAAATTCAGAATTTTTCTTTATTAAAAAATAAATGAGGAATCCAACTTTGCTTATGTGACTTTTGTGTAAGTAGCCACACAGGCATTAAATGTGTATTAATCCATAAGTGAAAACAGTCCCATTGAAGCTGCAGTTCACAGCTGTATTAAGGAATTTGTTTAAAGGATATTACTTCACCTTTTCAAGTGGTGTTAGCAGAAGTGGAGAATTTTTTTCAGTACTATGATTTTACCAGTCGTCTTATTCTTTTTAATTCCTATTTGCTTTGGATAACCACTCTAAATATTCCTTTCCTATGTAACATTGTTAAAGTTGCTTAAATGAAAACTACATTATTTTTGACAGCATTTATAAATCCTACTACAGATGTGATGTTTATGCACGCAAGGGATTGTTATAACTTCAGTAGTGTCTGTGTCCTGTTCCTGTGTCAGAATGGGCATGGCTGGAATATATCATGTTTGTCTGTTTTTATTTTAGTCCATCTAATATTCAGTTTTTATTGTGTGCCACATACTGCACTCTATCGTATTAATTGCTATTTACACTCACACACCCACACACTCTCTGTCTGTCTGCCTTTGTGTCCATGAAGAGGGGTGTGTGTGTGTGTGTGTGTGTGTGTGTGTGTGTGTGTGTGTATGTGTGTGTGAAATCATAGAAGGGTAAAATGGTGTAAAATAATGTGTTTGGCCCATTGGCACATTGTCATGTACTGTATGTCAACACAATGTGGTTGAAGACCAGAGCTAACAAAGAGGCCTTATTACAGACAAGCTCCTCTTCCTCTCCTCTCCTCAACTCTCTCCTTTTTTCTCTTTTCATCTCTCTTCTCCTTATTCCTCTCTCCTCTCTTCTCCTTTCCTCAAATCTTTCTCCCACCCCCCACATCCTCGGGTTCTATCCTCTGTTCTATCTCTCTCTCTGTGTTTTGCTCTCTGTCCCCCGTTCCAAACAAGTCAAACGTCTGAAGAGATGTATCGAAGTATCCCTGCGTTCCCTGCACGCTCTGTACGATGGATATGTCATATGACATAATGCCTCCGAGCACCCATCACAGATAAAATGACAGATGCTGTTTTTTGCCTCATGGATCTTTCTTGGCCAAGCTGATTTTGAGACTTTCAGTTTTGCTCTCTCTCCCGTGCTCTGTGCCTCTTTTCTCCTGCTTTTTCTCTTTTTCTCACTTTTTCTCTTTATCCAGCGTGACCTCACAAAGCCTGCCATTTTGTTTTTCATTGAATTTCAGACACAATTACTGCATAATTGCTGGTGACAGGGAAAGCGTGGTTGTTGATGTCTTGCTTTCCTTTTTAACTGACACTCAGCCATCTGCTTTGTTTAGTGCTGGTGTTTACCCCTCCCATCCTCACTTCCTCCTCCACAACATTATTTCCTGCATGTATTGGCGCGAGGGATCAGTCTCCATAGATACCAACAACAACATAACCTTGTTTCGGTTGCCGGCACATGGAAGAGGTGACAGGAGAGGCTGCCCTGAGTGAATTCCTGGACAAGCGCTGACCTTTCTGCCTGTATTTGGTTCACTTAAGGCTGCCCCTGTCCCTGAAGGGAATTAGGCATTCTGAGAGCTGTGGCGTACTACCTGAGCAGTGATGTCTGGCTATGCTTGATGTCTCTCTCCTCTCAACCACTGCAGCTACAGCACCACCCCTGCACGACCCCTGCCTGTGGCTACTACTGCCCATCCGTCCAGGTGGATGGATGGCTTTGATTGGTGAAATCTGTGGTCCTGTCGCCGAGCTTACTTGTGAGTGGCAGTAATTGGCATGGCAGTAGGCAGGCACATCTTTCACATGCGGTCAGCCATGATTGACCTGATAAGGCTGGGGTCGCTTCCCAAAGTGGGGGTCCGGTGAACCCTTGGGTGCCAGGGAGTTGGCTTAACCCTTCCAGCGAGTCATTACTGACCAGAGACCAGGGCGAGACTGGGATCATAATTTCGGCTAGAAATCCAAATGAGTTCATCAAATGCGTCAATCTCCAGATTTTCACATTAAACTTACCAGTTATGGTAGTTAAAATATTTTTATGGTTACTTTTGATGCCAGCAACATAACTTTTAGTTTTATCACCACACACTGCAACTGCTTCAGAATAGTCAGAAACACTAAATTGTCTTCAGATAGATGTAAATCTCCATAACTGAGGTGACAGGAACCATAATTCATACATATATTGTCCGTCCACTTTCGGAGTGTTTGTTTCGCACCTGATTTGACTTGAAGCTCTGAGTAACCAGAGGTATTTCCACCTGACAGAAAAGCATATACAGCTTTTTACTTTCTTCATTATTATTTTCAAGCATTCTCATCTCGTGCTTTCCTGCACAGAATGACCAGGTCTTGATTTAACTTTTGAAGTTAAAAAAAATATATATTTAGAAAGTCTGCTCTGGAAATGTAGTTGTGATATAAGGACATGCTGAGGACAGCCCTGCAGCCATGTTCTAATACTAACCATGTCTGCTGCTCGTGATCATACATGAAATGTTAAATTAAAAATCAAATCAAATCCAAGCAGACTTCTACTGGCTAATTTTACACACTAAACAGCCGTACTAACATATGCCAACAAGAAAACAATCGTACAGTGAAAAAATAATAATTTTATGTGTTGTTCCTCTTACAACTGGCTGGACATTCGTCCTGACACAGTGTGGGGTTTCCACAGTGGATGTGGTTGAGGTAAGTTTGCAGTTAAAGTGGTCTGGCTACCCTCACTCGTCACCGTGTGTCCATGGGTCAGAGAGTGTACTGACTGAAGGAAATTTGAGACAAAGCAGCATCATACAGTGTACACAAAGACAAGCATAAGGGGGCGGGTGCTGGAGGGACTTTGGTTTGTTTCTTGTAAATTCATACCCGTCATATGTTTGCAATTAAGGCCTGTCTGTACTGTGTGTTTACAAAGTGGTGCAATCAATGTAATTGTGAGAGGGTGTTCCTGACTGAAATGTCTGTCTTTTTTCTCTCTGCTTGGGCTCAAGTGGGCACTTGCTGGATTTGTGTCCCAGTGTTTTTCATTTTCAAATGTAAATGCACCTCTTGATTTGTATCAGCCTCTGTATACACTCCCTTTTTTATCGTTTCTCGTTTTTCCTGGATCAAATACAAACAACAAGGGCTCTATTTCAGAGTGAGATGTCAGCCCAGATCTATGTTAGCAGTTTTGCTCATTAAGAGGGAAAATCTGCTCATATCCAGGGCGATGTAAAGAGTCATAGAACACACAAATAACAACGATAGTTTCCCTTGCCGTCGGAGTCACCATATTTTGTTTTGTTTGTTTGTTTGTTTGTTTTGTCCTTGTGTTCAGCTAGTTGAAAAAAAAATCTCCAAACACTACTGCACCTGAAGATCTGGACGTTGTTAGTGCATCTTTTTGATCTCATTCGCAGTTTGCAGAAGGGATTTTTTTCTTAACTGACGGTGTATACATGCTTAGAACAACATTCGTTACTATTGATACTGTCAATGTGTTTGCCATTGAACTGTGATTTCTTCATTTGTTGGACATCATAGTGTTGCTTATTCATGACCCATTAATACGTTTCACCGTTAAAACTGTCCCTTCGACCACACCGCAGACACAAACATCTTTTTTTCCTAAAGACGAAATGAGGACAAATTCCCTGAAAGACAAAATGCAAAACAGACATCTATAAAAAGGAAAGAAAAAGTTAATGAAGCCCAAACAAAAACACAGTCATTTCATGTTTCTGATAAAGAGTGCAATAAATTGATTTTCAGCTCAACTAAAAACTTAAATGGACAAAAAGCTTGATACATAAAGGCACCTTCTCAGTGAGTCAGTATTCACCGGCATCATCAGTGCAGTGCGATCCGTGTGTTTCTTCTTTGCAGACTGGAAACTCAAAACTGCAATTTTTCCTCTTGTCCTCTGATAAGTTCCAGGATTGTTGCGTAACTTTGAAATTGTCACGAAATCAATTTCTTCATCTCAGTGACTAGAAGAATTTAGGACTTAGACAAAAACAAGATTATGAGCCTACAGCTGTGCTAGCAGCTCTGGGAGGCTGTATTTAGGCACAGTAATGCTTTGAGCTTAATGCTAACATCAGCATGCTAACACAGTGATGATGCTCACATGCTGTAGCACGTATGGTACAATGTTTACCCTGTTCACCGTCTTAGTTTTGTTTGTTGGCAGGGTAACGTGATAATTGGTATTACACAAAATACAGTTGAGGTTGATGAATTTTTTTTTTTTACTTTTTTTAGGTAGTAAGTCAAAATTTGGGCCAAATTGTAAAATTAACCAGGCAGTGGAGTTACTGTGGATGAAAGTTAAGGAATCACCACACTTACAACATTTCATCCTGTGAAGACAGGAATGTCCCCACCAAATCTATGACAATTCATCTAATAGATGTTTAAACATTTTGGCACAAACGTTAACTTTGACTCAAGGATGAACTGATTTAAATTTGTTGGTCAAAGGCCAAGGTCACTGTGACCTTCCAAAATGGACGTAACTCAAGAATTTATATACTAATTATGCTGGAAATTTCACACGTGTCCAACATAACAAAATGTTGAAGTGACAACATTATTATCTAAAGGGTCAGCTTCACTGTGATATTATAATATTCTGCCATAACATTTTTCACCATTATTCAACTCCGTAACTCAAAAGATTGTGACCATATTTAAAAGTCTGATACAAAATTGGTGTCACCCAACTTGGGGGCCCACCTTGAAACTGCTGATTGTATTGATCATGTCATCATGTAATGCCTAAAACATTTAAACACTGATACACATCAAAAAAATTTATCTCAAGGGCCATAAAAATTTCTACAGCAGACAACATGCCCTCTCCTTAGACCCTTTCCTCAAATACAGAGCAACTTTCAATAAAGATGCATTACCTAACTTTCCTAACAATTTAGGTTATATACAGTTGTCTAGATCGACACTGTGCTCTCCTTATTCTTTTGTGTTCCTATGAACATTATAAAAGCAAACACTTTGATTTAATCTCCATGTAAAAGTCATGTTAGCTCTTGCAAAGCTGCTTTATTTTTTATTAAGAGCTCTGTCTGGTTGTTTAAAAAAATACAAAAAAAAAATCTCAGTGAGAGCAGCAGAGTAGGGATCTCTCTCCAAAGATTGACAGACATACAAAAGATGTTGCGTGTGCAGAATAGACCAACATTACAGTTTACACATCTCTAAGTGAAGACAGCATGTTCTTTTCTGGAAATTCTTCATTTGAATCATATATATCAATTTAGCAACGTGAATGTAAACCTGCCCTTGTTGGCAGAGGTTAACAGCTGAGAGGGTTGGTTCTAGTTTTCAGTGGTGTCATTTCTGTTCGTGTGCGTGGCCATTACAGATATCACAGTTAATGATTGCTACCTGTTTGTTCTGTTATTTCCGAATTGTTTTTGAAGTAGGAAAAAAAGATTGAAATAGTTTGAGTCATTGTCATTGCATATTTGACAGCAATGCTTTTCATGGACACTACGGACTTGTTTAATGCAAGACATTATTCCTGTGAAGCCCTCTATCTCACCTTTGACCTCTCCCTTGTCTCCAGGTTTCAGCCAGCACGGCGGGCTCCCTGGCCAGCTCCTCCACTCCATCCACCTCATCGCGCCAGTACACGCGGCAACGCATCACTCGCGTCAACCTCAGGGACTTAATTTTCTACATGGAGCAGGAGAGAGAGACCGCCCACTCTCTCCTCCTTTACCGTGCCCTGCTCAAGTAG
The DNA here is from genome assembly GCA_029783625.1 of Naso annulatus. Classification (NCBI taxonomy): domain Eukaryota; kingdom Metazoa; phylum Chordata; class Actinopteri; order Acanthuriformes; family Acanthuridae; genus Naso; species Naso annulatus. The sequence continues at coordinate 19,726,218 of JAPZDX010000001.1, read as the reverse complement.
CCTCTGCTCCTCTCAGCGCCCACCTCAACCTCCTCCTCCTCCTCCTCTTCCCCAGCCACGTGCCTTCAGATCAGGTCTAATGTTTCAGCTCTGTGTCTCCATTTGTACTGTAGTGACGTTTGATGTAGCTTTTAATAAGAAGGGAGAGAGAAAGAGAGAGAAAACGAAACAAAAATAAAACAGTTCCGTGTCTTCTCTGTTTAGATCCACGGTGTATAGTTAGGTCATTCAGTTTAGAGGCCATATCAAACTCTTTGTGCTGATTTTGAATTTGTTAAAGGAACAAAGTGGTGTTTGTGTCGCAGGACTCGACCCAGAGCTTGTTCCATGTACCTTGGCTAGCTATTTATTGGATGTCTTTGGCAGTAGCTTCAATGAACCACCTCAAAGTAAGGATTATTTTGGCAATGAGAATTATGTTCAAACCTCGAGACAGCCTACAATATTTTCCACGAGCTATTTGTTAAACATAGTTCAATGAATGTAGTTTAGCTGAGAGACTTAACTGATTTCTATACCGAGACATTATTTTGAAACATTAAGATTCCAAATAACAGCACCAGATTACATTTCCTTACTGTAGGTGTAAATAGTTCTTTTTGAATGATTTTACAGCATGTATATTTTTTATCACATGTAAGCTTTTAAAGAAAATTAATAACCCATGTGTCAATATTATCACACCTGATGTTTTGTAAAATCATGTCCTTTGATTAGTCACAATTAGGCAGTTTATTCTGTTCACCTGTAGAGTCCCCATGAGCCTTTGGCAAAGGTTAGTAAACAAAATCATGGTCGCACTATGACGCTAGTTTTGTGACTTGGGTTTTTTTTTTTTTTTTTTTCCCCCCCAAAATAATTTTAACATTTTTTTTAA